>NW_008991497.1:0-57068 GCF_000313855.2 Musa acuminata subsp. malaccensis
ACTTAACTACTTAGGGCTTTCAAAACCATGCCAATGACTTAAGGGCACTGGACTTGTATACCAAACCTACCCCTATGACCTATCACTATGACTTAGAGCTAGAGCACCAAACAAAACATCCCTTTCCAACCTAACCTGGACTACCGGTCTGAAGACTCTAACCATTCACTTAAGGGCTGCTTGAAACTTATGATCTTTGAACTCTGGCTCATCTTTATTTACTTCCCACAACAAGCTTAAGGACTGGCTCTTCTCTGATCCTAAACCCCTGGCTCTGGCTTGGCTCATATATCTCTTATACCATATCGAAGGCTCCTACCTATATCTCTTATACCATATCGAAGGCTTCTTCCTATATCACTTATCCCATATCGAAGGCTTCTATACAAATCTACCTCTGCTCTTGCTCATCTCAACAACATTCTCTACTGATCCATCTCTGCACATAGATAGATTCCAATCCGATAAGGCCCTAATAAGCTCATCATCTTACCTGATTAATCAATTTCTCCGGTAATAAAATTCCGTCATCATTTGAAAAACACGCTTATTCATGTTCTGATTGGATTTCCACTTCTTTTCTCTCAGGCTTTCAGGCAATAGGCCATATATAGTTGGAGCCGCTAATCATTCTTTCGAAAGCTACCGCCGAGAGACAAAGGAAAGCTATCTATACAATTCCTAGTTTAGTGGCAAAGCCTCCTCTATTCCAGAAAGCAGCAATAAGGGGCCAGCGCACCGAAAGCAACAATAAGGCACAAAGAAAAGACGTGAACGAGAGAGCCCTCATAGAGGAATGGAATTCCAAGTAAGCAAGGCATCTGCTTTTGCTGATCCAAAGAGCTTTTATTCCCCGCTATTTATTCGCACCTAACCCTAGTCTAGTATAGTTTCCTTTACAAGCGCCCAGCTCATTCTTGATACGAGGAAATTCCCAGTCAAGTTCAGGAACAGAATCTATTACTTGCTAAGAAGCTAATGCAGTTCGTTCCTGTTTCATCATGAGGATTCTCTCCGTCGGTGTTGGGGTCAGCAGCAAGCAAGTCAGATTCCAAAGAAAGGGAAGCAGCAAGCACAAGTTCCTATTTCGGGAGTTATCCAGTGTTGTTGTCGGTTCAACAAGCCCAGATTCCGCAGATGCTTTAGGAAGGTAAGAAACTGAATCATTAGCTATAGGGTCATTATCGAATAACACTTCGTGCTCTTTTCTTTCTCTCCAGTAAGAAGGTTAGAATGGAATTTTCTCTCTACTGACCCTACTTTCGCCACTGAGTCTTGATCCGAGTCAAGTTAACCAGTAAAACAAGTAATTGAACTTGCAGCTCCCGTTAGGACATCAAAGCAAGCAAGAATACTCTCTTTTTCCTTGAACTCTACAAACAATAACTTGACTTTCAACTAAAACGTAACTTTATACAAAGAACTCCGTTAGCAGAAGTCCAGTTTTCACCTACTGCTCGTTTTCGGGAGTTTAGTTCCAGTAGTAGCGAGTTCAAAAGCGACAGTCTTGTTTTTCCGTGTAGTTCTTGCGGAATCAGAAAGTACTGGCTTTGAAGCAGAAACAAGGGAAGATGCTATGCAGTTCGAGCTTAGTTTGCAAAAGAGGTTATAGCTTGTCCGGTGCTTTACCTTTAGTTGTCTAAGAGTTCTATTTCTGTACCTTGCTTGTGTTCAAACATCAAATCCATATTCATTTGGAACTGTGAGCTCACTAACGGGGGATCTTGAGTGGCTTTTGTTGGGTCTACTGCAAACTAACCTTGTAGTGTCACTAATTAACATACTTTTGTTGGTAACTTAACTAGTTGTACTGTCGCGCTGTAGCTCTTTAGCATATAGAGAGATGCTTCTGATGCGCTAAGTACTTATTGGAATTCCTTTCTTGTTTCATCTGTTTCATCGAGTGTTTCATCGAGTGTTGAAGTAGAGCAAAGTTCTGGGCTTGACCTTTAGTTGTCATCTACAATAGAAGCAGTGCTGTCATTTACTCAATAAGAAGCTGTTTCAGTTTAAACAGAAGAATATGGAACAGGCATTGTATAGAAAGGTTGTAACTAGAGAGTACACTCCTTCGCTTAGTAGCATCTAATACTGTCCTTGCTAAGTTCAATATTTCCATTCCAGGCGAGTGAACAGGCCTAACAGAATCAGCCAAAGATCATCTCGAATCTTTTCTAGCTCTAAGAGAATGTACATGGAACGGTGTTGCGGAAGAGTTTCAAGGAATAGTATCAAGGTCAGCGGGACAGAAATCAGTGTAAAAGTAGATAGAATCAGAGGTACAATGAAAAAGAAAAGAAGAACTCTTAGGTAGGTGACTAAATCTTCTCTTATATACTATGTGTGCAAGATCAGAAAGATTCCATTATTATTCTTGAGTAGCTTGGCCCCCGGGCGTAACTCATGAATGGAACAACTCCTTCTCTGGAATCGGATACTGCTCTTGCTGCTGACAATCGAACCGAACAAGCAACAATGGCTTTTGCACAGTAAGGCACAAGTACTTCTGGAACAATACTTTAGGAACCGATTGCTTTCTATTCGAAGTTAGTTAGGGAGTAAGGAGCCGAAAACAGGACTCGCAACGGGTGACGGTAAAGGTTATTAAAGTGAATCCATATTGGCGATAAGCCATCCTAAACCTGTTCCGACTTGACTTTCTTTTCTGCTATACCATATGCTAGGGATTCCATTGATGTGTTTGCGAGAGGAGTAGCTTTGATCAAATTCATTCGTTGTTTAAAAGACTCTATTCTGTATCTCTCTTCAATCCTAACAACGTGGTGGCATGCTCAATTCTATCTTCACCTTGCATATGTTAGGCTCTTTAACCATTATTGTATTGTATTGTAGCTCAATATAGAGAATTATTGTATTTAGCTCAATATATGTATTACATCCCTACCTATACATACAACGCTATTAACTATGGTAACACCTATACATACAACGCTATTAACTATGGTAACACCTATACATACAACCGGAGGTGGCAACAGCAAGTACCAGCTTCACTTGGTTGGGTAGGTGACAACAGCAAGTACCAGCTTCACTTGGGGAAGTGGTGAATTGGTAGCAGTAGGCGGCAAAGTGGCTTTGTAACCTATTCTATTAGGACCCGTGGACATACTTTCTATGAATGCATTTACGATCCACGGAACTGTATTGAGACTACGGAAAAGGTGTGTGTTCTATTTTCTCGTAGTTCCCCTTAGAATGCTAATCTTTGGTTTCGTTTTCCTTGTGATTGACATGTCAAGTATCCGCCTAGAATCATGTCTTCTTAGGTTGATTATGGATGTACTCTGTGATTTCGGTAGTTATTTTCAATTGGAGTTGTCAAATGAAGTCAGATGTTTAGGGGTCTCATAAGTTCTCAAGGGGTAGTAACCATTATGACAGGAGGAAACTTTGCTATGAGTTCCATTACTATTAGATTGATTATTTAGGGGTGGGCTCCGAGATTGATTATGGGCACTGGCATCTCAAGTAATTCAGTCTTATGGTTTTGATCATTATATGCATCTTGTCTTTTTTCTTAGATGCTTATTTTGTCTGGGTGTTTCATGCTTCTTTTCAGTAGCCTTGGTGTTATTGGCAAGAATTAATGGAATCCATCGTTTGGGTTCATAACTAATTCCATCTTGCTCCAATTGTATGATATAACGGAAGAAAAAGGATCCATAATGGAAGAAAAACTCCGCATTGCTTACTTGTTGTCTACGGTAGAATCCGCCGTTAAGTACTATAGTCTAGATCCAGGTTGAAGAAGCATAAGAAGGAAATTCCACTCTGGAATCAGAGGCTAATGTCAGCGGAACAGGAACAGTATCATCAAAAGCTGTGTGAGTCAAGCTCCATGGTAGCCGCCTAATTCTTTATCAAGTCCAGTAGCAATCGGTAGCAATCAGATCAGAAAGTATAGATCGGATAGCCCACTACAGGAGCGCAGTTGGGAAGAAGAAAGTAAAGGCTTCGTTGTATCGGCTCACGGGAGTTTTGGAGAAGAAGAAAGCGAAATGCACCAATGCCATAAGTCAGAAAAAGCAACGGAACAAGGCCTCGTACTGCATATGAGAGAAATTAGGGATTCATATGATTGTTTGACTGTTTGACTTGCGCATTAACTTATTGTTGAAGCTGATGCTGCCCTTGCTTTAAGAATGTTTGTTGTATACGAGAATGAAGCCTGATCTTCTTTCAAGTGAATGAGTTCGAGTCGGGGACGGGGAATCAGAAAGGGAAGCAATGTTAGGAAGGAAATGAGTTGAAACGTATCGAATATTGGGGGTAATTAAAGCAGCACAGTGCATAAATTGATGTTTGAGTTGCCTCGGCGCAAGAATGCCTGGGTGCCTTTCATCTTATATTATATAGAAGCGGCATCCCCTCTTTAAGAATGCCCAAGTAAGCTGTTAATAAGTGAGTATTTGAGTGTTGTGAGCCAGAAGTAAGAAGTGATGAAGAGCCAATAGTCAGATAAGAAGTCTGGTTACGCTACGCCAGCAGTAATAAGTGATGAAGAGCCAACTAGAATAGGTGAAAGATCCACAGAAATGCACCAATCACCCGAGAGAAAATGCACCAATCAAACGACAAATCGCACCAATTGTCCGACGTCTCATGGAGAGAAATCGCACCAATCACCCGAAATATGAGTTCCAAATTTGGGAATGCCCGAATTGACAGCGGCTCTGCCGCGACACATTAGTAGTGTCTTGGCGGGTCTAGTCGGGTGCCAAAACTCAAGAAAGAAGGTCGGGCCGGGTAGTTATGGAATGATATTACTGGGGTCGAGTGCCCAAACACGGGGAAAGAGGGTCGGGTGCTCAAACTCAAGAAAGAAAAGAAGTAGGGTCGGTCGGGTAATAAAAAGAGAGTACTGACTAGTTTGATTCCAATACAAGGGGGTAGTTTACTTAACACTGGCATAATTGCTTCATTCTGGAGAAAGACTACTTGCATTTCCACTATACCCACTCAGTAGACACACAGTAGAGAAAACCCTAGGATAACTTGGACTCTCTTTATATATGAAACCACTTCAGAAAGTAGAGTTGACAGTTCCAGAGTCAGGAGTGACAGAGCAATAGGGTAAATCTTATAGGAAGAAATGCTTTATTTCGAATCGCCAAGGAACGGATAGACAAGCAACGGCTACTATTATTAGTTATGTGTTCGGTTCCGCGGCAGGGCCGCTCTGTGTTCGGTGTTTTGAATGTGATTGACCATAAAACAACTAAAGTGCTGAAATAGCTCCTTTCTGCCTAACATCTTTACCCTAACCCGACCTAAACTCTCAGTGAAGCTGACCTCTGACTCCCTACCTGTAAACAGGACTACTACTTACTGGTTCAATTCTGATCGTCGTAGCTATAGTCGTGGTTGCATTCTTCCAATACTACCTCGCTTCCCTGGCTCTTTTAGGCTTCTACTGGCTACTTTGATTCTTGAACTACTTAGGTCAATTCTGTAACTACTGATTGGTAGGCTCGCTTGGTACTGCTTTCAGTCTGGTTAGCATTGGTTTGAGTCTTCTATTAGTTAGCTCCGTTCTTTGACCTGCCAAGTGCAATTCTGATCAATGTTAGCTCCATTCTTAGTGGTAGGTGTTTGGTTCTGTTACTCCCTGGGCTCAGGCTGAGTGGGCACTGTCCGAGTCTTGTTGTTGCTAGGTCGATTCTGTAACTACTTAGTGCAATTCTCTCACTGCGATCCGAGGAATATACTCTATGCGGCTTTCTGGTCATAGTATATATAATTAATAGGACTTCTGGTCATAGGGAATAGGATTTACTTGCTCCATTCTGAGGGGCAGTGGTTGGTGTCTGAGTCGACTTAGCTCCACTCTCCCGCTCCATAGCATCAGCCTGTCACTTATGGGTTGAAGCCTTGGATGCAGTGGTTTTATTCTTAGACACCCTAGTTTCATCCGTTCACCTATATAAAGAGAAGATCTTATTTTGTGGGGTTTCTTATACAGTGTGTGTACTGAGTTAGTATATGAGAAATGTCTTCCACTTTTCTGCTTTATTTGTTCTTTTCTAAATTGATTTATTTGATTGTTTTTCTCATTTCTTTTCATCGGGTTTGATAGCAATTCCAGACTTCAGTACTTATAGCTTCAAAGCCAGTAATTGACCTCGCTTCAAAGCCGCCAAGTCACTCCTAATGTGTAGCGGCAGTGAGCCTTTCCGATGATGAAAAACGAATTGGATTTCTCCTAGACCAACTCTGTACTAGTTCCCCCGGAATACAGCATTTCAGGAGTTGTGAGTGGACTGAACACTAGCATAATTACTTCATTATGACGAAAAGAAACTTGGATTTCACATATACTAACTCACTACACAAACAGTAGCAAAACCCATAGGATAACTTGGACTCTCCTTATTAAGGAAACCGGATGAGACTCTGAATTCCAATACAAGGGGTTGGTTTTGTAATTCCCGAATTGACTAGCGGCTCTGCCGTTCCTATAGCTCGCTACCGCGCCTAACGAGGCTTGGTCATTAGTAGTTACTTGGCCCCTCCTTAGTCTTCCCTGCTTAGTCTTCCCTACTGAATTCCATCTGTTCTTAGTAAGGAAGGATTGAGCTGTTCTTAGTAAGGATTGAGCTGCTCTTAGTAAGGATGTAAGGATGGATTGAGCTGTTCTTAGTGGAGTTTCGAAAGAGAAAGATAGAGTAGCCAAATAGAAAGACAGAGAAAAGCTTAGCCGAAACCCAGAAAAACCATCAAAGAAAAGATCATCTGAGAAAAACCAGCAAAGAAGAGATCTGAGAAAAGAGAAGAAAACACGAGCATTTCTGCTCTAAGGTAGAAAACCGGAATACTTCATTTCAGGAGTGATAGAAACCCCCAGAATTCTTCATTTCAGGAGTGAGGAGTTGACTTAACACTAGTACAGATTGGATCAAATGGAAAGAAAACCAGAGATCTTTTAGTTCCATTGACTCAGTACTGACACAGTAAAGGAATGCAGAGTCTCACTTTGACTCTCTTTATATATAATGACATATAGTCGAACCCTAATTAATTATATATTCTCTTATTAAGGAAAACTGATTCCACCAGGCTATAACACCTAACAGCAAGAACCAAACTAGTACATCCAAGGCTTTAACCATTGCATCTCAGGCTTCAACCCACACCGATCAGACTGGAACAAGTGCTTGAAAGAACCAAACAAGGGAGTCAAAGTCTCTAACCACTACCAGCAAGAATCGACCTTGGTAGTTACAGACTTAAACCAGTCAGTGCAAGCCTCAAACCCAGCCTGAAAGCAGTGTTACTCAGCCTGATGGTTATAGGTGTTACAGAATGGAGCAAGTGAGTCAAAGACTGATACCGTTGCTGCTAGGTATGTGGGTAGCTACTTAAGACTTCAACTCAGCAGCGACAGACTGAACCCAGGGAATCAAAGCCTGAAAGCAGTACCAACAAGACTAAGATGCCAACCAGGATGAAACCAGGGAGTCACAGAGTTCAACTCATTGGTGAGCTAGTAGGCGAGGCAGCTAGTAAAGTAATCAATAGCAGAGGTAGGGTCGGGTGTTCCAGTTGTCTAGGTTGGTGCTCCATCTCCAGTAGTGGATTGGCTGTAGACATAGGAGAGAGAAGTATTGTAGCCAGTAAGCTCATAAGTAGTAATTACAGAATTAGTTTACAGAGGAGCGGGGTCTGGTCTCATGCTGGGATTGTGGAATTACTTGTTTTCTTCCAATACTAGGGATAGGCTTGTGTCATTACAATTCCTGTTTTGGGGAGCCCTGGACCGGTAGGCCTTGTCTCGTTGCTTGGCCTGATGTCACTATTAATACAAAGAATAAGGGATCTACTAAAGAGCTAAGGTCGACCACTACTCGGTTAAGGTAGTAAACCCAACAAGTAACACCGCAACTACTTCAGAATGGAACCTTGAACGGAAGAAACAGAATCAGAGGCTAAAGTCAGGTCTAGGTAGGCAAGGCAAGAAATAGAATAGTTATTGTTTTCAGAGCAAATAGTAGTGGAGTGGTAAAGTGGAATAAGATAAGGGTATCAATTCACTGATATCAATTAAGAATGAAAGTTAGCCAGGTCAGGTTAGCCAGGTCAGAGGGGTCTCATAATAAAGGTAGAGTCCGGAAGAAGGTTTAATTGAATGGAATTAGTGGCCCTTATATTAAGTAGCGAACACTAGTGGCCCTGTCGCACAACATGAGTATACGCTTGGCGGAGCAATCACTTGTTGTGTTGGGTTTCAAGCTCCTTTCCCTTGTATTGGTAGGTTAAGGGATGTAAAGGTTAGGAAAGAGGAGTTCCAGAGTTAAGAAGTAGCTTATCGGCTTGGCTCATATGTTTAATGATATTCCAAGGCGAGGGTAGTAGTGGAATGAAGTTACTGCTGCTTTGCTTGTGGAATTACTTGTTTACTGACTTGCTTGTGCCGGGTGGTGACCACAACTACTCATTCTATTACTGGGGTCGGGCTAGGGTATTGTAATCAAATGAATCAATTTCTCAAAGAACAGCCAAGACACTGCTAATGTCGCGGCAGGGCTTCAGGTCTAGAAAAGTCGACATCTTTATCCTTGCTTTTCCCCTCCATAATTGGATCTTTTCTTTATATATGATGAAACTCACTCGGGTCGGTATTCCACATAATTCTACTCACTGGTGGTAAAGGTAATGATTCCCCGCCTAGGTAAGAGATCCAGAGAGGGATGAGAAGTAGATGAGCCAGAGCAAGATCAGAGGAAAGATCAGAGGTATAGTCGTTACTTGGCTATTAGAAATACAGCATTTCAAGCCTATAAATAAAGATAAAGAATGGAACTATTGGTACTAAGGCTGAACCAAGGTAGTTACAGGCTAAGACAACTACTATCAAGAACCAAACCCATATGCTCGGAATGCGTCTAAGGAGTCACAGGGACAAGCAACTACTAACTATAAGACTTCAACTCATCAGACAGAGGCCAAGCACTAACACTCAGAATGGAGCTACTAGGGTAAAGACTTAAAGCAGTAACAACAAGCCTGAACCCACTACCGACCATAATCAAACAGTCAACCAGGAGGCGAGGAATGCGGGTAAGGAGTTGAGAATGGAGCTGCTAAGTGATAGAACGAAACAAGGTAGTTACAGAATCGAACCAGTCTGTATCAGAATGGAGCTACTATGGGAAAGACTCCAAGCAGTGAGTAAAGGAATGGAAGCAGTGCCACTCATTCTTCAACCGATGCCACTGAGACACCAACCAGTGCCCCTCGGAATGGAGCTGGTGTCACTCAGGCTTGGTATGGAGCTCCTCAGACTGAAGCGGTGTAGCTAAGGTCTAGAACCAATGCAACTGAGACCAATGCTATTGAGTTACAGAATGGAACGAGTGAGGGATAGAATGGAACGAGTGAGAGAAAGAATGAAGCCAGTGCATCTAAGCCTGATGTCAGTGTTGCTAGGTATGTAGCTAGTCGGTGTAAGGATGGACTAGTGAGTTGAGCTAGACAGACTTAAGCTGGTGATATTGATTCTCTGAGGTACTACTGGTGGTATCGATTCTATGTTGTCTTATGTAGCTAGTAAGACGGATGCTAGTGCTGCTAGGAAAGTGAGAATTGCACTCATCGGTACAAGAATCAACCCAGTAAACCCAAGAATGCAACAAAGTCGTCAAAGAATAGCACTGGCGAGGACAAGAATGGCACTAAGTAGCCTCGGAATGCAGCTAAGTAGTTACAGAACCAAACCAGTGAATCCAAGAATTAGACCTATGACCTGAACTCCTCATTTAGTTTATTACCAGAACTCCTACCTTACCTATGACTTGAAAGCCGCATAAGGTAGTTTACTAACCCTATGACCAGAAAGCCGCATCTAAGTAAGTATATAATAGTATGACCAGAAAGCCGAGGTATACCTATATTAACACCTATGACCAGAAGTCCTATAAATTATATATACTATGACCAGAAGTCCACATATAGTACCAAGACTCAAACTAGGGAGTCACAGACTTAACCCAGAGCAACAACCAGCCTTCAACTACTCACTCCAAGGCTACAGCTACCAGCAACCAGAATGCAACTACTAACCCCAAGGCTATATAGCTACCACCAATCAGAATCAAACTAATGAGTCACAGACTTCACCCAGGCATAGTAAGACTCCAACCAGTGCCTTAGCGCTTCAGAAGTTATCTACTCATATTCAGGCAGTACAGATGCGCTTTCGTCAACACCTTGACTCCCGCTTCATTGCCGAGGATTCCTACTTATTAGATAGATATGCACAATATAGAGATTCTAGAAATTATTTGTTTGACTTCTCAGATCAACTGTCTTGACTGCGCTGTTTAGGGTCATTATGAAACCAGAGGTGAAGTCGTAAACAACAACTGATTGTTCTGCTCTCGTAGAGTTATGAGCAAGTCCTGTACTGTACAGCTTAGCTTCCCTCTTATTCCTATTCCGGGGCAAAGCTACGAGGCAAGTCATTACTACAAAAGCCATAGGTATTCCAAATAGTAGATAACAACTTATAACTATTGATTGAACTCTTGATAGCCGAGCACATAACAAGTAATTAGGCCCGAACTCCTGCCGCTAGTGTTCGCTCTTGAAACTGATTCTGTAATTCCGACTTATGAGCTTGAGTCTGTTGGTGCAGTGTTTGATTCTCGCTACCCTTGCTTTCAGGCTTGGACTGCTTAGCTCCATTCTATCCCTTGCTTGCTTTCATTCTAAGATGTATTGGTTGAAGCCTTAGTCGACTTAGCTCCATTCTTAGGTTAACTAGCTCAATTCTATCCCTTAGCCGCTCCACTCTTTCTATTACAATAGATGCTTTTTGGGCCGCTCATCTGTGCCCGTTTGATGGGAAAATACATGTGGGATAAGCCTAATATAGTGGATAATGCATTTAAAGCCTATACAAAAGAAGAATGACTCGCTACCGCCATAAACACATCTGAAGTAGTAACTACAAATAATGTATTATATGAGCTCTTTTCTGACAGTTGCCTTTTTGTAGTTGCTTGGTGGACTTGTTTATAACTATGCTATAACTACTTATTTGTCCTACCTCTTTGGGTCATTAAGCACTACTTGGCCTCACTCCTACTGTTGCTACTATCGCCTCGCATCAAAGCAAGTACTTTATTCATTTCCAACCGAAACTCTCACTAAGGTATACACAAAAAAAGAATGATTTCTCATCTTTATATGTTTTATATGTCCCAACAGTAGGAAGAGAGCAAACCCGCTTTAAATGGAATTATTAGGGGGTTGAAGAGGGCACATGCATAAGATAGAATAGATATAATTAATATAGTAATAGCCTAACTAGAACAATTGACGAACTAGTCTATGCTTTCCTCGCCCAAACGGAATTATTCCCGAATTGAACAAGTAAGTAGTTTGAGTTTAATTAGCGGCAGTTTCCTTATAGTATAGTTGATACCGAGTAGAAGTAGAGAGATAGGGTTTCTAGAAGTAGAGAGGTCGGGTCTGGTCTTCAAGGGAAGTTTTGTTTGGTGCTGTAGCTCCTAGCAGTAGCTTGCCGGTGAGTGACTGAGTTAGTTGTTTCATTAAATAGAGTAACTTGGCGCCTACTTGTCTATCCGTTCCTTGGTCTAACTACTAAGCTTGGCGCGCCGTTGCTTGGCCCGTTGCTTGGCCCAACAAGTGGTATAAGTAGGAGTATCGGAGTAAGTTGTATAAGTAGGAGTGAGGGCAAGAAGAGAAGATAGTACTCGCGCCCTAAGTTGTAGAGACAGGAGAGGTTCTCGTGTTGCAGTAACAGAATCATAGGATTGATCCGCGCTAAGGGAGTTTCTAGTGTCAATTCCTGGACTACTATCAGTATAAGCCGAATACTAGTCATAGAGGGAAAAAGCCAAAGCCGATGATCAATATCTAGTAGGAGCTCTTTTAGAATGTCCTGTTCGAGTTAGAGTGGAATACCGGTAGTACTGGGGCGTAGTAGTACTGTTCTGGTGATTGTTTCATTTGTCTGGATGCAAATAGATAATCTCTTCTATTCCAATTCAGCCTCTTATACTGCTCCTATACTATTCCTATGTAGTTGAACTAATTATTGTAGTGGAACTAGCTCCTCTTGTAGTTGAACTAATTATTGTAGTGGAACCCATTCTTGTAGTGGAATTAATTAAACCACGCACCTAGGAGCAGGAACTGTAATAATCTTAAATACGAACAGAAGGAGCACATGGTTAGTTACCTCTTCTATCTCACGAACACCAAAATGTAGCAGTAGCTTGGCGCCCCCACTTATCCAAAAGTAAAGCTATCCGCTTGCCGGTATATATAAGTCTCTTCTTCTCCCCTGATACAGCAACATCTAGACCGAGTGAGGCTCCAAAAAACATCTATTGTAATAACTGGTAATATCTATTATTATTGCTACCGCACAACGTCTTACGCCGTTGCTTGGTGCGTAACATTAGTAGTTACTTGGCCCTATTATTATGGTCATTACCTTGACTTCGATACACAACTCTTAATACGCTAGATCATCATACCTTATTCCAATATTCTTTATAGTACTTTATATTCTTACTTATATTACTTGTTATTCTTCTACAATATATATTACTTGTTATTCTTCGACTAATAATTCATATATATTTGATTAATTCCTTGACTGGGCTAACACCGGTGATCAAGCTTCTTCCCTTAACTCAACTCAAACACCAATTGAATCTATGGCAGTCAGATCCACTCGCCTTGAAAACAGGAGTAGTGACTTGGCGGACTAGTTTCTGGCGCCGAGGAAACAAAGGATTTACCGTTAGCTCACTTACCCTAACGGGTCACCCTAAACTATATTACACTGATGCTAACTCTGCTGATATACCTATTACTGCTAACTTTCCTTACAGCAGGATCTGGCTCTGCTCTACCCGATTTATAGTATTAGGCTTTAACACCTGATTTCTAGTCTCTTTCCCTACTCTTTTAGTCTAGTGGTAGTAGTCCTGTTTCACCAGTAGTATAATAGTCTAGTGCTCTGGTCCTGTTTCATAAGTAGTTTAGTTGTATCCAGAAGTAGAGGAGCCATAGGTAATATATAGGAGAGGAGCCGAGTTCAAGCGGTAGCGAGTTCAGAGCTAAAGTGAGCTAAAGCGGGGTAGCGAGTGAAAGGCTAAAGTGAGCTAATAGCGTCAGTGCGTTCGGGAGTTTGTACAAGTTATTCCTAGTCTTGCGTTCGGAAACTAGCAACTCGCAGACAGTAATATAAATACGGGCAGGCAGCCTAAATATAAGACATACGAAAAGCAGCCTAAATATAAGTAAGGGGCAACTCTGTAGCCGAAGAATTCCACTAGTTCCACTCAGAATTCAGTGTTAGTTTACAGAGCCATAGATATAGTAGCCGGAGGTGTTGTAGAGTAACTTGGCTCCTACTTGCTATGTGTTTGTGAGCCGACAGCTGGGTGAAATGAATAGTTGCCTGAGTTGGATGAGAATAGACAGGAGCCAGAGGAGAGTCTTGGTTTACAGAGCATAGGATTCCGTGCTTGTGTTAAGCAAAGAATACAAGATATAATTGTGTGGAGAACGCCTGCCGCGTAACGTTAGTAGTTACTTGGCCTTGGCCTATACTAAATTCATTATATTATTATTAAGGAGAAAGTTGAGAAAGAGGGAAGTCCTGTCTTCGGGGTCTCTAACCACTACCGGCAAGAATGCAATCATTGCCCCTCAGAATGGAGCTAAGGAGTCCAAGCCTGATGCTATCGGTATCGATTCCCCGCATCTAGTTTCAGAATCAAACTAAGGAGTGCAAGCCTGAAACCAATATGTATGAGAATGAAGCGGCGGAGTCACAGGATGAAACGAGTGAGACATAGAACCAAACAGCGCACCATCAGACTGAAAGCAGTAACTCCAAGGCTTAATAAACGAGGTAGCCAAAGAGTTGAGCTAGTAAGGGGGGTAGTCTAGGTCAGTTACTAAGATCAGAATGCAACTAAGAGGTGAGCTAGTCGTGGAGCTGCTAAGTGAGTTTTAAGAGCTACTCCGGCCGGGGAAGTCCGATACTAAGTATTCCCTATGAAAGAATGGAGCTAGCAGGGGTCAGATCAGAATTGAACTCAATCTAGGCTTGTTTACTTACTTGCTTGTTAGGTCCCTTATTGTAGTGCCTATTGCCTAGTTGGAGGTCGGGTGGTTTCATGAAGTGACCTCGGGTCGGCAGGTCAGATAGAGTTAGTTCGGGTCGGGAAGCAGTTAAGTTACTTGAGAGGTGAGCTAGTAAGGGAAAGAGCTAGTATGAGAATGGAGCTAGCGAAACTCAGAATGCAACTCAGAGGGAAGCTAGTAGGAAAGTAAGATGGAGTTAGTGCGGGTAGGGGCAGAGTCAATTGCGGAATCAATTCCTAGCTTTGAAGCGGGTGGAGGAGTGTCATAAAGATAGGTCGGGTCGGGTGCCAGTCCAGTAGTCATGTCTTGGCTGTAGCCTGAGGTAGATGAGCCAGAGTTGGATGAGCCGGAGGTGTAGTAGAGTAACTTGGCGCCCACTAGCTATGTGCTCGGGAGCAAGAAAAGTCTTAGTTAACAGAGTCGAGGTGTTCAAGATCAGACTTAGTTTACAGAGCAGAGCCAGTAGTTTATGGTTTGAGTTTCATCCCCTTCATTAGGAGTTGACTCCCTTGTTTAGTCTGAAGTTGACAAGTAGAGGTGTCTGGTCCAGTGGAATCAGTATGAGTAGCCTGAGCAGAGGTCGAGTCAACTACTTTATACATATTGCTATCAAAAAACACGGGGTTTTGTAAAAAAGGAATGACTTTGGATCGGTCTATTAGGTAAAATTCCATCACTGCCTTTTTTCACGGGGCCAAGTAACGACTAATGTTACGCGGCAGGGAGCTTTGCAAAGATCAGATTTCCATTAGTAGTTCCTTGGCCCAGTTGACTAGTAGTGGTCCAAAGAGTAGATCTAGGCTAGGTAGTAGTCCTGTTTCACCAGTAGAGTAGTCTAGTCCAGAATCCATACCAGAATCCATATTAGTAGTAGAGTAGTAAAGAGTACAGACCAGAGCAATAACTTGGTTTGTTGACTTCGGATCCACTGGAAATTCAGTATTCACTAACATCCCCCTTAGTTGACTACGGAGAAGTAGATGAGCAAGAGTGAAAAGAGCATAAGTGGAAGTTTCATTTTGTGTGCGTGTGTTGGCGTAGATAGAATAAGAGAAGAATACGTTCTCGGCTCTCCCTTTGCGCTCGTTGTTTACTCTTTTCTTTCATATGCGCTCGATGGATTGAATTCCCTTTGAAGAATAATAACCGCAGGCAGCTTACCCTATTAAGTAAGTCGGAAAACATCAATTCCATTTCTTATCGAGGTTGCTTGTCGGCTTGGTCATGAGTAGTTGCTTGTTGGCTAAGATACCCCAATTAGGTTTAGTTGGTGGAGCGAACCTCGCATATGGACATTGCAGGCAGGCAGTACAAGTTGACTATATTGATGGAACGAAGCTACCCAACAATACTATATACTTTGTAATAAGAAATTGCATAGGTTTATATCTTCTTTATTAATAGCATAGGTAGAGCAATTCATTTGACTAAGAATACTAAGAATAGGGTCATAATCATAGGTTTGTTGGCGAGCAGGGAAAGGTACGTCAATCCTTATTTATACAATTACAATGCTGTCTGTTGTCGATGCAGAAAGGAGCAAGGGGCTACAGATGCTACGAAAGCTAGGCCTGAGTTAGAAAGAGCGGATCGGGAAACTTAGATCAAGGAGAGGTATAGTGAAACTGTAGTAATGGGCAGATAGGCTTGGTGTCGGTGCCATAGCATAGTATAGTCTTTTAGATAAGAGTTCGGGCTCTCGGGTGCCCTAGACAGAAGAGAGTTTACTCAGTGCGAATGCTATTAATATAAAGTTTACTCAGTGCTTCTATTTCTTCTTTAAAAGAGAGTTTATTCAGTGCCAATTCGATTCTTGCTTATAGTAGTTGATTTCACTGTTTCGGTCTTGCGGTTAATAGTGGATTTCTCTCTTACTGTCCTAAACCCCAGAGTTGTTTGTTTCAATCGTGGAGGTCGCAGTTAAAGCAATAGACTTTATGGCAGTAGCGATAGACCGCTCTAAAGTTGAGTCTTAATTAGGTCTAGTAATTCTAGTTTGAAAGAGGAGAAGGGCTGGCTAATCTTTCCAGCACTGGTTGCTGTCTCGCTTGTAGTAGTAAAAGGATCCGAGTAGTAGCTCTAAAGTGTCTAGGGGTAATTTCCCAGGGGTAGGGGTCAAATGCTTTCTTTTCAGTTTCAGAACTATGAGATATTGACTTTCTCTCTATTACATTACTTATCTATGAACTCTAGTAAAGTGACTTATCTATGAACTCTAGTAAAGCACCCGAATGAGAAAGATGCGCTCAAGCACCAAACCCATATTATTGCCCGTTTCCCTGCTCCAAAGGGGAAGTCAAAGCGTAAGCCTTAGACACAAGCATAAGCACCCCCACCCCAGAGACTGTATTTTCAGAAGCACCCCCAGAAACTCTCCTTTCTTAACCAAATGATTAAGTCGCACCAAAAGACACTCTCCTTTTACCACTTAGCGCATCAAAGCCAGATCCTTCTGTTCTGAACTTACTACTTTTGCACCCAAAGAGACTCCACTTGTTGAAACACTTGCTGTTGAAGAAGGAATGGATTCTTATGCTGCTTCTTGCCTTGTTGAATGAAAGAAATAAGTTGGTTGCATAATTAAGTAAACGAACTGCTGACTAAAAGTGACCTAATTATTGAACCCTCTCCAATAAGCCTAATGTTAGTGCCTCGTAAAGAATTATTACCGATGCTTTTGAGTCTGGAAGCAAAAGAAAAGGGAAGAATAGAGTAACTTAACTGCTATACCGTACTCGCACGCAACTCAACTAAGAACTCGGTTAAAGCAAAGGGAAGGGTAAAGCCTCGCCTTAGATAATAGGCCAAACTTCATCATGCTGGAAGTGAAGAACCGATTGCTGCGTATTTCCTTGATACAGATACATACCCTGCTACATCTTTGGCTTCTTAGACTCTGATTAAATAATGACTTTTCTATACTCAAGACCTGAAGTAGGAATTGATTATTATACGATTGCCTGCTAACTGACTTTCAACAACAGAACCGCTTGAGTTTGATAGTTCCCGTGTTGGCTTAGAAGCGGGAGGGAAATGAAGTGTAGCTCGAGTTAATTCAACGATAGAAGAAATCATTTGGTGAAGTTTGACTTTCCGCCGAGATGTCACTTGTGCTCGGGTGTTCGGGAACTCACTCAGCTACTTACTGCCTACTGCACACTCCATCACTTACTGCCTCGGCGCTCGAATCGAAAGATGAAAGAAATTCTTTTCCTGCTGTATTTCCTTTTCCTGTTTGACTTGACGCAAGAAAGATATAATGATTTGTTGCAATCGGGGCGGCGGTAGAGTATCCTGATGATCCTGAATACGAGTATCCTGATAGTCCTAGACTCGCAACCAACTACGCTTCGGTATGAGCAAGTGCTTTATTAATGGGGTAAAGAATAGGCTAAAGTATGTAGTGGGTAAAGAATAGGCTAAAGTGAGTTTAGAAGCGGCTCTTCCATAAGGGATAGATCTAGTGCATATAGTAATGGAATGGGGCCAAGCAACTAGACAAGTCACGACTACAAACACAGATGATACAGGGGATGCAACTAATTCCACTTCAC
Organism: Musa acuminata subsp. malaccensis; assembly: GCF_000313855.2. NCBI lineage: Eukaryota > Viridiplantae > Streptophyta > Magnoliopsida > Zingiberales > Musaceae > Musa > Musa acuminata. The sequence goes on from NW_008991497.1 coordinate 17,706, forward strand.
TCAAACAGGCTCTTTTCACTCATTAGTGACTTTCTTTCCTTCCCGCCTCAAAGCCTTTACTTGAGTCTTTCCCAGAACTGCTAGGGAGTCCTTTCTTCTCCAAACTGGGAATCCAAGTAATGCTATTATACTGAAACACGACACCCGGGCTTAAACAACCCATTACCGAGCGAGAATCTCATAAATAGAGGAATGACACTACTAAGAACAACCTCGAAAGTGAGAATCGGACCACTGCTTCTGTGCCTCCACTCCCTTGAGCCTAGTCAGCCCTGCCCTACTTTGATTCTTTAGCTACCGATACGATCCTATATTGCATTCTTTGACTCCTAACTCTAACTATGACACTACGCTCTCCTATTCTTTGATCACCATCTATGAAACTGCCCCTCTCGACTTTCATCCTCTAACAGCTGGTCCGGATCCTAGCTTATTATTCTTAGGATTGAGTTGAGTCTACCTCGCCTGTTTTTTATCCTGACTTCTTTGTTGAAAACTTCCCCTGCTGACCTCAATGCCGAGTTTGTCTATTCCTCTCCTCTTGCCAAGCCTGCCTCCCTTGTGCACCTAATCTGGCTTGTTAGTTATGGAATCCAACACCCCATAACAAGTGATAACAATACTACTTAGCCGCCCGGAATTATACTCGAAATACAGAATGAAAACACTATAGAAAGCTACCCCATAAGAGGAAGAACTAAGGGCAAAAAACGAAGTAAGCGCTACACTTATATTAGAATAAGCTTGTTGCTCTCTTCCTAATACCCAACTTATGGAGCCTATCATCAACGCTCTCTTCCTAATACCTAACTTATGGAGCTGAACCCGACCCGACGCCTTAAATCTCATAATTCTAATATGGGAACACTCTGGTTATAGAATCGAATCCATTTATTTCCCTTCACCGACCTAAGCTCAGCTAAGGGATAGCTGCCGCCGATATTCATATAACAAGTATAGTTAGAGTAAGCAGTCTGTAGGTTTGTTACAAGATTCTATAATAAGGTGGTGCACTAAATGGAAATTAATGAGTTGCGCAAGAAGGAATGATTCTCGTGTCCAACTCATAGGAATCAACCCACCCACACTTTTCGAATTGATCATTTGGGTAGTAGCACAGGAATGAACCCCACACTTAATAATTTCCCGACCTCGACTAATTGAGTAAAAGAATGAATCTAGCAATTAAGGCTTACCTCACTAACTGGGGACCACTGCTTATAGGACGACTAAAACATAGAACTCCGGTACGCTCTCACGCATAAGGCTTTAACTCATTATTAAGAAATTGGGAACAGGAAATGGAACTACTTATTATTCGAATGAAACCACAACTCGTCAGGTGTAATAGGTGCCTAGTTAGACTTCAACTCAGAATTAACGTCGTAGCCTAAGAGTCAACCCCGGGCATAAGACAACAGTAGAGTATGCATTTAGAAGACGACAACTAGTATGCAGAGTAGCGGTATTCGGTATTAGAATGAAACCAAAAAGCAACAGGATGAAATTCAGAAGTCAGAATGAAGGGAACAAGTAGTAGAATTCACCCACCGAACACACACACACCTTTCAGAATTCACCTCGGCATCAGGATCCTTGCTTTTTGTGACTGAAACTTCAATTACTTACTTGTTTTCTGACTTGTTCGGACAGGGCTCCTTACTTGGCTATTCACTCTTCAACTCCCCCACGACCTCCACTCCAATCTTATTCCTATATCCGACCTCCAATCTTATTCCTGTACTAAGCATTAAACCAATGACTTCAAGCCGTCACGGCCAGGGCCAGACCAATAGGGAGCCTTAAAATACTTGCTTTCAACCTAGCATTCCGGAATCCAATTATTATGTGTACTTATGATTCTTCCACTCCTTTAACTATATTACTCCTGCCGATGAGGCTTACCTAGGACTTCCCCGGGTAAAGTCTTTCTCTCTTTAGAATGCTTTAATTATTATACTTGCTCCTTCCACTCTGTATTTCACCTATGATTCTTAGGCCCCAGGTTCCTTCTTATTCGTGCCCCCGATGTCCGAGTCCTCCGTTTATACTAGTAATTCAGTAGTTCCTATTTCATTCTTTAATCAAATCTCAGATGTTGTAATTATGACCAGTGCTCTTCTCAGGCTTTTTAATGGAATGACACTAATGCCTCGCCTCTTGCTCTACGCATCCAACAGCATACCTTTAGCCTACCTTGACTCTAACTCTCAGCACTTATGGCATCAAAGCCGATACTTGATTCTTCAAATGAGAAGAAGAAATTCCATGCATCAATTCCAGGCCTTGAAGCGGGGTATCTTCACCAGGCAAGCAACCGTGCTCTCTCAGGCAGAGACAGGAAATAAGGAACTCAACTCTATCTAACAAGGACTCGCGAGTCAAAGCATGAAACTACTACTTGCTACTTGAGTAAAGAGCCGATGGAGTACCAAAAAGGTAGTAGACCCGAACTCAATTACAAGGATCGGATACTTATTCACTTATTGCAACACCGAATTGAGAGTCGACAGATAATAAACTAGGATGAAACTCACCCGACCTCTTCTACCGGCAACAATTCTCTACTCCCCTGCGCTTCTGATAAAACTTCTATTACCTCTCGGAACGGGTGCATTGCTGATAGGCTATTGTCACCAACTACTGAAACTGACTATAAGGGCTCGGCAACACCTTAACTTTCTTTGGAATCTTACTAAACTGCATCCCCTGCCCTGCGGACCCGACACCTCCAATAAGTGCTAATTGCGCCTCTCTCTCCTCAATAGGACTCCATTTCAAAGATACCTGAATGAGGCCTTGATTCTTTGCCTCTCTCTCCTCCGTCAACAAAGAAGGATGAAACTTTACTCTCATCTAACTCTTACTCAAATACAAGACCCAGACCGGATCCTAATCCTGTTTCAGAAACCACTTATACACAAGAACTGACGCGTAAAGGAACTAACTTTAGCCATGAAGACAAGACAGGACAGGACTCTGCAACTTACTATAAGGGCCTCTATAGCAAGCACTTTTAGACCCACCCGGTCGCCAACAACTGTGTAAATTCTATCTTATTATATAATTATAGGAGACTATCTTCATGCCCCAACTAACTCAACAAGAACCAACAACACTAGCACCAACCTATATAGGGGAAAGCCAACCACCAGATGCTGATACGGACACCGAGTCTGGGCCCGATCATGCTTCAACTAATTCTTAAAGAGTAGATGTGGCTTCTATATAAGATGAAAGTCACCCTGGTAGGTAGTTGTAAACAAATACAGTAATTAGTCTAAGCAGGAAGTTTCGAATTGTAGACAGTTGCAAGAGGCGAGCTAGGTTAGGGAGTTGGCAAGCTATGTACCATGTCAGCTATAGGAATCTAAGCTCCAGTGCCAAAAAGAACCACTGTCATTCTATTCTATAAGTTAACGAGTTAGTGAATCTAGCCTTAAAGCTAGGGCAAAGGGCAGGGTCAATTCCTTCTGAAGCGGGAAGTAAAGACAGAAAGACATTAGTAACACCTAAATCTCGGAAAGAGAATGATAAGGCTTTCATCCACCCGTACACTAATGGATTGATTCGATATACACCACTAAGGCAAGGCATCCATACAATGAAGGGCTTTCTCTACTAAATGCATTATTTATCTTATTAGAAGAGTAGTTTACCCCATTGTTAGTTGCTATATATAAGAGTAGTTTAAATGCAATAGATCAGACCCACACATGCATGGTTGGTGAAGAGCACTGGTTGACTTTGATGATGTAGATTTCTTTCAAGTGCGATAAGCCCCTCCGCCATCCTCTGTCCGGGGTAGTCCCCAACTAGCTGTATTGAATAGAGGCACCCGCGGATCTGTTCCCTGTATTTTGAGATAGCAAATAGTTTGATGCGAGGTAGCTAGGGTATCTGCCTTCAACCGGTGCTCCAACTTACTATAAGAGCTGATGCTGGTGGTATCGATTCTCTTTAGCAGTCATCCTATATATAGAGATTCTAAATGAACCGCCAAGACACTCACTGATTCCACTCGGTACTCGGTATTCCACAAGAACACAGAAAGAGACTTGTCATCGGCAAGCGTATACTACTAATACGAGATGAGTTGCGTGTTAGAGAGTTCCGAGCTCACAGTGCATTCTGTATCTGGGAGAAATATGGTACTGGCCGGGCAGCAAGCGTGTCTGCAAGTTGGTTCTGTTCTTTAGGGTAGAGATAGAGCTTTTTAGTTGAACAGAGGCATAGGTCTTACGACTCGAAATTCCATCAGTAAGTCAAAGCAGGAGAACAAGCTGAAACACCTAGATACCTTCATGCTTCATATCTCGAGAAAGTCTCTTCCCTTGTTTGTCGATTCCACTAGAAACGGAACTTGCTACTGGTAGATCAGGATCATCTGCTGTAGCTGGAGCATAATATCTTACAGGTAAGGAAGCGCTAAGTGGTCCAACCCCAAGCATTATATTAAAGGCGGGTATGTAAGTGCAATTACTGGTTTACTTCGGACAAGTCACTTTATAGGGTAGACTGCTTGAGTGTAGGGCGAGTGGAGTCTATGAGAGGGGATTCCTTCTTGTCGAGGAAATACTTGTTCAGGGAAAGAAGAAAGTAGAGGCTTTGAAGCAGAAGAAACTAGTTCAGGATCGGAGTGGGATCGGAGCTCTTCTGTTCTGGTACTAGGCTAATTGACTGACTTGGCGGGTAGGGTGTAATCCTAGAGGTCGGGAATTGTCTTAGAGAATGAAGCTGTTAATCGATTAAGACTAAAGTAAGCAGTCGAGGCACTAGAATTGACCGCCTCGCAAACTAGAATACTATACTGATTGACTTATTGCTCGGGTCGGAGTTGCTAGTTAGGCTAGGCTTAGGCTAGTTTACTGACTTAGTTTACTTACTTAGTTTACTTACTTAGTTTACTGACTTGTTAGGTTAGTTGTAGAATTCTATTACTTACTCGGGTAGTTTACTGACTTACTAGTTGGTTGGGGTAGTAAAGGGATAGGTCATCTGCTTGTGTTAAGCATAGAAGAAATATGGATCCTAAGAGAGCTCCAAAAAACATCTATTGTAATAACTTGTCATATCTATTACCTTGGCTACCGCACAACGTCTTGCGCCGTTGCTTGGTCGGAACATTAGTAGTTCCTTGGCCCCTACTGGCAGACCCATTTTGGATGATGTTTTTCCGTTTTCCCGGGATTTTAGATAGCAAATGTATAAATAGTATGGGACTGAACTTAGGCTTAAACTAGGCATTCCACTTAAACAAGAACAGGAGCTAGACTACATGAAACTAGGGATTCACCAACAACAAGAAAAGTACTACCGGTCTGAAGACTCACACTCTCACAGGACATTCTCTTTTTGCTGCTGACTTAGGCTGCCCTTCACTTTGATACTTGACTCGCTTGCACTGCCTCAGATCGTTCTCTTGCAGATTCCTCTAATGAACTAGTTACAGCTGGCTCTGCTCTAGCTCTAACAGCTTTCTTTTTTACTGCTGACTTCCTTTCAACAGCTTCATCTGCTCCAGGTACTCTCCTTTCTATAGCAACGGATATGGTTTCTTCTCTGACTCTTTCTCTATCTTCTGCTTTTTCTTGAGTTAATGACTTACAGAACCTACTTCTAGCATTTTCATCTTTGACTTTCGCATTAGGAGTTTTTCCAGTATCCAATGGAAAGTAAGGTATCAATCCATTTCCACCCCGGTGACCGGTCCACGTAAGGCACTTAGGGCTAGATCTACCATACATAGCTACCGTTCCGCTGACTTGAAACCCACTTGCCGCCCCCTACTTACTATTTCTAAATGAATTTGAAGCCCGAAACGAACTCTTATAAGTGTTAACCCCGAGCTCATCTAACTCTGTCTCTTTTCCCTCTTTCTCCTTCTCTTGCTTCCTCGCCTGTTCCTACTAAAGAATGGTGTTTACTTTACTTATGACTTGCCTATCATTCTGAGCATCCATTTACTCTATCCGATCTATACTATGTCTATCGATTGTTTATGATAACTCTAACGAGGGCCCTACTCATTAGTACAAGAGTCAACAACCCTACAAGAACGAAGCTGATGAAGTAAGGCTTGGCAATGGATAGATAATATAGGGCTGGGGCTGCTACTGCTTAGTTGCTTGGTCGGATAGGAAAGGAATCAGAATCAAAGTATTTCAACGGTATGCTTCTAGGGGACAGGAGAGTATTAGTACTAATAGAGATAGGGAGTCTAACCTAGGTCAGTATAAGACCAATAGTTATTGATTGTCATGATCTAGGGCATTCTAAGACCTGGTGGTAACAACAAGGCGTAACCCTAAAGAACTCAATATCAATTACCATTAGTATAATAATGACCATTATCAGCAGGATAAGAATCAGAATGCGAACACTAAGCCTTAAGCACAGAAGCTGGCGATAGTAGGAGCTCTAGTTGGGAGCGGTAGATTAATCAAAGTTCACTACAGACTCCGGGGCATTAGTGGAAGTTTGAGAAGACACTAGCTCTATTGTTGCTATATAGGTATTTGTACTCCTTTTAGTGGTTTAGAGCCTTATAGTTAGTATCGGATTTACTCATTAGTAGAACGGGAGACAGGGATATTAGTTTCAAAGCAAAGAAGAGCAGACAAATAGGCAGTTGTGTTAGTTTGATCAGTGCTTAGTTTCATTCCTTTTTTGGATTTCTCTTATGAAAATAGTAGCTAAGTGAGTTTCAAACAGTGGAGCTAGGATCGGATCTTAATCCGCAGTTAAACCCTATTTCTCCCTTTGAGTCTTATAAGCAGAGTAGTAGTAGCCCCTTGTTATCAGTAGTGGAGCTCCTTATTACAATAACCAGTATGATAAGCACTCTGTACACTCTTTCTAGTAGTGGGTTCAGTCTCGTTAGTCTGGATTTTTTCCTCTTACGCTCGAGTGCAATTCCAATAGTGGGTGCTTTTTGGGCAGTAATATAAGTTTTCTAGTGAGTAGTGCCCTGGTTACTTAAAACTCCGTGAATCAAAGTAGCAATAAGAAATACAAGTCGTGAAGTTTCAGAATGCAAATACAGAAGAGATAACTCATAAGTCATAGTATCAATCAGTATTTGTATATAAGTTATAGTATCCGTAGTAATTAGTATTAGAATGAATGAAAGAAGTAAGGAATACCAGCTACGGTTGCTTGCCTAATAAGGAAACAATACATAAAACAACTTAATAAGCCCACATTATAAGTCAATTATGATAAGTAAGAAAATAACATAGAAGTAAGGCTTTGGACCTGCACTTATAAGGCTTTAACTCCTAATAGGGGGTGCTAACAGACAAGTAACTGTTGCTAACAAGGATAAAGCAATAAACTGGGAATGAAAGCGACTCCACACTATCAAACGAACTGACCATACTAAACCTAAACACTAGGGATGGGGCTCCCACACTTAGGAATGGAATTCCACTCAAAAGTATAAGACCTAACCGCATAAGCTAGCCTGCTCCTCATCTCCCATATCTGTATTTGTCTCGGGCACTCCTGCTTTGCTTAATCCATCGATATAGATCTTTGCTCTAAACCTATAACTGCTAGGATCGGTTGTGAGCCTATATCTCTTTGCTTGAAAACCTTATCTATGCTTTGCTTCCTCTACAGCGTTCCTTGATTCTTAGTTGAAAGTTGAGTTATTTATCCCTTGTTTCATTGCCTGGAAAGCTAGGGGAAGTAATGGCATCAGAATCATATGTTGCACAGGAAACGCATGCTAGGTTCAGTAAGAGCATAAGAAGAATCAAATACTTAGCTCTCCTTGCCTAGATCGTAAGTCTTGTAGTCTAGTCCGGTAAACTACATTATGGAATTCTGATCCCTCGCCCAATGAGCGAGACAAAAGAAGCTACTCTCGGTGAATGAGCGATGACACTTTCCCTTAGCTACAATAATATTAGTGGTACTGCGCAGCTTTAATGATGAGTTGATGACCGCTCACAGAATCTGTTATGTTGTTTAAAGAGTCAGTCCCCGGTCTGGTTTAAAGAGTTAGTCCCCGGGTGATGTCCAATTGCCCACAAAAGACTGAGTTGATGCTACCTAAATGAAAGAATTCGCTGTTCACATACACTTTCCGAATTAAGTGCATGCGCTCAATCTCCTTGTTTGTTTCTCACGTCTGTTGGTTATGTGGTGAGTACGTCGACCTTGACCACGTATTGAGAATATGTTTTCATATAATAATAATGAGAAAATCCATATCCATATTCTAATGGTAAAACACATTCCAATAGTATATTAAGGAATACCAATAAAAGATGGAATGACAGCAACGAGATGAAGTTTGAATCAAATCAATAGGTAGGGAAATGCAGCTAATGAACGGAGGGCTCACAGTAGGGCGCTAACTCCAACTAAAGAATGCAAATAGGTAGTGTCGGTTTGAGAGCTCTATTCAAGATATGCGTCGTTAGGGTGTATTGGTAGAGTTCAAGTAAAGAGTCAGTCGTGTTATCAATGTCGATTTCCTACCTAAATGGTTGATTACCACCTCGGAACAAAGCCTCATTAACAATAGTGTCATTCTTTCTATCAGTGGTGTCGAGCCCATCATTCTTTCTATCAGTGGTGTCGAGCCCAAGTCCTGTGTTCGTCACCTAGTTGTTGACTTGCCTAGTAGCTTGGCCCTTTCTTTACTTTGAATCGACTACAGGCTCTTTATTACCTGCGCCACCAACCAATACCTTTCATTGAAAACTCCATATTAGATTCCTGTCGACCGAGATACTCCATTACTACTGGATACTTTCTTCTTCCCCGAAAGACTATTCCCTCAATATAAGTTGTGGTAACTATAATCTACTCTTAGTATTATTCCGAAGTCAAAGTATCCTTACCGGGGAACTCTCCTCTTCTTACCATGTGTCTCAACACCAACACTTCAAACAGCCATTCCCGACCTCAGATCTGGCTTGTTAGCTTCCCCTCCTCGACTTAGGTCTTACGCTCCTGTCTTGGGGAATCCAACTCATAATACAGATTTCACTAAAGAAGTCAAAGCATGAAACGCTGCCTCTAACCATTAGTCTGACCCCTAACTACTAGCATTCCTTGAGAAGTATCCTTCTAGCCCAACCCAAGCTATGTTCCACGAGCCCGAGCCATCCCATACACCTTTGATTCTTTAATAAGGGTATGATATACAGCGCACCAAAGGAATAGAATAAAACAAGGTAGTAAGATCATTTCAATCGACAATACAAGAAGTCAACTAACAAGTCAGAAGTAAACAAATACGAATAAGGATACCAGGCTAGGTTAACTAATAGAAGTAGAGGAATGGCATATCACCCCCAGAAGTAGAAGAATGGCATATCACACACAACTGGAAGAATGAAACTCACCCCAAAGGATATAAGGATTTGCGCTAAGAACTAGCACTTGAGAACTAGCAAACCCCACTACGGCTAATAAGACTTAAAGACATAGTTCGGTAGCTCCAAACGGACACTACTTCATATCAGTGTCGCGCCTATCTGTTAGATCCCGACTTGTTAGGTTTAGTCTGGCACACTTACACCTAAATCTGGTCTATGAGTTTATGTCTTCTACTGGCTTCTTTCACTCTGTAGTTGTAGCTTCGGTCTTACGTCCCTTGCTTTGAGTCTAGTGCTTCCCGCCTGCTATTCCGTATTGAACTACTCTATTCTTATTCTGTTGACTTATATTACTTATTATTTGAACTTCTTATAATGTAATGCAAATAATTCTATTATATTATAATATGTTTTAATATGTTCAATTCTATTCTATCTTTCTAGTGGTTTATTAGGGAAATTGGTTCTAAACAGGACAATAGCTATTCTGTTTTTGTATCAAAATGAGTGGTTTTCTATTGAACGATGGAGCTATGGTGCACGACCGACCGCCCTATGAATGATCGAGTGCCCCGGGGTATGCTCATAGAATTGGTTATGTGGCTCTTGGATACAGAGCTATGTTACATCAGTAAAGGAATTCCGAGTTGAGTTGTTGAGTGCGATCCCTTTCCTCCTGTTTAGGTCTTAGAAGAAGTAGTTCGAGTCTGGTTGCCCTTAAGGCATATTCTGATATTTGTTGTAAAAGTATGAGAAGCACTGGTTCTTATTTGTTTCGTACTAGATGCACTGGATCACATCATACCCGTTCGGATATTGACTCTCTCATACCTATCATACCCGTTCGGATATTGACTCTCTCAGACCTATTATCATTCTATTGGCTCCGCCTTTCCATACCTAGGCTATTGACTACACCCTTAATTCTGACTCGTTATATAAAAACTCTATATTGAATTGCAACACACAAGCTATTCCCTTACTTTACTGAACCAAAGAAAAGCAGTAAACCAATACAGAGGCAAGTCGAACAACAACGAACATAGGCCCTTATCAATACTGTCAACGACGAACAGGTATTTCTTAACGAACATAGGCCCTTATCAATACTGTCAGGAACGAGCATAGGATCGAACAAGACAAGAGCGAACTAGAATGGATTTTAGTAGAAACTTGCCCGACCCCACCTAGAAGCTTGCCCTACCTATCTCTATAGCCCGAGCCCCTACATTGATATTAACTCTTATACTTAACGAACACCGGCACAAACATAGAAAAGAAATGATAATAGCAATAGCCGTTTTGAGACAAAGTGACTATAGGAAAACACTAGACTAGTCAAATACTCTAAAAAACGAATATGAGAAAATACTAATATGAGAAAACACATCCTAAATCTAAGTAAATAAGAAAAGTCAAAGAATCAATTAGGTACACCAATGGGCAGGTACACCAATGAGTAGGGCAGGGCACCCGCGTATGGCACAACACACCCGCGCACAAGAGCTTAAGTTCAATGAAAAACAATATCGGTTTTTGATCCACAAATACAGAAATACAGGACTTGCTCATAACTCGTAAGACTCTAAAACTACAGTAGTCGTTGCTTGGCCCTAGCATCAGTAGCACGGGTTGAAGCCTTAGTAGCAGTAGTTTCATTCTGATCTTAGGCAGCTGCATCCTATGCCTTGCGAGCTCCATTCTCAACTCCCCTTCCAGCTTCCTCGCCTTCTACTTACTAGTTCCCGAACTCTCCCTCTCCTCTTTAGTACTTTCAATCAGGGGCCAGCAGTATATTAACAATTCCTGCTTTCGGGAGTGTTACTCTTACTGTCATTCTATATAAAGAGAAAGCTGTTTCTTACTATTTATTGCTATTTATTGGCTTATTGGCAGCCGAACCCTTTGTTTGCCTCTGCCTCCGCCTTAGCTGAACCTTAATTGAATGCTTGGACTAGACCACTCCGCTACTTGCTTCATCGGGTTTTTCGAATAGTGGAACATGGCTTAAAGGACGCAAAAGGGCCGCTGTAGCTCCTTGTCCACGAGAATGGGCTTATTATTTTATTGACAGCTTTTGGGGGGTACCTCAATGGGGCGCAAAGCTCTTTTATTAGCCTAAAGATACGCAGTGGTTACGGCTTACAGAAAGAAAAGTGAAATGTTATTGAATTATAGGCGGTAATCCACTTGAAGCAGACAAACCCTATATACACACATTACACATTCCGGACTGAGGACATTCAAGACTAAGGCATTGGTACCGATCGTTATCTAAACTCACTTTATTATTTACTTCGACACTTTCTTCCCAACACTTCGTAGGCATTCGAAAGGAGATTGAGCTCCCGTTAGCGCTATTCTTTACCTACTTATGATATAGCTTCGGCATTAGATCTTATTCAAACTCAGGATATAGCTTATTCTCTTGCTTCAAAGGAGGATTCTCTTGCTTTATTTTATTCCCATCTAAAGCTCGGTCATTGGCTGTCCTCCTTAATCGATTCTACTATGGCGAAGCGTTGGTCTTTTGGAGAATTTCTTGCTTGCTTGCTCTCCACTGGTCTTGATCGGTCTGTCGGTCCAAGATAGAAGTATTGGTCTGTCGGTCCAAGAGATAAGTAAACTCTAGTTGCTTCTCCTGTCCGGTGGCAAACTGGTATTCTCTTTATGGTGCTCGGGTCGGGTCGGCAGCAAGCATAGGAGCTAAGGTCGAAAGCGAGATGGAGTGAAGCACAGTCGGCAACAGCTAATTGGGCGATTCTTGTTGCAGTCCTATACCATATATATCGAGATCATTATAAGACCTCTGCCAAGTACCACAGAATTGCTCCAAGATTATTGATCTAACTGAGACTCTGTCTTTTACCTATCGATTTAGGAAAGTGGGGAAGGGATGCATAAGGCGTGGGAATTCTTCATTCAAGGGGGAATCAATCGTCTGTCAAATCTCACTATTCATCGGAATCTGATTCCAGCTTCTTCATAAAGGGGTCTTCGGACTACTACCTTTCTTTCCGTTTTTGATGGCTCTAAGAAAGCCCTAATAATAAGTTCCATAACACTTACTTTGGACTATTCACAAAAGGATATGCGCTAAGGAGACCGCGGTACCCGAAAAACAAGAAAGACAGAAAGTAAGGTATAATTAAAAGAAGAAGGGCAGGTCACTGAAGAAGAAAGGCGGGTCACTGAACCTACACAGCTTCAGTCTTACATCTGCTAGCTACATTCTCGGGGGTACTGATTAGAGACCTTAGCTACCCAGCATCAGGCTTGTTAGCACTGGACAACTACTTGAGATGCAACTTTACCACAACACCACTACGGGCGACTTCTTCTCTTGAAACAGCTCTAACAGCATACTTAATTCACTCACTCCTAGTCCTGTGCCACTTATATATCTGTCACTCCAACCGCATTAGCTTCAAAGCGTAGTTACTTGTCTGATGATTCTCCAAACTCTGCTATAAAGTCATCACTTAATTGAACAGCAACACCTCTTCCTTCTTCCATATGGAGAAAGTGGCACCTCGTAGACAAAGACTGTAACTGAAAGAGACTCGACCTCGACTTGAAGTTCATCATTTATTTGAATCTCCTCTCGAGCTCGAGCACATGGTATATAAGTTAGTCAGGATACAGCTTCCCTTTTGAATTTAGATGATTTACAATAAAGCAAGAATATGAAGTAGCACCTACCCCTGGTGACAATAATCTTTCTTGCGCCACGCCTAAGCTTGTTCAGCCTGAAGTCCATACTGAATTGACAGTTGATCTGCATGTGATATAACCGAGGAATTGAGCAGTCGTCAAGCAAAGAAAGAATTCATTGAACTCGGTATATTAATTAGTGAAGATAGAATGAAAGTGTTTATTGACTGACTGGCAAGAACAGAATTTCTATTAAGAAAGAAACCCTGCTTAATTGACTCTAGAGTCAGCTACCGGTGCGATTACTACCAGGTACCCTACTTAAATTTCATAAAGCACAGAGGCAGATGTTTTACTTGCAGAGGCAGAGGGTGAGGAAGCTTTATCAAGTAATCAATAACAGAGGCTTACGAACAAAGCACTCAAAGACAGGTAAACTGAGTCTGGACCTGGCAATACACTTCCAGAAGAGAGAGGTCTGCTAAAGGGGAGGGAAGTTAATGAGTTTCCCAGCGTCGACAAGTCTTTGGCCCCAACTAAGAGTAGAGTTGTTTCATCTGTGTGGCTCGAGTGCTTGTGTATAAGGCTGTAACTCATAGACCTATAGCTAGGGATAGGGGCATCAAAGGCTTATTTGCTCTTGACTTATGATTCCCTAAGAGTTCCTGCCCTTACCTTAAGTGAATTGAAGTTACAAGATCTGTGCGGGGAAGGTCCACTATAGAGGAATCAGTGCCAAAGTCAGTGCTAAAAGAAGCTAGATATCCGTTAAGTTTCTCGGAAAGTACTCTCAATCAGTAAGTAAGAAAAAGAAATCAACAGGAAACAGCCAAGTCGACAAGCGGAAGTTCTTACAATTCCAGGTTTCGTGAATGCAATTGCTCCCGGGCCCGGCTTTCATTCCAATTATTAGCTTATTATAGGATTCTATTTACTTGACTATCTGATTGCCCCCGAAAACTCATATATCTGAAATCTATCTTATGTAATATATCTGAAATCCATCTTATAATAATCATTGAACTACTGAGACTTGAGACCCAGTCCTATACTAAAGAATAGAAAGAATACTTGAGACCCGGTCATATACTAAAGAATAGAGAAAATAGAGCTAAAGAATAGAAAGAAGAATAGAGTTGACTGAGAACCTTGCTGCCAGTGTCATATTGATCATTGCTTAACACAAGCGCTTTCTCCTATTGCTCTTCAAACTATAACAATTCTCTTCCCTTGGAAACCCGACACCTCTAATAAGTACCCGACCTCTCGACTTCCTCTTTGAACTCTGGCTCATCTTTATTTACTTCCCCGACCCGACACAAGAACTGAAAGAGACTTGACTTTAGTACACCTCGCATCAAAGGCATCTAGAAAGCAGCCCTCTTCTTAACCCGAACTCGACAAGAACTCAACTTGAATTGCCAACCTCTGCTTTTTGTTCGGAACCTGAACCGACAACTTGACTGGTTCTTGCCATAACTCTACTTTCATACGATTCATACCCATCTCCTTCTGATGATCCTGCTAGACCTCCACTTGCATTTCCAAACTCTCCCAGAACGGAAAGAGACTATACTACACAAACTTCTTATCTATCTTTAGCATCTGATCTCGTTGACAAAACAATCACTTATTATTCTAATCCATCTCAAATCATCACCTGCTCTTGAAACTCAAACAGCAAGTGCAACGTCTGCTTCTTTGCCTGTAAGATATTCTTCCTAATACTTCGGTGGAGCAGGAACAAGAACAAGATCAGGAACATAACTAGACTTCACTTCTTCCGCAGCAGATCTGGAAACTTATTCTTCTGCTGGAACTCAACTAACTCTAACATTAGCGAGTTACGCTTCAACGCCTGTGCCAGTACTTTGTCGTCTATTTCTTAAACCCCGGGAAACAGGACTTGCGCTACAAAAGAAAAGAATGGAAAAGTGGAGTATTTTGTATCGAATCAAGTAAGAGTACATTCCTTCGATACCTGCTCAAGTAGGCTTTGCGCAAGACTAAGTGTTCACCGGAGTTCCTTGAATTTAGTGCTCCAGTTTGATTTAGTGTAAAAGTTGGATTTAGTGCTAAATCAATATCGGTATAAGATGATTGAGTGCTTATCCTATTCGAAAGGATAGTTGTAACCTACACCCGAAAGAAACCATAAGTTATTTGCTTGTTTCGGCAGCAGCAAGCGCACTCACTGAATACTAGTTTCTTTCCGTTTTGTCGACGAGAGAATCATCTGCCCTAGGTTTGGTTTGTTTTTAACTTCAAGCTGGGTTAAGATCAGGATCCTCTAGTTGTTCGGTTCTTCTACGTTCCACTAGTGTTGGCGATTCATAAAGTAGAGAGCCTAGAGCAGTTCCAGTTTTCGTATTTGCATCAGTGGCGCACTATAATCAATGGTCAGTGAATTCTTTTACTGTAGCACGCAAGGCACTTTTACTGTAGCACTAAAGGGAGTTTCTAGGTGCATTCCTCTTAGATAGGCGAGTGAGATAGACAAAATTCTTTCTTATTGCCCTAACAAACAGTAAGGGAGTTTCAATTTCCATTCCATAAAGGAAGGACGGGAGGAATCATAATAAAGGGAGAAGCAAGCAGTGTATTTACTGAGATCTATGCCAGGACCAGGTGCTCGATAATCCATTAATGTTTTGACTGTTTTCCTCGGTGCTCAATAACAAAAGAGTTCAATCCATTTGGACTTTAGAAGTGAAATTATAGTAGAGTGGAGTAATTAGTTACCCTTTATTTGTTTGTAGGTACCGATAAGTTCTTCTATGGTTCAGAGCGGGACGGGATCGGTAAGCTAAGTACTAAAGGGTGTTGAGCCCGCCTCGAAAGAAGGGCGTTAAGCCTGAACAAAGTAGTGTGCTATGGTACAAAGAATGGAGTTCTTCTCGCTAACGGTTGATTTGTCAGTTCAATGTTGCTTGTCCCCTTTGCTTTGGCTTCAAAACGAAATACTTCCCTTTGGCCTCTCTAAGACAACCCTATGATGCTTCTTCTCGGCTTGTTAAACGAGTTGAGGCTTCGCTTACGAACCATAGACTAATAGGACAGAGGTATAGACACTGTGTATAGATCCACGGAGCGGTACTTGTGAAGTCGACGAGAATGACCAGTGACTTTTATAGGATCTGAGGCTTGATCTGATGCTAAAGCCCGTGAGGGTATTAGTTTTTAAGTCAACCACTTATTGAGGAGCTACCTAGCATAGAGATACTCGCCTGAGAGCTGTAGGCGGAGTTGGGCCAGTGAGACTGACTTTCTTTCCTTCCTCGGGACAATGAGTTGAGGCAGTTCGACACTTTACAAATCTCTATCCTGGAGGTGCAAGAGAGATTCCATTATATATTCTATTATTGTTTAAGCATCGACTCCAGAATCATTCTTGTTCCACGCCCCATACTGAATAGAACCAGGGAGCGGTAACCAACCATAGCATAAGCATTGTTTTCATCACTTATATCGGCACCTTTTCCTGTTGAATAGAATAGAGGCCTTGTTTCCATTACTTGTTCTCCATACTTGACTGAACTGAACTCTCACAGGAACAGGGGAAGAAGGGACTGCCGCTCTTTAAATCATCTATTGTAATAACTTAGTTATAACTATTATTGGGCTGCCGCTACACATTAGTAGTTACTTGGCGGACTCCGGAATAACAAGTTATAACTACTTTATTTGCTGCTATGTTTTTGTAGTAGTTACTTGCCCAGTGTCTTGGCTCTTCCGCTTTATCGTGTGCGCTCTTTTCTTAAGCTCTTTTTGAACTACCGTCTGACACTGTGAAAGATCCAGAAAAGTGACACTGTGAAAGATCCAGAAAAGGCTTGACCGGCTGTCCAACTGGTACTTTCCCGACTGTGGTTTACCTGAGATTAGACCGAGAATCCTACTGCGCGCTCGGTATTACCTAACTTTGACCGTAGTGGATCCTTAGCCCTATGCTTTGCTGGCTGGTTGCCTCACTGGGACTACTCTTTGCTCTGTGGAATCAAAAGGGGGGGCACAGGTCTTTTGACTCGCGGAAAGCAAGCCACAACAAAGGGAATAGGGAGTGGGTTGACTTTCTCCTTTGTTCCCGTTAACGACCACAGCTACTGCTCGCTACTTGCCCACTTGCCCTTTTTGGATCGCCCGGCAAAGTACCCAAAGCCCACTTCCTTTACTGTTGACGATAAAAGCGATGGTCCGGACTGTCTGAAAGAACATTTTTGTCACTAATAAATACCACGTGCATGATCACCCATCTTCCTAATGCCTTAACGTCAGCCCTTCGTTCACCCTTCCGACTCTAGCTAATGGAAAACAGAGTTGGAATGGTCGTAATCGTCGACAACCCAACCGACGTCCGCCATAGGCTAGGCGACCTCCTATCTTTCCCGAAGGTAATGCCAGGGCCTTTTCCGTACTGACTACTCTTGATGCCCAGAAGGATACCGCCTACATATAGCGAGACAGACCATTGTTCATAGGCAGAGATCAAATCAGATTCTTCCCCGTGTTAGTTGGAGAGGGATTCTCGTGCCAACCAAAGAACTCGGTTACTCATCTTGGATCGTCGAACGAGCCTTCGATTTGATTTAGACGGATTCTTTGTCGGAATCATCCCGATCTCTCTTTCCGGGCCTGTCCAAAGAAAACACATAACCTCTTAGAGTTCCCCACGGTCGGAATCCTAAAACCAATATATATATGATTGATTATTTGATTATGAATGAAAATCAGAAAATTGCACATCTATACGGCAGCCCAAATCATTTAGGCTTATTAAACTCATAGGGCGGGTAAGGTAGAACCCTTCCCCCATTGAACAAAGGGGATCCGTAGGGCGGACTCACTCACATACTTGATAGGTGACTCTGAATTCTAGTGCGATAAGAGAAAGCACGAAAATATCACTTAAATAGAGAGATCTCTTTCTCTCCATCTCTTTCTTTGTAGGAATGAATCGTTCCGTCCTTGACCTATGATCAATGGCTTAATCCATCCGAATTCTTCACCCTTGAAAGAGACAAATGGAATTGGATTAGCTTGTAAGGAGGAATGCTTTTTGTTCTTCCTCTTCTCTTCGCTTAGCTACACCGGCTTACAGATGCCCATGTGCTTCAACCTTACGCCGCGTCCTGATCCTCACGGAGCCTACGGTCTCTCGTTCCTTTTATCACTCGTCGATGGAACCTAACCCTCTGGCGAAAAAATCTCTTAAGCTTCCCCGGGGGTCCATCCTTTCCTTCCCTATCCACTTTGAGCTTATGTTTGAAGTTATGATTGAGACAACGAGTCATAGGTGTTTGTTTTATTCCAAGGGCTATAAATCACCAAGAAAAAGGCTCTGACAAGAGTAACACGGCACTCCTGCTGTTAGAAGAAGAGCGGAACCAAGCATGAAAGATTGACTGTGACGCTGTCCTAAGGTTAATTACCAAGTACTGTGTTCTGGCTTGTTAACAACGCTTGGGGGGAGAATTCAGAATTGATAAGACCTCTCTTGCGCCCGGTAGTACTGGCTAAGTAGACTTCGCTATCCGCCAAGTCATTACTTCTTTACTTATAGCTCCCTTGCCTGCCGCTATGTTCGTTGATTCAACAGGATTTACGGACTTGGATTCTTTAACTACTTCCGGGCATCCTGTACTTTCGTGGGCGACCTCTAAAACGACTATGCCCCATTGCTAGACTTCCCTTCCTTAGGACTAAATCTGACTTGACTTGACCTTATTCTTCAATTGCTTAGTCAGTTCTGCATACCTACCCACCACGACTAGGCTTGTGACTGACATTACTTAGTTAAGAAGTGAGCCTGCCCCACCTGACTTTTCTTCTTTAGCACTGACACGCTCCCGACTGCAGTATAAGATATATGATTCTGACTGTCCTTGTTTTCATCCTATAACTAATGCTTCTAGGAACGTCGCTTCCACTATATAAGACTTGAGCCACTGCTTCCGAGGCTTTCACTGCTGACTAATGAGGCTTCTACTAATAGCTAGTATGGAGTTACCCGATCCTGTCTTGTATTCTGCTGGGCGAGTGAAAGTAGAGAGTAAGGCTTGTGTGGCAGTTTTGATGGTTGTATAGTTCTGTGCTATTGAGCTCAATTCCAATAGTCATTGTTTTCTGTCTTTGTATCAGGGGTTTGAGTTTGATAGTTAACAGGCGCATTCCCCTTTTCCAGTTTCCAAAAGTATGATAAGCACTGATTCCATTCTTGGGTTGTTGCATCTCATCCCTTCCCTTAGTAGTGAGTTTATTTGACTTACTTGTTGAATTAAGAAATAGCTTATTCCGTCTTTCGAGCAGAGCTATAAAACATGGAAATAGGAAATCAAGATGATAACTACTAATAGAAAGATTGGAACTAATACTAATCATACTGAAACTCGAGGAGCTCATCCTTTAGCTTGCTACTATTTCACTATACTTACTATTGGAATTGGACTCAGCTGCCCAACCCTTACTTTACTGTCTCTAAGACCGTAGCTACCACTAGAAAGAATGCAATAACAACTACAAAGAAATGAGCTGGGGAATCAGCCTACAACTAATAAGTATAGGGCTCGGGACAAGCTACTACTCTACCACTTCCTTATACTCATACCCTAAATTCCTTACTTTGAAACTTCAATCACCGCTAACAAGAATAGAGCTACCGGAAACTAGGCTTACTAACCCTTACAAAGGGCTGTAGCTACTGATCCCAGGGCTTACTGTCTTGACTTTGATTCTCTCCCCCTGGGACATGGTCCGGGCTTTCCAACCAACACTCCCTTCTTTCGTTCTCAAACTCATGTTTCTCATTCTTTGACTTCACTATATATCTTACTTCACTGGGGCTTATTCCATCTTGAAACTCCGGGTACGATATAGTACATCTACTATAATAATAGATAGGAATAAGAATATGGAACAGTAGTCACAGGCCCAAAGCTATTTGTTGAAGAATAAAAGCAAGTCAGGTCAGGCTCATACCCTTAGAGGGCAAGTACGGTTTTTTGCCCAGTGTTAAAGAATCCGAGTAAGGGTAGTTAGAATAGAAGCGATTAAGAGCAGGCCCATAGGCAGTGTTTGGATTCCCTGTTCCTGGGTTCAGTATTAGATGGAGTAGTCTCCCTCTGACTCTTGTTGGCCTTATTTGAGTTCCTCTGTTATGGATCTTATGGGCAGCATTCCATTCTTATTAATGGTGATTTCATTCTGGGTTGTGGTATTTCTTCCCCGATCAAAGGTATTTCTGACCCAACTCTTTGAGTATAGTAGTTTACTTGGCGTCTGCTTGTCCCCTTGCTTTATTGCCTATGTGCCTTTATATACTGGCTCTTATTCTGTTACTAGTGTTATTTACTTATATTTAGAATGAGATCTAGCGCATCCAAGGATTAGAATCCACCTTGGTGAAAAGAGAATCGAGCAGTGCTATGAGAAAACCGAACTCATTATTAGACTAAGTCACCTTTCTCTCTGTTCGTGCGCCTCCCCTCCCCGTGTTACTTTCCGTCAGAACTCCTTAAGCACCTATTCTTTATCTATACTATTAGGGTTAGTCCGATATACTCGGTAGCCACATTCCCCTCCTATTGATTAAAGCTGGCACTACTATTTATAAGCCTCTGACTCGTGCTTTGAATTCTAGTACTTGTTCCTTCCAACCTTGCTTGTTTGTTTGTATCTTCTACTGCTAGGGATTAGCTTACACCAAGCCACCACTAGCTATCAGGATCACCAAACCAATGCCTAACTGACTAAAAACTGTGCTTCTATTACTTTATCTTATAATAAAGAAAGAAACTATTGTATTTGGCGTCTAAGACCTCTCCCTACTAACTAGCAATCGAACTATACTACCAATAAGAGTTGAGTAAGAGCACTACGCAACAACAAGAGTCAGCCTTAGCCTTAGCCTTAGCGCTTCAAAGCCTCCAACAAGACTCTCCCTTTCAAACAAACAATTCCCGTCTAAAAAGACAGTAAAGTTCTTCTCCAGTACTTATCAGGTGAGTAGTAGAAAGAATCTCATTCCCAGCTCCAGATCGATAAGCAGAGCGCCGGGCCGGGATATAGTCTGTGCAGGCCAAAGCCGAAGAGCCAATTGCAAGAAGAATAGCCTAACAATCATTCTAGTCAAGCAAGCAAGGAGAATTCTCCGAGATGATAGAAAGCAGCAACTAAGGCGGATCATTCTCAGAGATGCTAGAAAGCAAGGATAATGAAAAGCTTGAATAACGAACGGCGGCGTGAATGCATTGATGATGGAATGATATCACCTGAGTTTGTATGAATCGAGACAGGGCAAGTATGTGGCGGGGGCAAACGGATTGAGTCTGAAATCTTCCTCTTTCGGTTTGGAAGCCCTGCAAGACTCCGGCATCAAAGCTTACGCCACTACTGTATGGGCGGACTAATAAAGTAGCACAGACTTGCTCACCAGATGGGCTCCTTTCTAGTGGCCGAAACAAACCCTATCTTAGTTCCTGAGTGTGTTTTGACTTATACTTCTATATTCTATACTTAGCTGATAGATAAATGATTTTCCATAAGCAACTCAGGGGTGTGTGCTTTATTGAGTTCTTTAAGCGAGAGTCAATTCTCGGGCTACAGATATTCTCGTTCCTTACAGAAAAGTTACATCTCTATTCTGATTTCGGGTATGCCTCTATTCTCTCATTTCATAAATAATGGGGCTTCTTTCTTTTCTCGTCATTCCTTAAAGCAAGCAATCAATGCAGTGTCAAGAGCAAGTCGCGCTCTTTCGTTCATTAGCTAGGGCGCGCTCATGTCCCTCTGTTCTCTCTAGCGAATGCGGCTAGCAGTTATGTTTGCTTCTCTCACTTCATACTTCCCAATCTCCATTCCTTGTTTTCAAAAGCTTATTCTTCTCATATATCGTTTGCTCAATGCCATTTCCCTATTTATATGAATTATGAAAAACTGGATTGATTATACACGGCTTTAGCATCTGCATCGCTAGTTCACATCATCGTTGCAGTTGTTTATTGTCGTCTTCCCTATGCTTGAGTACGTTACCAATATGGAGCGCTGAGTCCATGACATCGCAGGTGTATCGGTATTCCTAGCCGTCCACGGTCTTGAGTGCAGTGTCCTGCTCTGCTCGTTCGAGTGAAAACATGTCAGTTAACCAGGCAGCCGTAGACAACCTATGCCTTCGTCTGTGTACTCGGAATAGCTTCCCACTTGTTGTTTCAAACAATGTCTCGATTCAGTATGAAGTTGGTTCTTTGGGTAAGGCTAGAATCAAGATGGACTCTCAATAGAATCATGGGAAACTTTTGGTCATTGTGCTCTAACACCACAGAAAAGTGCAATCAATGACCTATAGGAATTATAAACGAAACTCATAGAGTCCCAGTATTCACCCTATTGTAAATAGTCATCCATCCAATACGAGAAAACAAACTAACTGTACTGATACTAGAAAGTCTTAAAAGAAACCCAAACTAACCCTCCAATCTGAAAACAAGGGAGTTAGGTACGACCGATCTAGTTCTCTCTCTCTCTCTTTGTATGATCTATGTCTGTCCTTTCAATTCAAAAGAAAGACATCTGAACTATTTCGGAGCTTGTTTTGATGTGTTTTTTCTTTTAGGAATGGATATCTGGGGGGCTAACATTGAAGCGGATCGCTTAGCATCGGGGTTATTTACTTCACTGACAAAGACACAGATGGGGGGGGGAAAAGACGAGTTCCGGGTATAGTTGGCAGCAATCCAATAAATAGGGCTTTCCTCGATCTGCCCGATAAGTAAGCAAAAAGCCGATCATATACCTGTTATCACACATATCAATACCGTTTTTCTTATCAAAGAAAAGATCTCGTGAGACGGAGATTTACTTGATTTTAAGAAGTCAAAACAGCCCTCTCTCCATACATACCCAGTGATATGATATGATTGATTGCATCGCGGTGTCTAAGGACACGATCTAATACATCTTTCTTTCTTTCCTCTGTCTTCACTTGCCTCCGTCTGCTCTCTTGAAGACAACTGGAGATCCCAAGTGAGGAAATACCATTTGTTCTCGCGATCAGTGACATTTCTGTCTCTAACATCTGTCTGCTTTCTTCCTCCCGTCCCGCTCCCGAAGCGGTTTCATTCGATTTGTGGAAGTCATATTCTTTTTGGATAGGAATGCTACAGTGGTATTCTGCCCCAGAAAGAAAGACGGAGGATGATCATTCAGACCTGAACTCTGCTCCATCTTATTCTTATGATCAAGCCTTGGAATCTACTGTTGGATCTAATGCCCTATCTGCTGACTCTGCTGATGAAGAATCGTTTGCTGCTTCCTTTCCCGAAGTATGCTATGAGACCAGACCACACCGAACTCACGTAAGCACTTTCCGAAAACGAAGTCTGCTAATGCGTAAGGCTTGGTCCCCTAAACTAACAGCTGACAGCTTTTCATTCAGAAGTGGGAATTCTCTTGCTAATCTCTCTTGCAACCAGAGAATGAAGCTGGATCAGAAGCTGTTAAATATCCCCCGTTGTTGTAGGCTGTAGCTCCTTGTCCGCGAGATAAGTTATTGGCAATAAGTAAGGATCTTCAGAAGGATATGAAACCAAAAATAATACCCACGTAGCTGGGCTAAAGTCGGCTGCCAGTGGTTTTGAAAGTGGAGTTCCGGATTCAAGTCTTGTTCTATAAGCACTTGTCCCTGTGCGTTCAGTGTCTTTACGAGCTTCTATGCCCAACGTCTGCCTCTGCAAGCGGGTAATCTTAACTGAAAAGAGCCAAGCTGCGTTAATAAGTGAAAGCGGATAAGTTACTGTAGTTGTGAGTGAAAAAGTAAACCCGCAACTCTGCTGGGGAAACTTCAACTAATTAAGGAGAAGCTAGCTGGAGTCACCCTTAAGTAGATGCACACTAGCGCCTTTAAGGAGAGGAGAAGGGTCCGTCTCTCGGGCTAAAGGAATCTATCTCCACAGTATCAAGGTGAAGTTCCAGGTCTGTCCAGGCCAACTAGTCAGTATTTCGAGGCGTCAAATGCATTTCTATTTCTACAACCGATAGGAGGGCAAGATAGGGCAGCTCTTCCACTATTCAAATGTGGAATCGGTTATCTTGTGCCCCCGGGAACTCGCTAACGCGCAACATTATACTAAGCGGATGTTCTAATGCATTTTGATTGATAACATAGACTCAGCCAAAGCCAACACCAACACCCGAGTATCAAATCCTTAGTTCAAGCCCCAACACCAAGTATCAAATCAAAGATGAAGTTAAAGTAAATGAAACCTAGTAGTGGCCCAACAACATAATACGCGCATATTCCTTCAGTCTCTTTCTTTGGGTGATGCTGTATAGAACAATAGGTAATTAGAGAATCTGCTGTAAAAGCAGTTACAAGAATCCTAAGTGGAAAGTCGAGAATCTCTTGGTGTTCGAGTGTTGTCTCCAAGATAAAGATGCAGTGCCAGTTAAGTAAGGAAAGGAAAGCAAAGATTCGGAAAGGCGAACTCCACTCGCTAACAAACAAGAGCCATAAGAAGAATAAGTGTAGAGAACAAGAAGCAACGGCGAAGCTATAAGAAAGATAAGAGGGATAACTGAGTCTCTTTTCCTGCGAGTGACGATGAGCTAACGAAGAAAGTTGGCAATGCTCGCGGAAATTCCAGAATTCATTATATTACATGCGCTCCAGAGAGATTCTATTCATTCTGTGTTTTCCTCTCAAGCAAGAATACTCAGTGCGCTTACGGGACGGGAATGGTGTTGTTGACTTGAATCGGGAGTTTATAGCAGCTTGATTACATTCTTAACAGATATGCGCAAGAGCAGAGATATCGGATTGCCTTTCCATTATGAACTTCAGAACAAGCTTAGGCTCTTGCAAGGTCCGGGTATAAAGCAAGTGTTAAGAAGCCAGGGAAGAAAGTCAAGTCAGGGTCATTTCTCAATATAGTATGTTAGTTTGTGTGCGAGTGTTGTATCTCGGTTAAAGCGGTAAGTGAATGGTCCTTATTGTCCCGCTATTGCAAGAAGGTTTGAGTTCATTTGCCTTATTGTCTTGTCCCGCTGTAGCAAATAGGAATTCCATCAGTGTCTTGTGTCGGTGCTGGAGCTCCAAGTCGGCCAGTTCCCGTTCTTGTTTTAGTTTCATCTTATAGAGATCTTCAGAAGGATGAGAATAAGGATTAGAAGCAGATGCTGTATCAACAGAAGGAGCTGTTCCTGTTTCAGTTGCAAGTCCAGTTGTTGATTCATAAAGTGGAGAGTTCAGAGTGTGAGTTGAAAGATCAGTTTCCAGAGAGGTTGCATCAGCAAGATCTGTTGCTGGAACAAGCTACTCCTAACGCTGACTATAATAACTCGCTAACGGGAGCTCGGGGCTGTCACCCCTAAAACGAGAAAGATTGCATTCAAGCCTAAACCGAGTTGTGGTCCAAGGGCAGGGCCTCAATTCTCCTTTTTTGAGTCAGTGGTGTGTTTTTACTTGGATTCTATACGGATTACACGTCATTCCATTCTTCAAGGCTAGGGGCGCTAGTCTAAATAGAGATAGCGCCATTCCACACTCTCTGAATTCTGAAAAGCGGGGGCGTTAGTCTAAACAGAGATAACAGTGCTGTGCCTTAATTCTATTCAACATACTTTCTGCCAGGGCGGTGCCTTAGAATTCTATTCCACTTTCTTTCTTTAGTATGCCTTAGAATTCTATTCAACATACTTTCTTCCGAGTGCCTTAGAGAGAGAGATAGTTAGTTAGGAAGCAATGCCGTTTGTTTACCCTATATTTCTATATTGTGCAAGATAGATAGATGATTTGAAATAAGTCTCAGAAGAAGAAATTCCGGATTGACTAAGCACTGGCCCAACTCTTGTAGCTTTAGAAGTCCTTAGTTAGGTGACATAGTTACAAGCATAGGTACACTACTAATATGAAACAAACCAAGCAATCTTCTGCGCAAGGTCAATTCCTTATTAGTTGACTGATAGATAGAACAAAAGAAGCAATCAGATCTTATATGATCTTCTCAACAAGCAACCGTGAGCTTTGAAAAGAAGATAGCTGTTATCCACATATAGAAATTCTTGTAAGCAATTAGGTTACCTGATTAATTAATATGTCCCTGAGCGCCCCTAAGCAAGCAATATGTATGTGCCTAAGCTGCTTATATTAGTTGGCCTTCAAGAGCTCTCGCAAGGGTATAAAGTCAGTGGTCGAGTGAGAACTTGCCTACCGCGCGGGTTTCTTTTCTTTCAAAAGAGCTAGCCGGTGCAGCTGCCTCTTGACTTGGTTTTTAGGGTGTACTTAGCCGGTGCAGCTGCCTCTGTGCTTTACTTTAATAAGCTGTCTTGCCTATGCCTCTGTGCTCAATAGTGTT
This sequence comes from Musa acuminata subsp. malaccensis, assembly GCF_000313855.2. Taxonomy (NCBI): domain Eukaryota; kingdom Viridiplantae; phylum Streptophyta; class Magnoliopsida; order Zingiberales; family Musaceae; genus Musa; species Musa acuminata. The sequence continues at coordinate 44,041 of NW_008991497.1, forward strand.
GGGTTCCTAACTCAAGTACTTCTGCCTCAACCTTGTTCCGTTGTGCTGGGGAGCTTCTGAATTCCTATAGCGAGCTAGGGGCAAGATTGATTCCGTAATGGCTTAAAGTATCACTCCTTACTCTTGCCAATATGATAACTTCAAGTCAGGAGTCAGGTTCATAATTGATAGAATCTTTCACTTATATTCATTTGGTGCACATATGATATAATGAAGTAACAAAACCATGTCGCTTTATGCTTTTCAATACATAGATTCCAATTCAAAGATATCGAGAAGTAAAGGAATTCTAGTACAACGCTAGAAGTAAGATTGCAAGTAATGGAATTGTAGTACAGCGCTATAAGCAAGATTGCATTGCATGAAAGAGCCCTGCCCTCCTTCCTTTGTCTAATTAGAGCGTTAAGGTCCTACCTCTGACTATTACTTATCATATGGGAATCTATGGGGTGAGTTTTTCTAAGTTAACGTCTTTCTTCGTAGCAGGTTCGGTGTAAAGAATGGGAAAGACAAATGAACTGTGTAAATAACCTATGAAAGGAAGAATTATAGAACAAAGTCAACAACCGATGACCTAAGCGAAATATGGGCACCCCGAACCCCGAACTAAGGAATTGAAGAGAGCCTGCCTACACCCTAATTAATATAGATAGACCCAGTTGCAATGTTGGGAATAATATAGTACTGTCTTGGCTGACGGTTAAAGGAATAATCTATTACTGGCCCTACTGGTACAACTGTTGTTGCAATAGAAGTGAAAGTTCAGTATGGAGCTGGAGCAGGTGCTTACGCGATAAAGCCTTTTCTTTGCTACTTTAATGCCCTAAGTCAATCATACAGGAGAGGTTATTGACCAATGTATACTTAAGAATCTTCAGAAGAAGGAAGCAAGGGTATAAAGTCAATGTGCGCTAGTAGTTAGTCTTGAAAGTCAGCAATGCAGTGAATCGATAGAACCAGCAATCTAAGTTCTGCACGACAGAATGGAATGAGAAACTGTTGAGGTATAAAGGAACAGTCTAATCGCTAACTTATTATTCTGAAGATCTGTATTCTGCTTGCACCTCTGATTCTTGAGTTGACTTTCCAAGCACAGCTAAGGCTTCTGATCTTTCTCTCGTTGACAACTGAACTTAGGCAAAGGGCGCTACCTATATCTTTGGTTACTGCGGAGTGGATCCGTACACAGTGCCTATACCTCCGTTCTATTATCTATTAGGGATTCTTATTGCCCGAAGAAGTAAGCGTTAGCACCCCGACAATAAGCTCACTTTCTTTCGCCTCGCCTAAGCTTGGTTACTTGATTGACTCTAAAGAAAAGAGTGGATTGAGGCTGCTACCCCAAAAAGTCCAAGAATAGAATATCTTTATCCCGGCCTTATTTATAGTCATTCGCGTTAGTGAGCTCTCGTTCTGTTTCTTTGTCTCTATAGGCAGCCGAACCCTAGACTAGAGTACACTCTCGACGACTCTCGACGCGTGGTGCTTGTTCTGTCGAACTGAGATTCTCGTCGCCAATAAGTATCGTCTCTTTCAGTGCCAGGATCTTACCCAGTGGAATCAGCTTGATAATGTCCTTCTTTGAAGCAGGGTTCATCACATCAGAGGATCCCGCTTCTTCCTAAGATTCTCCCTCTCTGATCTACTTTACTCTTACTGCTTCCTTAATAGATTACACTGATTGACGAAGGTATCCAGGCAAAGCGACTATTCCTTCCCTTTCGCAACGGCGAAATCCAATAATCTATCCTTTGGCAGCTAGTAGAGAATCAATGAAACAAATAGCTATTACTTGATGAAACAAATAGCTATTACTTGAAAAGAAGGAATGGAATCCACCCCTAGCCTAGCACAATCAATATATTAAGAGAGATTCCATCGACTCTCCACAAAACTCTAACACCGATACGTTAGCATCCCGAAACTATAATGAGCGTTAGCTTTGTTGCTTTCTTCCCTAAAGCTTCCGTACTCTAAGCTAAACATTGCTTGTTCCCTAACCTAAACTCGCTTGTTTCATTTAATGCACCTAGGAAATCATTTAGTAAGAAAACAACATCAATGCTTTGCTTCAAAACAGAAACGACTGCCCACTGAAGCGGGTTCGGTGTGATTATAGCTTGATTAAGTCTAGTAAAGGTGCTTTTCTTTTGCTTTAAAACACACTTATAGCTTTCCCTAACCATTGAATAGAGGGGCACCCCTCAGTAAGGTGTTACTTTATTGCCGAACCCTAGACTTTAGTCGTACTTTGGGGAATATAAAAGAGAAGAAGAGAGCTATCCACAGCATATAATATAATAAGTAACAAAACACTGATTACTGCTGCCATGCCATCTACTAACTTCCCCGCTGTGACTGCTGACTTGAAGCTTGAATCACTCATCTCATGGGCGCACCCCGAAACAGATATAATAAGCTTGTTTGCTCGAACTCGACTCTACCACACTGCAACAATCAAGGGCGAAAGAACAAGAAGAACTCATCTGTGGGCACCCCGAAACCGAAAGTAAGCGTTAGCCGATGACTCAAACTGGATTTAGTAATAATTTGATTCTATCTATTAAGGACTGTTTCGCAGTATCAAAGAGAAAGGGTGAGGGTCCGGCTGTAGGGTGACCTGTTACTACGAGTATTCTATTCTATAAGAAGGAGATTCGGCTTCGGCAACTGATCCAGTACTTGATTCAAAGTAGGGAAAGTAGGAGAAATCTCATGCCCATGTTGCGCTTAAGTCGGAAGCTGCAATGACATATTTCTCACAGGAAGGATAGGTCGTGGAAGAGGAAAAAGATAGGGTAGCAGTGTCTTTACTCAAATCTGTCCCACATGCTTGCTCGCTGGATTCCATTCATGTTTGAGATCTGAAACAACAGTATATGGCTTTTTCGGTCTTCAATGAGTGGTAGCTACGTGCTTAAGTGAAGGTCAGAATCAGACAAGCACCTACATAATCAGTTATAACTAAGCTAAGTAAGTACTCTCTTTCTTATGGTCCAACTCTATAAATGCAGTAAAGTCAACATCTTCCTGACTACGAGTATCCTTGTGTTCGAGTGTAATGCGGTAGCCCAGAGATAATGAGTGGTGATCCGATCCTCTCTTGCTTAAGTACATGGAAAGGAAAGGAATGACGGATATTAAGTACCAGGAAAGGCGAGCATGATCTTTATCTACGGAAGGTTACGTTCCTGATTCCATACGAGTTCCTGTTTGAGTTTCATATTCTTCATATAAAGAAGGCGGGATTTTCATGAGGATCTTAAGAAGGTAAAGAAGAAGGATCATTCCCAGTTCCAGTTTACAGTATAGTTGCTTTTGCCTAATTCTTACAGTTCCGTTGAGGTCGACAAAAGGGATGATGTAGTGTCTTTACAGAGTTCTATACTATGTGCACAAGATATGGATTCAATCAATTCTTCACAGTCCTGTTTTCGTTCCTGTCTTCATCTGCTATTCCTGTTTTCGGCAGTTAGGTCAGATTCATAAGCCGTGGGAATCAGGTTCAATCTCATTCTACACAAAACGGGAGCTTTATAGGAGAGTCCTGTCTTTGATGTCAGTAAGGCCGGGAAGGTCAGTTGAAAGTCTAGTTTCCGTTTCAAGAGCGGGTGAGTCAAATGGTGCAGATGACGGATTAGATGCAGTACGAGGAAGATATGGGTGTTCGGGTGTTGGCGACGAATCAAACAAAACAGTATTATTTCTTGCTAAAGTCCCCCATATCTTATCGAGCACATATAGGAAGATTGACCCACCCAAACCGTTAGCGGAATCTTTCTTTGCACCGAAGAGAACTCCGTAGAAAACTGTCATTGAACTTGCTTGTTTCTTCGTTGCTTGTTGAATCAATACGGAATTTATTATCTTATTGAGCACATGGTTTAGAATGATGTAAAGTGGAACAGGGCTCACCTCTCTCTCTTATGGATTACTCTTTTCTTTAATGATTTACTGTATTCTGTGTTTGATTACTGAGTTTTCTATATGTCCTCGCTTACTTAAACTTCCTTACTTATACTTCTGTTATTGATCTGTTATTGATTACTTGTTGAAGAATACCGAGATGCATAAGCCATAAATATCCATCCTTTGTAGGAGAAATCAGAATATCTATGGAGTTTCGAAAGAAGAAATAGGTATAAGAACAAACAAGTACAGTTGCGCCGAGAAAGCTATATCCGGAGTTTCAGAATAAACCATATCAGTAGCTATATATCCAGGGTAGAAGAATCAACTAGATGCTGTATCCGGTTAAAGCATAAGGATAAGAAGCTTTGGCAAACAACGTAAACTTCCCACAGAGCTAGGCTAGGATCTGACTGATCCACCCGTTGTGCAATAAACTATAGTCCTGTTGTCGGTTATGGAAGGATAGTTTGCCGTTGAAAGTAGAGTTCCAGCAGAGGTAAGATCAGTTGAGTGAGGAACTCTTAAAGTGACGTTTCGGGTGCAAGTGTTATCATAGATGCCAGTTATTGTGCTTGTGAAAGTCCATTTATTTGGGGGCGAGTTAAGCTATGGGAACGTAAGCGAGACAGACAGATTCTGGTTTTCCTGTTTGACTCGGTGCAAGGCAAGAAGCTAGTCCGACAAGTAAGTCACTTAGCAACTACGAGAAAATAAGAGTTTACGCACCGCAATGTATTATCAAAGGGGCATCGCATTCTGTCTTCCATTGACATAGGATTCTCATCGGGACCCGTAATAGAAGTTCGGATTACTTTAGAACATAAACACTTGTTGCTGACTTATCGCTTGCTTCTTCTGAAGCTTGTGGAACCGCTGACTTTGTTTGACACCGCTGCATATATATGGGTCATCTGGCTCGTCGACAACACGGATAACGGGTAAAAGTGGCTAAGGCTTCGCCCTGACCGGATTATTCCTTTCCACTGCACCGAACAAGTATCGTTTTTGTCGTTCGTTGGCTACCCCTATTTCTCTTAAATAAGGAGAAAAGCACATATTCCATAATGAAGTAATCTCACTAGAAACTCTAAACCACTTTCTTATTCATTGAGTGCTCCCATAATGGAACTTATATGATTTGAATTGAAGATAGCTATCCACATATAGAAGAAGAAAGAGTATAAAAACACTGCTTCCAAAACTAGACTACTGAATATCATTATTATTGAAATACTATCTATTGGGCTGGTAACCGGGGTAGAAAAAAAGGCTACGAGACTTCTCTTGCATTAACCCATAAGTCGGGAGAGTAGGGCCGAAGTAAAGGAAAGGAGGAAATCAAATAAGAAAGATTAGATGAACGAAAACGATAAGTAACAAACACACACATCTTATAGAATAAAGTCAATAAACACTGCTTACTAGAATAGATATTCGAATTCCATATTGAGCATCTCCTGCCTTCTACTGTAAAGGAAGATAGATTATAATGCAATAGAGCATCTCCCGCCTTCTACTGTAAAGGAAGCTGAGTAATCAGTTAGGTAGGTAGGTTCCTACTTCACATTATAGGTGCACTCAACAAGCAACTCCCGGGCAACAATGCCAATCGAGTAGATGCTAGTGCAGATAAATCACATAACTTAGATGACTAGCCTTATCCCTCTGGAAAAGAAGATGAAGAATCTACCCTATATTATGTAATTGATTAAAAACACTCTAAACAAACAAAGAAGAGCAACATATAATTATGTGCGTTAGGAATTCACACATATGGAAGCAAGTAAACAAACCTTGATAGACACATATAGAATAATATGTAAACAAACACAAGCACATATGGAATCTAGTAAGCAAACACAAGCAACATTAATTCAAATGGAAGTGCGCATCTCATTCTATAAATAGGTATAGTAGTAGCATACATCAATTGAGTTTGTGAAAAGCTTTTGGATCCCCTTCTTCCCATGCCTTCTCTTCTGGGCTAGAATGTGGTTTACCGAAAAAGAGAAAACACATCCAAGAGGGTAGGAACCATTCTCATTATAGGCATGAATAGACACATTAATGGATAGAAAGAGAGAGAGAGGAAGCGCCTTAGACTAACCTTCTATCTTTCCTGCCTGCCAACGATTCTGCATTCCATTATTGACCGACTTTAACTGTAATTCACTTACGATGGGCTCCAGCCTAAACGATAATCACAAGACAAAGAGCTTAGCCGTACTTACTGTACTCACGGAAATACTGATTCCCTGGCGCACAAGGGTGAAAGCGAACTCTACTACTACATAGAGGCAGGATAAGCACAGTTATCTATACGTTTTGATTAAGCAATAGATACCCTTATCCACTTGATGAGTTACTGGAACCCTTCGTCTTTCCTGTACCAGTACAATAAGCTTCCACAATTGATATACGCTCTCTGATTTCGTTCCTGCTGAAGAAGGAAGAAGCTAACTCAACCCTGACCTATCCTTTAGAATAACTCCTTGCTCTACAGCTCCACCCAAGAGTACTATGGATTCCCTGAACTAAGTATTCTAGTACTATGGATTCCCTTCACCAAGTCTTCTGTCACCTCAGGAAAAGAAGGGAGGCGCGAATAATCCTCTTGACCTCCTGTTATCCTTCGACTTCCGTGAGTAAATAGGTAAGTATGCCAGCAAGCAGTCAAGAGCAAATAGGTAAGTATGCCAGCAGTCAAGTAATTAACGAATCTCATTGCATTGAATCTAAAGTACGGTAACTTCAAAAACTCCTGACAGCTAGGACGAGCACGAGCGATCCACACGTAACCCTTAAGTAAATATAGGCACACTCACCCATCTACAATCAGAATCAAACCGATCCTACAAAACAAAGCAAAGAATACGAAGGACATTTCTTTCCATTAATGAAATAGACCTTAGAAATATACATAACTGATCGAATGTATACGCCAAAGACTGTGAAAATAGAATATGATTCCTAATTCATTGAAGAGAGAGACTAATAGAGAACTCTAAACAACCTAGAAAGGAGTAAACAACTTTCGCTCAATGTGTTGCGCTAACGACTGGAGATCTACTCGCTAACAGAGCTCACCGAACAAGTAACGCTCACTTTGTTCACTTTCGTCTTCTCTCTTCCGCCGGCCTTTAGCCCACAGATTTGTACTAGGTCCTTAGCTTCATCATAGTGGATACAGGCGCGCGCAGCTAGATGCTTCTGATAAGAGGCGAGGCGGTGGTTTCACCTTTCTCTGTTACGTTATTTCTCTGTTTCAAGTTATCCAGACGAGCTTATTTCATTGGTTCTTTTCGAATGGAGTATCCGTTTTTCATATAAGTGACTATAATAAGTAACAACACTTAAGTGCACTGATTCCATAAGATACGTAACCTAACTGCCTATTACTTGCTTACTTAACCTACATCTCAATCCAAGAGGAGCTTATGAGTGCACAAGAGCGGATATGCCAAGAACCAATTCCATAGCTGTGGATTCCATTCTATTTGTTTGTTATCAAATCTCTGTCTCCCCGACGCGGCTACTCGTATATTAGTTAAGTATAGCTAAGGACTACTCGTATATTAGTTTAGTCGAAAACACTGCTCTATTACCTTACTTAAGAGTGGAATTTACTTGAGCAGGCCTTTTTCATAAGTGAGGGTTCCGGTCAATAATCTCTTATGTTATAACAACACTTACAGCAAACACAACCTAGTTTATAGAGGCTTTTACACGTGCATCTAATCGGTTGAAGTGATTATTAGCTACAGATATGAAATACATCCTCTTTTTCCTCTCAATCTCTCATTCTGTCCCCGTTCCGTTCCCCAATCAGATGACTTGGTGGTTTATCTGCTGGTCTGCCTCAGAGGGGGACTCTGTCTGGCGCTCTGACTAACAAACCATCCTCGGTGCATCCGTTGAAAAAGATCCTGACGGTCGGTCCCTGAAGAGAGGTGGAAGGGATAAGCAGGGCTCAGAGAAAAGCGCATTCACTACAACCCTGAAAGACGGTAGCTGCTAGAATGAGTCTTATGCACCAATGGCCCGAAAAGTGAACACTTTTGAACCGATTCCCTACTGGAGGAGACTTCTGGGTACAGGACTTGGTTGGTGATAACTCGAATCATTGGAAAAAAGCTAAGTTGAGCCGCCCTTCTAACATAACAGGGCATTCGTGAACAAGCCCTGCTAACAGCTCTTTGTCCGATTCGAATCCTCTCTCTCTCAATGGGGGTTGTGCCGATCGAAGCAACTATCTATATGGGGTTAATCACGTCTGTCTGAATCCATTTACGGAATAACACTTGCGGAAACGACGGATGCTAGACCTTTCATGCAGCTTCTAGCTCTCAAAATGGTTGGGGTGTTCCTGCCTTGACTTCTATTCTAGGTCTATAACCGTACGAAGGGAAGCTAAAGGGTAAAGGTCTCGATAAGGAACTTCAACCACAACTTGCTTTGCTCCTACCTTTCTACCGGTATCAAAAAGGTGCTGTCTTCTACGTACGCCTTTGCTATGCCTATAGAAATGGATCCGCTTGAAGCAGGGGTACACAGCTGGCTTGATCTTTCTCACTACAACCTATGCCTCTCAAGCAGGGTTTTGCTCTTTTTCCGGGTCTCGCTCTTGCAACATTGCCTCTAGATTCCGTTCCGTCAGGGCCAGGGTCTGATAGCCGGTTGTGTAGCGGTAGGCTTTGGATTCTTGCTCTCTTGTTCGTTCCCGGGGTTTCAATTGATTAATTGATTGATACCTAACTTGAGACTTCTAAAGCAACTAAGTAGGGACGGACAGTGATCAGCTACGCTACCTAATTTCGAATATCACTTACATAGTCTAATTGAATGGAACTCACATAGTAGTATAAAATAAATAGAATAGAACAAACATAGTCGTATATAAGAGATGATTTGAAATATGATTTGAAACTCACTTCCTGGCTAAGAGCTGTTTTTCCTCCCCTACAGTATCGTCACCGCAGTAGAGTTTAACCACCAAGTTCGGGATGGATTGGTGTGGTTCCTCTACGCCTAGGACACCAGAACTGAATATCGAACCAAACCATGAACGAAGAAAGGCATGAGAGAAAAGCATATTGGCTAGTTATAGTGATGCCGCAATTCTTTACAGGAGGTGAAGGTAGAGCAAAGACTTGATACCTACTTGATAGATGGAGAGAGGCTATCTTTTGGTTGTGAATGTTGTCAACCAGTTTCACAATGCAAATAGATGGCGAGTGCCTGATCGAATGGCTCAGGTAGTGTACGAACAAGGTGCAAATATATCTAGGAATAAGAGAGCACTCATCTTGAGGTGGGCTTGCTACTATTAAGCTTTCCGCTGTGATCCGCTCCTTACTTGCCAGCGTTTACCGTGCGCATGGTACACCAGAGGATAGTCCTTCCCGGTCCCATCGAAAAAGGAACTGAGACTAATCCCGGGTCGATAAACTCAACACCACTATTCAAACTCAACAAACACCACTATTCCTGCTTGGAGCCGGGTCTTCTTTTCGCACAATAATGGATAGTCAACAACATTGGAAAAATTGGATTCAATTGTCAACTGCTCCTATCGGAAATAGGATTGACTACGGATTCGAGCCCACATGCTTTCATCAAATACGTAAGATTTTCCCGATCTAAATCGAGCAGGTGTTTTCATTAAGAAGATTGAAGCATGTTCCATTTTCTACTGGTAGGATAAGAACCAAACTCGGTATTGTTCAAAAGAGAGGGAAAGCAGAATGTTGTCAAGATAGTATAGATCACCCCTTCTTCTTGCGCCAAAGATCCACTCATTTCCGAAGGAACTGGAGCTACATTTCTTTTCAATTTCCATTCAAGAGTTCCTATGTGTTTCCACACCCTTTTGTAGACCTCGGGAAAAATCCAATATTGGCAAATTCCTTCTCTTAGGAATACATACCAGAATTAGGATAATGCCCACCATTAACTCCTTCATTTAAATTATGGAATCTCTTATATCTTATATTGTAATAGAAAGATTCATTTCATAAGTGAGATGAATTTCATAGTTATAGAAAAGAAATACATGTCCCACCGAGACGGAATTTGTAACTTACTAGACTCTTGCCCAGCAGGCTAAGATTGACCTCTCTATTCTCTGTGGAAAGACTTCTTCATTCGGATCGACGCCCAACTCCATAGCATTGCCAGAATCTCCATATTGTATATTTGATGCGGGTTTACCTCCTTGCTTTGCTTGCATCTCTCATGGGAAAACCCTCTTCCCGCAGAGCCCCCTTTCTCCTCGGTCCATAGAGACAAAAGAAATGTAGGACTGGTGCCAACAGTTCATCACGGAAGAAAGGACTCACCGAAACGGGGATCACTAACAAATCAATAAATAGATGGATTATTCCATATAGATAGAATTAGAGAGAAACAAACTGTCTTGTCTTATCCGTATACTTTCCCCTAATAGAGAAACTATAACCTCTAGTCCACTACAGTGTCTTTACTGCTCGGTAAACTTAATACAGCGTGGTTACTTTCAGAGCGATAGGGAGTGAAAAAAGAGCCCCTCATACCTAATAGCCTCGTAAGCCCAATTCCCGGCATTCTATCTTTGACTTCCAATTCTCTTCTTCTTCAAGTCACTACCACAGTAGGTGCGTGCATACTATTACAAAGATCTGTACGCATCATCAGAGAATCCTTTCTGCCCATCATAAATCTGATCATATGCCCGGTTCATCACCTGGTTCATCACCTTCACCTCTGCATTTTGAAACAAAAGAATAGGGAATAATATGCCATAATTCCGGTCTTCGAGGCCTTGCGAAATCAAAGAATTAAGCTATCCTTTATTATTAGGTGGAGTTACATAAGTGCTTCATACGAGTATCTTAAACCTACAGAAATCCATTATATAAGGAGTTATACCTCGAAAGAACACCTCTCTTCTCCCTGCTACTAGTGTCTGGTTACCCAACCTATTACTTTACTTGATTCTTTATTGGTTAGAGGAACAGGAAAAGAAGCAGAATATATGATTCTTTATTGGTTAGAGGAACAGGAAAAGAAGCAGAATATACTCATGACTTCGATATTTACATATTCTTGCGACAGGAAGAAGGCTAGCTTACTCTCTCGTATTCAATTCAAGGTATAGGGCGATGAATAACAAGCTTCACTCTATACAATCAAGGCGTTTGCAGCAGAAGAATGTGTTATGGAATAATGCTAAATGGATGCACTTTTAGCCAACACCAGGAGACTATTCTATTCTTTATTACTATATTATTTATTCTATTATATTTGATTCTATTAGATTTTGTTTGGATTAATTACTCTTATTCATCGGATGAGCGCTGTCTGGTCGAATTCACCATAAGCAGATTGAGCAGAACATTTCCAGTGCTGGACCCCTCAATGTCTTTTCCCTTACGTTACGGAACGACCTACACTGCTGGCATGCCCCGCTCGTAACCGGCATCTCCATATGTCCAAAGTGTTCTGGAACTTCTTATTAGGGCTTTCTTAGGTCAGTAATAAATAGAAAGAAAAGGTCTACACTACTTAATAATGGAATGGAATTTGAAGACTACTTAAAGTAAAGGGGGGTTCAAAAGACACTATTGGGCGTGGCATCATACTTGTTCAACTCATGAACAGAAACACAATCACTTCGTATCCCAATAAGTAATAAGTCTAAGGGCTTGTTGACAATTCAAAGGTAGAAGATCGGCCCTGGACCACTGGATACGCAAAACAAACCACGACCCATAGTCGATTCATTAGGGTCGCTTCAGATCTTAGTGCGTTTTGCCCTCACTCTCCTTTACGCTTGCTGCCGAGTCAAGTCAGTGCTCTCCTTCTCCCCTATGTCTTTGTACTCGACCTGATAGAAATGAGCGTCGAGGCGCCTTCCTTCCCATGGCTCCTTGGAATAAGCGGTTTTGTTACTTTGTTTGGATTATTGACTGACCGTCTAGAGGATCAGCTATTCAATTAGCAAACTATAGCGGAAAAGCAAACTAAAGCTTCAAAGAGTTACAGGTGAATGGCTGCAAGACCTTATTTACTTACTTGTTAAATCCCAGTAGTAGTAGTCCTGTTTCATCAGTAGCCTTGTTATGCGTTTTACTACTAAGCTTGACCTAAGCTTGTCTATCCGTGTCTTGGTGGCTTTAACACTCTTATCTCTAGGCTTTAACACTCTTATCTATATATATATATATGAATCCGGATTTACTTGTTTATGGAAGATCACGAGATACGGACTTGCAAAGTACACCTTGGCCTCTACTTTCAAAGGAGCTAGGCACCTTCCACTCGAAAGAAAGAGGATTACAGATTCTATCTATCTAATCCGAATGAGAAATCCGATTTACTCCACCCTATACCCAGAAAGTCACTCTCTTATCAGCCTAAACACTTTTCGAAAGGTATTTTTGGTGCCTGACAAGAGTGGATTCTACGACGAGACCAAAACCACTATACTCGTCTTCTCTGTTTGGCTTGCATTCCAAGAAAGAGTATAAGTAAGCATAGCTCCATGACCTCTCATGGAATCGAAAGTGAAAGACGTATTTCTATTATATTATAGCATAGCACTCTATTAACTAGGGCATTTTTGTTCTGACTTTAATAAATACGTTTTGGAAGTGGAAAAAACACATCATCAGAGTTCATCTATCCCCTACTCAATAATACCTAAAGCTAGCTTATACTAAAACAACTAAACAAATCCTAATGGATGCAGGGTATGTGGTGTGGTGGTCACGCTACAATGCTGCGCTACTCGGGATGGATCAAGCCCATATGCCAAAAGCGAATCTCTTCCACTGCAGTGAAAACATAAAGCACGCAGACTGCTTCGAACTCAACCCCTTTATCACCTACAACCTAGGACACGCATCTCTTACTATTCGTGAAGTCGACAGCAGCCAATAAGCTTTTCGTGGTACCCCCGCATCTTTCTTTCCTGTTGTGCAAGGACCAATGGCCTTTCTCATATGTTCAGAGAAGAAGCAAGGTAACGAATCATGATATTTCTTTCATTTTGCTCTATGAATGTGTGGGACTGTCCTTCTTTCCTTTGTGATCTTATCCTCTCTTCTCTCTCTGATAAAAGCACCTTAAGATCTTTT
>NW_008991497.1:57291-94068 GCF_000313855.2 Musa acuminata subsp. malaccensis
ACACTGTGGTGCCATGTGAGTGAGCCGACTAATGCGCAAGTCACTCGCTGACGCGGGGCAGCCAAAGAATGGACTTGTGTAAATGAGTTTCACCTATTTCCCTTATTAGGAAGTGCTTGTGTGTGAAAAAGAGGAAAAGAGTCATTTGCTTGCCTTTAGAGAAGCTCCCAAGCCAGAAGTTGTTCTTTCATTATGGGGGCTTATGCGAATACTCTTCCTTCTTCTCTCTCTCTCCCATAAGATAAGTGAGAAAAGGCGCTCTCCCATAAGATAAGTGAGAAAAGGCGGCTTCAGGTTTTAGTAAGGTTTCAATTGACTTTTTTACTGAAAGCAGCGCTGGGTAAGACAGAACTTTTCCCATCCTTCTTCCGGCTCGCTCTCGGAAAGTTTCCTTCTCCTAAAAGCCTGCTTAGAAGAGTCAAAGAGTCAGAGCTCCCATTTGTCCTGACGGTGAGAAAGTTCGCTCTTGATGGCAACAAGCGAAATAGCAGCATTAGCGTCAGCGCAACATTCATGATAGATTCATTATTTCCCCCGCCGGGGACAGGACACACAATCGTCAACTTTCTTTCATCATTAAGTTCAACGCCATCTTAGACTTTATGACCGGCCAGGCCAAGCAACAACTACTGTTCCAGTTTAGTGTTGTTCGGTTAAAGGAAGAAAAGAATCCATTATTGGCAAGGAAGCGAGGTATACTTCAATAGAGAGAGTTTCGAGTTACGCTCCTGTGCAGGCTAGGAATAAAATCAAGTGTCTCGTGCTTATGCATGATTCAGTTATAGGGCCAAGAGTTCACGCGGCAGAGAGTTGGAGCCTCATTCAGGTATAAAACTTCATACAGTTATTTAGGAGTTTTAGAGATATAAAAGCTTAGTATTAGTATAGGATCAACATAAGCCAGAGCAGGTTACGATCATGAAAAGATGGGATAATTTCCAGTTCTATAGTTTCTGTTCGACTTCAATCCGTGTTTCTTGTTGACTCTAAGTGCTCTGAAATTCTTATCGAGAGTATATTGGCTTCTGTCTAGTAGGAAACATAACCTGATTGTCTTGTCCCGCTCTGTCTAGTAGGAAAAAACACCAAGGCGCCCGTGCTTGCTCTATGGTTATTGTTTTAGCCTGGTGATCACTGTAGGCATTTATCAAAAGGATCGATTCTATGAGAGTCTTCTATGGATTTGTTATTATAACTATGGATTGAGAAATGGAATAACGTCCCTCCTCGCCCAACGCTATTCTCTGGGGCACTTGTTTGATTCCCGAGGATTGGAAAGCACCGGTTTAAGAACTGCTGTAGTTTAGTAAATACCGCTAATAAATCCCCGGCGTGAACGAACTCATACTATATTAGGCTGCTTTCTTCCTCCTGCTCAATACCCAGCTTCAGGGGTATTTCTTCCTCCCGCTCAATGCCCAGCTTCAGGGGTAAACAGATATCATCCGACACCTTTCCCTTTTGTCTACTTTCTTTTTCTCAATTAGATATCCTCGAAATGCTACTGAAGACTCATATTGCTTTACACTAAGCTTCCTCAGAGTCGGTTGGCTTCTGCTAGGTAAATCCTCTGAATCAACCGTAAGCGTCGCCGTAACGCCCCTTTTGTCTTTTTCGCCTAAGGAATCCTGTGAACAGAGATCATTTTAGTGGGTGATGGTTGCCTCAATGTAATCAGCTTCCCATCTCGATAGACATATAAAGCTCCTTGGGGCACTGTGTAAGACGTAGATCGCTTTGTTTACTATAGGTTTTTAGCCAGCCTCTTTCCTTTGCCATGCCCCGCGGTCGATCAAGAAGGCAGCTATCAATAGTTTGAGATTGATTCGGACTGATACCTCGTGAGTTTTTGTTGGCTGCTGGGTTCTTTTTGTATTCTTCGACTTGCTTTCTACCCTATTATAACATGATAATATAACATGAGAAAAGTTATAGACCCGTGTTTTATACTCCTCTGCATGCCGTTCAAAGAGTTTTGAGGAATCTTTGGCAATCTCCTAGCACCAGCCAGCGCTTCGTTGATGGGCCTATGATGCAGGTTATTTCTTCCGTCAAGGCCAGATAGCTACATCTTTAAGAGACTGGAAAGAGCTATTGGGTGGCTCCTGGTTCGGTGCGGGTCAGCCAAGAAAGGCGAGCAATGCCCTACTATTCTCAATCGATCCTTAGGAGGGAAGGAAATCAAGAAGGCGGAAAAGTGACGGCCGTCGCTGCCTTCGATAAACGAATTCCCATCACCAATACACAATCATCATAAAGAAAAACAGAGAAGCGGAAACACTCTTGTTTACTCCGCAGCCGAGGGAGCTTCTTCAAAGAGCACACCTGAGATACGGGCAGCCGAGGGAGCTTCTTCAAGACAAGAGCACACCTGAGATACGGAGGGATGGTCTTATTATTATTATTATGCTAGAGCCAAGGCAGAAAGGCTTTAAGTATTATTATTATGCTAGAGCCAAGGCAGAAAGGCTTTAACACCTACATACCTTTCTTGGATCTTCAAATATGCCAAAAGGTGAATGGTATGCTTCCTTATTGACTTATTTAGCGTTACAAGCCCTACCAGAAGCTAGAAAGCGGCCAAGCGGAGGAGGAGAGGCAAATACATGAGCCCTCGCTCGAATCCACCACTAGCAGCCTACAGAGACAGAGCTCCTGCCTGGGTTTCCCTTTTTGAGTTTGCTTCACTTCACCTTTGTTAACTCCTGTCTTCGTAGATGTCTTCGTAGCACTAAGTTCTATATTCATGTGTAGCTAGATTCTATTCTTATCATACTTTAGAGTGGAGTTCGCCCCTGTGCTAATGTGTGCTTACTTTCCGGGGTGCCCACCTTCTATTCCTTAGATCCAAAGTGAGGGAATCTGCTTTCTTGCAATTAAGTCCAGTACAAATGTGACGTCTAAGGCAGCCTAAGCTTGTTTACTTGAAGTTCCTTCCCGCATGAAGACTGGCAAGAAAGGTGGGAGAAAACAAACGAGTGATAGGAAAGCCTTCTATAGGATTTGGAATGCGAGAAGCCCGCCCACTTACTCCAATTTACCTCATGAGAGGCCAGCTTCTTGGGACTAGTAGGTGTCAAAAGGGTACTTCCTTTCTATCTACAGGTGAGCGCACGTTAGATTAACGCTTCGATATAGGCAATGAATGGCTTAGTGGGTAGGCTATGAAAGTGAATGAATTCAAGACAAAGCAAATCCTGTACTCATCCAACGAATGAATCCAAGCACACAGGCAAGGCAAAGCAAATCCTTTACTAATCCCCAATGAATGAATCCAAGCACAGGCAAATTGGTATGGGTCGGGACAATCTGTTGACGGGTATATAAAGGTTGGGCTTCTTTCTCGTCATAACACCCATGGTTAACTAAGATTCAATATAGCTCATCCATAATTGATACTCTCCAACTGGACTCTTAAGGAATTTGGATATTATCTTCTGAAGTATTGTACATATATTGGAAGCTTCAGTATTGTACTGTACATATATTTGAAGTAATGTTATGCTCTTTTATAATGTCATAGCTAGATTTTCAAAGAAGTTGGGTTACTTTAAATCAATTAGAGAATCCATTGCTCATATGAATACTTGTATTTCACTAGATTCTTCTTTTGCTAAGTCATATAAATATATCCTTACTTGATTAAAAGGAGTGTGTTTATTGACTTTATTCTTATAGAATCTGTGTACTTAAGAGTTTGATTACTTTCTTTCCTGCGCACTTAAGAGTTTGATTACTTTCCTTTGATAATGTGTGCAGTTTAGAGTGTTGCTACTTTAGATAATATCATGTGTGCGTGTGTGACTAATCTGATTTGAATAGAATCTTAGCCTAATATACATAGGGTTAACAACCTCCTTACTCTCATAGGGTGGTAAACAACCTCCTTACTACTAATCACAATTTCTTATTACTATTAAGTTCCAATACATTCTCAAATAGATTAACAATACAGCAACACTTACAATATCACATTTATTGACTAGCATAGCAGCATTGCTTCAGTAACCCAACTCTAACCTCACAGCTTGACTTCTGCAACAACTAAACAAGCAGAGGGTGACAAGCAACGGCGCGTCAGTGAGTTTTGGCATTAATCCGCTCGCCGACGACTACGAAGAAAGGACTTGCTTTGAAGCGAGGTGCTCGATAATCATAAGTTCCAGTTTCATCATAGAAAGAAGTTGTACGATATTGTTATTGTCTCCAGGAAAATATGCTGGATCAGGAGAAGTTCCCGTTTTCGTGGCGTTGGTGTTGGGCATGGATACAGGTATACTATTCTACAGTTATATACCTTAGCTCGACTTAAAGATAAGATTCCTTGGGGGTGGGGGTCGACTCTTAAGGTGGTGCAATAAATACATAACCAGTTATAGAAGCAAGTAAATGGACTTTCCCCTGCTAGAAGCAAGTAAATGGACTTTCCCCTTCCGGTGGAATTTCCACTCTAAACGACAACTCACCTACGCACACAGCATCTTATCTCTACAACTTTCCTACGCGAGAGTTCATCATCAGAAAGGAATGGACAATCAGAAGAATCTCGTTGTGCTTGTACATAACTCGCAAGAATTCGACCATTGAAATGTAGGTGCTCGTGCGATAGGGGCCCATGCCTCTCTAATTGATGAGCAACTATTATTTCGATCTTGAGGGAATCTGTTATTTCGATATAACCCCCATCGCTAAGCGCTAAACCATTTTCGAGAAGTGCCCCCGCTCTCTGATGCATCTCTGGGCTACTCATTGCTCGTAATTGAGAGATCTCAGAATTGAGTTGAGTAGTGAGGCTCTCAGGGAAGAGGTGAAGCTTACCGTGCTCCTCATTATATTGGAGAGAAATGAATTTCGCATCATTCCATGAAACATCCTTTTGCTGTAAACGACGATTGATACAGCCAAAAAGAGTAGATATCAACCGCTCCGCCCTTAGCAAAGGCAACCGACTCTGAAAGTCCAAACGAAAGAATATATCCTGAAGAGGGCTACTCTCTCTTAAACTACGGACAAGCTTGTTTGTTGTTCCTACGATAGGGACGTTTTTTCCCTTCGTAAAAGCACGACCATCCTTCGTATCTAACTTGCATTCCTCGCCATTTAGGACATGCAAGAGAGTGTTATTTGCAGAAGCCGTCATGGATTGACCAAAACCGGAGCTCATATTATCTTCCACTATATGAATTTCATCAAAAAGCCAAAGATCATAATCATCATGCGCACCTGTATAATCATTCGTGGTGGCATGGTAAATATGTAAAACCTCGTTCAGAAGCTGTAAAACGAGCGTCTTTTGAGTATTGGGAAGGCCATAAAGCAGCAGCTGCTTGGTACCTATGGGTCTATTGAAGATCAGATTGACAGCTATCCAATCTAAAAAGACATATTTCTCTTTTAAGTATTGCATTGAATACTCTTCTGGCCAATTCGCAGCAGACAAGTAGCTTACTAACCTAGCATATAAAGTGAGTTCTCTCTTTTGAGAATACTTGACCAGATACTCTTGGGGCAAGCCTTTTGTCTTTGGATGAGTCCCCATTCCGCTCTGTAAGTTGCCAGGAGAAGAAGAGACTACTGGTGTAGCTATGTTCATAAGGGAAGAATATACTCTATGCGGACTTCAGGTCATACATAGGGAATAGCTGGTTTCAGTCTAAAAGTAAGTGAGTGAAGCCTGCCACTACCTGGGTGAAGTCTGGTCGGATCTAGTTGAAGTCTTGTTGTTGTTATATGTAGTTATCCTTGTTAGCACATGTTGGTGTCTCGTTGCTAGGTGTTTCAGTCTTAGTCCTGTAGTTGCTAGTTTGATTCTGGTTGGAGTGCCCCCGTTGCTTGGCCCTCGCTCTGGTCCCTAGTTAAGTCTGTTAGGCATTGGGTTCAATCCTATAGGCCGTAGTCGCATGCTAACAATCAAATACATAGAATCCGGGTGTCGAGTTCAATTAACTAAAGAGTCAGGCTTGCAATTCCAGAGTAAGGCTTGCTATCGGTAGTTGGATTGCTACTTTCTAGTTTCATCCAATATGGTAGTAGTTCTTCTTAGAAGTTAAGTAGTTACAGCTTGAAAGCAAGTAAGTAAAGATCCGAATCCATAGTCAAAGCATGAGTTCCGGGTTAAAGTCTTAGAGGGAGTAGTTGACTTCCGAGTCCCTAGTTGTAGGCTTATTTGTAGTGGTTCAATTCCCATTATTAGTTGGTTAAGTCCTAGTTCCGAGCTGAGTTCTTGTCAGTAACAGTTCCATTCCCCTTTTGAGTCAAATTGTTAGATGCGCTGCACCATACCAGTATCTTCTATTACTTGTTTCTTCTTTTAAGTCAGCAGTAACAGACTAACCTGCAGTAACAGGAGACTACTATTTCGTAAAGTCATACTTGATAGATGGGGGAAGGACAGCGAATGAAGGGCAGTGTTTGGATTCTCTGTTGCTTGTTTTAGCATTAGAGACACTAGCTCAATTCCCATAGTTGTAACCCCATAGCTGGTTTTAGTATGAGAGATAGGGGCTCAGCTCTCTTATTCTTATTGGTTAAAGGAGATCCGGATCAATAGAGAAAGAATGAAATGAATCCAAAAGTGAGGTTGTTACGCCGGTGAGTAAGATTGACTATCTGCTCAGTGACTCTGATTCATATTGGTTGGATTCCCGGCTTGTCGCTATATATCCTTGTTAGTTAGGGCAGTGTTCGAGTTCGTAGTTAAGTCCTTTAAAGCAGTGGTGAAAGCCCTAGCTCTTAGGTTCCACTTTATATTCCTTGTTTCTCTTGTGGATTCTTTCCATTAGTAGCTCCATTCCCTATATTCTATATTGATATTGACTGTTGCTTGCCAGTGTTTGACTCGCTTAAATCCCTAGGGCAGTGACCCAATCTCTAGTGTTCTTGTTTTTGGACTGCCACCCAAAAGAGTGTAGCGGCCCTATCCGCGCAACGCGTGTAAAAAGGCATTTTGATAACAATTCCTTTGTTCGTTCAAGGGGTTGGTTTTGGCCAGAACAGGACTACTACGGGTTGGTTGAAAGGAACTGTAGGCTGAGGCTCCTCTCCTCTCCTATAGGTCGGCAAGAGAATAAGTGTCGTCTCTTTCAAAGGGTTTGTAGTAGTATCTTGGCGTGCATTAAGAGACTTGGTCTAAGAAATCAGACAGAACCCGAAACTTCTCCATACTTGTCCTAGTGCTTCCCATAATGTAACTAGTAGCAAACAGACTAAGCAAACTCATTATAAGAAAGAAAACTAGAAATACTGGATATGAGTACTGCTTCTCCCACCTTAACTACTAATATCAGATTGAACCCAGTGCTTCTCCGGCTGTAACTACTTCCTGCTAGCCCGCCCCCTTACTGCCATTAATTCTATATTTCACTAAAGGGCTGCCGCTACGTAATCTAAGCCCACTTTGCTTTATCTTATTCTCCAGCTCCCCGATGCTTTAGTCTGCTTGTCTGACGCTCATAACTCTGCTTGCTGCTTCTGTTGTTGCGCTAACGGAAGTCCTCAATTCATAGATGAGTCAACACCTCTCCTTTGCCCGGAAAGTCAATAAGAGAATTGCAAGTTCTAGTCCATCTTATAAAGAATACGGTATAAAGAATACGGTGTCACCAAGGAGATATAAAGAAAGTAGGTGACCAAGGAGATCAGAAGCCCCCCTTATTAAGGCTATACATTAGTGGTCGACCAGAGAAGACAGAGAATCAGCAGGGTGCTTGAAGTCTCCAATCTCACTCAATCTGCCTCCATAGCTTTCTAAAGTCATCTTTTACGTTCTTTCTTCCTTATATCTGATAGGTTTCTATCATTTGCCTATCTTATGGGTTTCTATCACCTATGATCGGTAGAATATACACTTTTCACAGATGAATCAGCCATTAACCCTTCCTAAAGAAACACCAAATACGGATTGAAGACTACTTGATCGTGGAAATACATACTGCGAATGTGCGCTATCGAAGAAGCGAGAACACACTCGTGTCATCTCTGGAAGTAAGCAGTCCATAACATGCTAATTCCTTTGATCTTGGAGCAACACGGCCAAAACACATATCAAATATAGAGTTCAGTCGCTTGGAGAATAACCCCAGAAAGGCATAGCTAGAAAGGCATAGCGTCGAGGCGGCGTATACATGGTTTCGTTTTCAACCCTTTCGGTTTTGTTTGGGAGGGTAATAAGGATATGCATAAAATCCCGAGAGGTTTGCAAAAGTATATCTTGAATGTCAAAAGGGGCCTTTACACTAAACCTTATCCAGAGAAAAGCAGAAATATAGATGGGGTTAGGAAAGCGAAACTCAAGAGCTAGCAAATATCAATCCAATCAAGTATAAATAACACAAGTATAAATCAAATAAAGAAGGACCCGCCGCTTCAAAAGGTTTGATATGCTACAGTTTACTAATAGGATTCTAAAAGGTCTCCATCAGACAGATCAATAAACAATCAATACTATGAAAATCGTTGTCGAGCCTTGATTAAAGGAAAAAACGGTTATAGAATCATATCCAACATTCATGAGAAATGGATTTGAAAAGGGTCCCCTACTTCTTTATTGGAAAAAGAGAGGAGATAGAGTTGAAGCCCTTTAAGCATCTTTACTTAACGCAGTTCTGATGAACATCTGTATATGGGTTCGATACACAATTGAGCCCGAGCTGTAGGAATTGAGAGCACTAGTGCTTTACTGCTTGGGTTTGGGGGGCAAGACTCCTTATTACTCTTTTCACAAAGAAGAATTTGGAATAGCTGTAAGTTATGTAGGAGCAGTAAGTTATGTAGGAGCAGTGCCGGTACCTTCTCTTTCTTTAAAAGCTGTGTCCTTCCCCTTTTTCTTTATGCGAGCTATCTACTAAAATGATTGATGTTTACATTAGGAGGGAGAGATCTGAATAAAGGAAATAGGCCCTATTGAATAGCTATTGGCGCTCAAATGAATCTGGTAAGGTAAGACCGCCCCATAATTAACAAGAAAGTGTGTTTCTTTCATAATGAACAATGAATAAAATAACCTATATGCTGCTTTTGTCTAGCATTGTTGACCAATGTGTGTTACCTACAAAAGAAGATGAGAGAACGGGCGGACGAACAAAGGAATTGTTATAACACAAAGAAAGGAAGATAGTAAGGGTAGCCTTTAGATCAGTAGCTAGGGAACCAAGGCAAAGAGGTGTAGACGGGGCAACAGCCTTAGCTAAGGTCGCGTAAGAGCGAAAGAAGCAATTAGAAGAGAGTAGATAGATACATAACGGTATTGATATAAGTAAATAGATATAGTGTGAGGCTAAGGTAAAGCAATGCAAGGTTTGGTGTCGGTAGGGGGTCTTTAAAGCAGTACTCATATCCAGTATTCCTATTTCGATTCTGGTTATTACTAGGCCAGGGTTCTTTCCTGTGCTACTTAGTTAAAGCCTTTGACTCATAAGTGTTATTCCTGGGGTTTAGATCGGTTATGAGAAGCAGCGGTATCAATCAGTATTGGTATAATCAGTATTAGATTAGTCTAATAAGAACAAGTATGAGTTTTGAGTAGCAGTATCGGTAGTGAGATAAAAGTAGTCAACTCGGATTGAAGTAAGTAGTCGCATACTAAAACACGGGATACGGAATGCAAGTGGGGTGAATAAGAGAAGAGCTTGATATATAAAGGCCGCGGCAGGCTTTAAGCAAGTAGTGATAGACTGCAAACACAGAGTTATGGACTGAATGTGGGTAAAAGGAGTCTCAGGCTGAGCCAACATAACTAATAAGACTCGGGTAAGAGCATAGGCAGTTTGCTAGTTTCGAGTTCAATTCCAAAAGCTGGGTTTTTATACAAAAGTGGAATAACTATTGTCTTTTTTGCTCTAATTACCCTAGGAAAAGACTCATCAATCTTGTAGAAAATAACATGAAATACCATTAATATATGGTATGATAATGAATAAACCACACGCACGGAACTAATGGCAGAGCCAAGCTCACAAGCGGGGATCCAAGTAAGCTGCGGTAGGGCTAAGCCTAACACAAACAAGGCAAAAAGTAAGGAAAGAAAGGATCCGTTTCCGGGGTACTAGAATAAAAGCAAGTATATAGCTAGGATCCGATGCAGTGATTAAAGAAAGAAAAGCACGGTATGTTAATACTACAGATAACGTTAGGGCGGTAGTGTTGTTCTCACCCTGCTTAGTAATCCTTATTGTTGGTGTTCGTGCCACGCCCTGCTTCATAGCTTCCCGTAGTTAGAGTATGACTCTTCCCTACCTAATTCTGGTATTCCTTCCTTTTGGTTTGACCTTCCTGGCTGCCGGTCTTACTTTCCTTTATTTCAAGAAAAAACAAGTGCCTTTCATTCTTGACTTGGTGCTTTACCCTGCGACTACTTACTGAAAAGCTTTACTTCTTTCCCCCCCGGCTTGAAAACGGAGTTTACTTGCTTTCATTCCGTAGCTACTGATTTAGGCGGGGACCAAGTAATTCCACTGCAGTATCTAAGAGTGAAGGTGCCAATCCACAGAATTGATTCCGGGTAGGAGCCTACAGGATACCGGGCATAGATCTAAGGCATTGAGACGCATAGAAAGACTTGAGCTAGCGCCAGCAATACCTTTCACTCATAGCTAGGAATGACACTGCCAACTATCAAACAAAAACCATCGATACCCAAGCCAAGTCTTACTTGTTCATTTGATCGGGAAATATATACCTTTCCTTCCTAAATCGAGGATCGGCCCAGACTCTACTCTGTTGAAAGATCATCCGCTGGATCGGGAGGGAAAGTTGTTTACAGTTCCAGTTAAGAACAAGCTTAGGCGCTAAGAAAAGAGATTGGTGCTATGCTAAAGAGAAGAGAGGTTCTCGATTGGCTTTTCCTTGTATACGAGTTCGGGTGATAGCCTTCTTCAGCGGTAAGTAAATAAGTGTCATCTCCAATATAAGCTCTAGGTGGACTAAGTCCTAAATGTGAGGGTGCAGGCGAAAGACTAAGTGCAAAAGTTCCATTGGATTTCTGCGCTTAACGGGTCAGTGCATCAGTTAGCTCTTAAATTCCTTCCTTCTTATGAACGAACATCATATTGATTTTGGACTGTTTGACAAAAGGCCCAACTCCACTATTGGTTTTACGTCGGTAGAGAGCAAAGAGAGATGTTCGGCAAAAGGGGATAGAGTTTTGTATTGAAGAAAAGCAAGTCATTATTTATAAGCAAGTCATTATTGGAGGCTAAGTGAGTGCGCTAGGAGATTAGGCTTCAAGTAGAGTTATTGTTGCTGGCCACAAGAGAAAGAATCCATTTTGTACATCGCGGGTAGCTTTGCCAAGATAACAATACGATCTCGCCCAAGGTGCCTTACGTGAGTTTCAATTTCAATAGACGACCAACTAAAGTAGTATAACCCATGTGTGTAGTTAAGGGGAAGGGGAGTTTCATCAGTATTAGCTTACAGAGGAGAGGTTGAGTAGCCAGCTGCTTGGTGTTTACTGACTTGGCGGGTAGGAGTCGTTTCCTTCATTCTTGGCAGGTAGTTGTGGTTTCATTCCAATACAAGGGGTTGAGTTTTGAATCTATCTATATGTAGGGAATTGAGCAGCTAACTAAATGAGGCTGAAACTGTTGCTTCTTATACTTGAACTCATGCCCTCGCCCCTAGCTTACAAGCCCCTTACTTGTTAATTGAAAACGGACCTTACTGTAGTCAAGGCTGCCATATACCTCCGATATACCTGAACTCGGAACTAAGGTTGTCCACAACAACCATACGGATGACTTTGACTATTGGATAGTCTTCTGTAACTGCTGTGGCCCTTCCTCGATGCCTTCCCCCCGGTTAAGCCTACATTGCTTGTCTTTGAAACGGAGAAATCCCACTCAAAACTAGTGCTCATTACTAGAGAGGTTAATCCAACTCCTAAGTAGAGGCATGCTACTACTTAATTACATCTGTATCTCTTGTTTCCAACTGAACTGACCACAGCTTCATTCCGATACTTCTTACTTGAGTTCTGAAATAGCTTATTCCGTCTTTTGGACAGGGAGCTCTAAGACTAATAGCTAGGGGTATGGGACTAATCGGAATACTTGGAAGGTACCTACTTGTACAGAAACAGAGTCAACTCCACTTTAAGATGACCCCGTTTATTGCTTACTTGATAACTGCTGATTCCTCTAAATAACTTGTTACTGCTGGCTTTCATTAAAGAATGGTTACTGCCTATGGCTTTCATCTTTGCTTTGCGTCCTTTGTTCGTTCGTCTCCACGACTATCCTGTTCCAAAAACGATCCTCTTACTAAAACTATCCTCCACCCAGCTTTCCAGGCAAGGCAATTCTCTACGACTTAACTGTCATGTCAACCGTACTCCAACCTGCGAGCGTAAGGCGCAAGCCAAAACCGAAGCACCTTTACCGATAATGCCGCGCTACTGTTCAACGCCAGTACTCTCTTTTTCCACAAAATCACTCATGAACTTGAAGAACCAAACCAACACAATTACCTCTTTCAGAGACAACACTAGTACTAACCTCTTCTCTTATCTCCAACTGACCAATGCTTAATTAGTTACGGTTCATTACTTGTACTCTCTTGGCCTTCCCCGATGTTCACATTTGGATTACTTACGGGGCGGGGCCGGACTTGATCCAAGCAGAAGAGATTCAAGAAGTAGTGACATGACCGCCCGTACCTGTTAATGCTCCTGAGCCGATAGATTCAAATGATAGGGTTAGACTTATACTGTTATTTAACACGAACCGCCAGAGGACCTTATGCAACCAGACACCAGCCAGGTAAGGAGCCGTCGAAGGGCAATATATGGATTAAGCTCCTCCGGGATCAGGGCATCCAATCACAGGCTTCAGGCCCGAAACCCGAAGAAAGAACTCTGAGTGAACAATACAGAATTGCTATATTGTGGAATTTATTAGTCTGGAGCCTTACACCGGAAACTTCCAAATCTCTGACTCTTGGCTGGCCTTCCGAAAGTGACTGCCCGGCTAGGCGGCTTACTACTTATACTTAAGGACTTATCCCTTATATCTTAGCTAAGTTAAGACTACCAGCTTCTTTTCGGCATCAACTCACTCCAAGGGAACAAGAGCCATTATAGCTTATCCCTCAGGTGACTAAACTGGGTAACTTATCTCACTTAGGCTTTCAGCACCTTACTACAACAGCTGAAATAGCTTTTATTCATTCCTTCAACCCACATGGTTTAATTGACATTGACCTCCTTTTTGACTATCATCCCACATCTAGAGTTCGCAATTAGTCGAAGCTCCGCCTGCCTTCTATCTAGGTTCCGCTCTTACGTCCAAGCTTATAAACGATTGGCTTCACTTTGGCAGCTCGTGGTGGAGTACTAAAGATTCGCTCTATTATTATAGTGCGCCTCCTGTTCCTGAGGGAGTGATCGGGATGTCTTAGGTTGCCGGGTGCCTAATAGGACTATGTTGCTTCCTCTTACTTGTAATCATACCAATTAGTGGAGCGGGGGGAGTGGGAAAAAAAGGACATAGGAGTTCTAGAAGTGAAAGAGAGTTGAGACAGATACGAATCCAAGCCAACGAGGAAAGGTACGAACACGAGTTAGAGAGCCTGTTGACGGTGACTTTAATGACTATTCCGGCTATAGTAGAGATTGATTTCTTTCTGTCTTTGCTGGTTGTTTGTGTTTAATAGATATAATCCACTCTACCAATTCTTATGCTTTTGCACTGGCTGGGGACTACTTGTTGGCGGGGTTGTCTCCTTGTCTATACGTAGCTTGGCCCTCTCCCGTTTCATTCTTTTCATACTAATACTACGTTCACTCCTTTATTTCCTTATTCGTAGCTGAGAGTGCAATTCCCAGTTGTGAGTTATCAGATGAAGGGCTGCGTTGTCAGTCCTAGTTAAAGCCTAGTTCTGAGTTCCCGGGCTAGAAGCATTAAGAAAAGTCTTTGTTCCGAGTTGAGTCCTGTATGTTGAGGTTGGTTCTTAGAAGCTGCACCCACATCCTTTATTCCCAATCTAAGTATTAACTGCCCTAGATCATACCCAAGCTACTTTATTCTAAGTTAGCAGTGAAAAACCGTGTACCTTATGACGTTAGCAGCAGTGAAAGCCGTACATCGAAGTTTCCTGTGTTCTACGATTCACTCCTTAAGTCCCCAGTTTTCTTGTTGTCGGTAGTAGCAAAATTCTGACTTATTCACCCAAGGCTGTAGGGCTCCATGCTAGCATTAGCATTTGTATTAGTATCCGGACTTTCCTGTTTGATTACTCTGGGCATTGTTGAGTTCCTACTTCGACTTGGCACTAGATCATACCCTCTTAGATCATACCCTATTATTAGTATGAGTGAAGTAACATCCCCATTCTAAGTATAAGTGAAGTAACAAGATCATACCCTATTATTAGTATGAGTGAAGTAACATCCCTATTCTAAGTATCCTTAGACGTCTAGTCTATTACTAGTATCCGAGTTGAGAGTGAAAGTCTTTGTTAGTATTAGTTGGATTCCTGGTATAGAACATAGGAAATACCCACCATCCGTACTTTGTTCTGCTCCTCGGGATTCTACTCACACTAAAAGGGATTCCCATTCCCCCCACGCTTAGCTTTATGGTTCAGCTACCTATCCCTTCGGTTCCACACTATTAGTTGTCAGTTTTCTTCAATGATTCTCTTGAGTTTTGTGCCGGTACACTTTCTTATCGCCCGGCTTCCCTAGCTTCTTATACTTGTTACGAGTAAACTAATACAATTACTTATTAAGCGATAAGTCCTGAAGCATAAGAAAGAAAGTATACTCGAATGGACGACACTTTACAATACAATATTGATTTACCTGGTGCACAAGATAACAAGCTTCGGAATCATAAGATGCTGGATCAGAATACCCAGAAAAGAATCCGCCTCCAAAACTCATACTAATCTGATTCCAATCCAATCCTAATACTAATCTGATTCTTTGCGCTGTTCCTAGGTGCACTCCATTCCATTCAAATAACAGACTTGGAAGCAAAAGGGAAAGCCTATGACCTCTCTTGGAGACAGGGAACTTGAAGACAGACCCGCACCCAGATACTGAATGTACAAAATGCCATTCGAGTCTAAGAACATGGCTTCCCACTTATAGAATTGCCTGATTGAGAGTTTTCCCTTCACGTAAGGAACTGAAAGTCGACACCAGAGATAGAGGTGATTGTGTTGCAGAAAGATCTGAAGCGGGATTATCTGCTGTTAAAGGGTCAGCTGCAATTCTAGTCTTCAATCTCTGTTCGAAAGGATGAACTCGCTAATTCCATCATACTTGTTCTGTTGCTAAACCCACTTTCTTGCAAAACCTATAACTCTTTATCCATTACTTTTGGATTGTGAGTAGAATGCCCCACTTATAGAGAAAAGTAAACAAACATCTGACTTATTATTGCTGACATATTACTATTGCTGGCATATTACTTGTTGAACTCCGCTAGGCTGCCAAGCCAACCTCTGCCCTTACTTTAAGCTTTCCGGACTCAATTGCATGAAAGGCTTTCAGCACCTTGTGCATTAGCTTACTCTCGGGGCGCTAACATCTAACCATTGTAGTCTTGCTTGCTTAACGTATTTCATTGGGATATCAAGAACAAAAAGGTTATCCGGAATAGGTTTACGCTTCCTTTGTTGAGGTAAGAGCAAATGATCTGATTCGAGAATTCATCAGAATGGAGTTAGTCAAGTCCACTATTTCATAGATACCATAGAAATCTCATATATATATTAGGGGGCAAGTTCCGGATTGATTTCCGATAATGGATTAGATCGCACAAATATCAATCCCCTTTTGACAAGGCCAGGATTCAATCACTTACCCAACGGAAAGGGTACTAATGGTCCATTAATCTCAAAAAGGAAGGCCAACCAACCCATCTTTGACATTTTGGTAATCATCCTATTGTTCTCGAATTGGTCCATTGATTGGTCAAAAAGAGAAGAATATGAAATAAGAAAGAAAAGGATCCCATAATCCAGGATTTGTTGGGTCCCTTAAGCACTATTTTACCTAAAATAGCTAATTTCCATTCATCTTACCATTGATATAACTAGTAATCAGATCTTGTTAAAGAAATATTTGCTACTTTACTAGTTTCAACAGACTTTCTTAGTACTTTAATACTGGTTCATAGAATCTCTGAGAAATCCATCCCCATATTATCTGATATTCCACTGTTTAGTACTGTTGCTTACTGTGCTTGTGTAAAGCTGCTCTCTGTAACTCCATTCTGCATCTCTTTCAGTATGGAAATAGCCACCAACATATAATCTAATTCCATATTCTTTCCCTTATCCACCAACATATAATTCTATCTTCTTTAATTGAGTTTATTTGGGTCCTGTAGGATTGACGGGGCGAACTGCGAGTTTTCTGATACAAGCAAGATGTTCATCCTAGCCACTATAGAGACCTATTTGTCCAATTGACACGTCCGAAGGAATCAATGTTGGGACTTATAGGATCCTTAGCCATTCATGTGAGGATTGGATTGGCCATTGGGGATCTATAGAGAGTCCTTTTAATCAATAGCTGAAAGAAAGAAAGATCAAAAGAGGCACTGATAGTTTATTTATCACCAATTATCCAAATAGATTAATATTCAATGGTGGAGCAGCAAGCAAAGCAGTAAATGATTTCGCCTTGCTTGAATAGGGGCATTCCGGAAGAACAGGTTGTTCCAGCTCCATACCGTCAAGAGTGACTAACTATACTATAGCATAGGAAGATATTTTTCTTAGAAGTCCGTTTCCCTGCCCATATGTTTTCCATCGGGGAGCCTCCCTCATTCCTTTTATCGAGCATAATGATGCGAATCGGGCTTTCATAAGTGGTTTCTAATATGCAGCGCCAAGCAGTTCCGCTTTCTCAGTCCGAGAGGTGCATTGTTGGAACTGGCAATACGTAACGCTAACGCCAAACGGCTCTAGATTATAAAGGGGGTTGGTTTCAGCTATAGCCGAACACGAGGGAAAAAGCATTTCTACTACAGGAAGGTCCCAATAACATTTTCTCAAGTAATAGGGAAACTTTCCGTATTCTATTAGTTCTCTATCAACGGTCCAACAAAAACACTTAAATGCATCAAAAACCTCAGGCGGGCATGCATTAATAAAGAATCATTTTAGCAGACGGTGCGGCTACAGTAGGTGGGGAAGGCACTTTCTTTAGGCTAAAACTTCGTAGTCGCGCTTATATGCAATAGGGAAGGAAGAAGGTCAAACTTATCTTCTGAAGACGCAGTACTAATTAGCGAACGTCTGGTATATGAAGATATTAATACGGATTTGAACATCCAGATATATTCAATTCAAACTAATGTTACAAGCCAAGGACCAGAAAGAATAACTAAGCCACTTATAGAGGATCATTTACTCCGCTATTTAGAAAGAAATGGAGCAGCCTGGGATCTTAGGTATAAAGAGCTGAGATTGGAGTAGGTAAATTCAAACCTAAGACAGCAAACGAATCGTCGCATGCTCCAGAGGATGGATTATGACGAGCCTTGACTTGCTCATAACTCGCCGCCCAACTAACAACTAAGCTTGGCCCCTTCCCGTAAGCGCTCCGAGCAAACTCCTTGAAAGAATGCAAATAAACTCTATAATGTGCATATCTTATATCTACTCTATAATGTGCATATCTTATATCTACTCTATAATGTGCATATCTATATCTAATAGGAATGGTCAACTCCCTTATTCTTTTGAGTCGCCAACAAACACAGATTACTTGAGAACAGAAGGGGAAGGAGACGGAACTTATATTCTCGATGAAACTAGCACCGACCCTCTCTCGTCGTATGATTGACACCGCGCTTAAAAGCCTTCTTTCTTTATTGAAAACTGTCCCTACAGCTCTGTGAATGCTTGCTTGCTCGTATCAAGTCTAAAGTAAGGTATCATAAGATTGGACCTTGACCCCGGGAAGAACTAACTAACGCGTAACTAAGCAGTTCTTCTCAACACCGTAAGCACTCAGGCTTGTTCTATGCCGCTAGCTCCTCTATTTATTGTTCTATGCCGCTCGTAAGAGATAGATTCACAAAAGATAGAGCTGAAATTACTACTTTTGCTTGTGCATTAGAGAGTGTAGCTAACGGAGTGTAAATTCCCATAATTATATGTGTTACAAGTGAAATGTTGATTTGTGTTCTCCTAGGCCCAAGAAGTCCCCTTTGAAGTCTAGGCCAGGCCCTACTGCAGAGCTGGAAGTCCTGTGTTTGAGGGAAAAGCGTTAAAGCCAACACCCAGTAGTGGTCCAAGTCGAGTTGGGGTGCTAGGAAAGGAGCCCAGAGCAGAGATTGAATCTTCAGTTACCGGTGCGGAAGTCAAGTCTCTCGTTCTAGTAACAAGTGCAGGTCCAGGTCCAGTTATCGCCCCAACAGACTCAGCAGTATAAAGAGAAGGATAATAGGCAAGATCCGGCTTTTCTTTACTGGTTCGATAATAAGCTTAATCAGATAGAGAAGAGTTCGCCCGGAACCATATATGATACGGGAGCTAGGGTAAATACTCCATTCTTCTATGCCAGGTGCTCGATATACTCAATGAAATGTTATAAGCGCTATGGGGGTCCTCTTATACTCAATTCCATACTAGATGCGGATCGGAGTAGTTTCACCCTATATGCTATGGGAGAGTCCGGATCTGGAGCTGGGTATGAATAAGTATTAGAAGCAAGCAAGTCCTGTCTTTGGCTAAGGTTAGGCGCTAACAGAGTTTCAATTCCTATGAGATATGGCGCATCAGCATCAGTGACAGTTCAGTGTCATTTATAACTCACTGCCGCCAACTGTTCAAGCAGAAGCATAAGAAAGAGAATTGTTCAAGCAGAAGCATAAGAAAGAGAATCCGAATGTTACAGCAGAAAGGATAATGTCTTTTCTAGATAATTACTATAGTAGAGTTTAGAAGTAATAAAGTGAGTGAATCTGTTCGTGTGCCAAAGTCATCTGAAACTAGAGTTCGGGCAAGATAGGGAATTCCACAGAAGATTTGTTTAGACCATAGCTTCAACTTAGAGATAGAGGCCTAACACAGCTCGCGCACAAAGCTGGAACTAGGAAGTCACCAAAACCATATGTAGTACCCGTACCTGGAGTGGAATGATTTGAGTTGTGGAATTCTTAGTGTTATACCTGTAGTACCAATACCTAAGTTGCATTTTGTTAGTACTGAGTGCAATTCTGACCTTAGTAGCAGAAGAGGGATAGGGATGCGTTAATTAACTGAGTTGTCTTACTAGGAGTTATATACTAAATGCCTAAATGCAGAGAATTGGTAATATGTTTCTTTCTTTCCTTGTAGCTAGAGATATCCTACTTCCTGTTCAAGAGGTAGCTTGCCTGGTCACTTTCCTAGACACGGGTACTATCTAGAGAGCATAACCAGAAGCCTCAGATGGATCATTGGATGCTGGATCAAGGAAGTAAGTATCCGAGGATTGTCCTGCTGGGAGCACTACTAGGTTTCACAAGTCCTGGTTTCGGGTGCTAAGCCTACGATGGGGCTGGATCAGATGATGCAGAAGAAGCAAGACCTGGAGAAAGATCTTCAAAAGCCAACAAGCCAGGCCTCTTCGGGTTGTATTCTTGTGTAGTTGGGGTTAATAAATAAAGTCTAGTTCGGGCGCTAAACTCGAAAGAGGGTATTAGTTTTGTTTACTTGACTCTAGCTCTCAGTAATGACCAGAGAATGGACTGTATTGCCCCTAACCTTATTTCTTATGATCCTCTTCAGCGCTAAGTCAATCAGCAGTAAGCACATCTGTTCTTATAAGTCTAGGTTCGGTGCTAGTGTTGTCTACGAGAGAATTGCTTGGTAAGCTGGATTCAAGTAATTAGTAAGTGGTACATTAGATTAGCGAGTGAAACTTCAATCACTCATGTCGGCACCCTTTCCTGTTGAATATCTTTCATAGGGAGGACCTGGCCTTTGAACAAAACCCTTCTTTCTTATCTTCTGCTGGTTCCTAAGCATGTTCACAAGATCTGATTGCATAGTCTCTCATAATAGCATGTAATAGATTTATTTCCGAGCTACCGGCTTGCAACAAAGAATGAAACGGAATCCCTTGCTTCTGAGAAATAGGAATATGCTTCCCCGACCCAAGAGTAAGCTAGATATAGGCACCTCGAAACCGAAAGTAGACTTACTGCGGACTAAACCTGCGCTGAAGAAGCACTTTATTAAGATTATGCCCTAAACCCAGACTTGACTAGCACTGCGGATTCTATACTGGAAGACGATGAAGATAGGAACTCAACAAATCATTCGGAAACTGGCTGTTAGCGCAGAACTTATATCTACTTAATGGACTTTGCTAGGATAGGAATAGGATGAGACTGATTGACTTAGGGTAGTGTAGTGCATCAAAGCCAGTAATAGCTTCTGATCTTGTGGACAAAACTCGTATTGGCCAACAGTAGTTAATCGGTTAAGGCAATTCGTGTCTTGATTGAAGATTGCCTATTATAAGATAGGTAAATTCATAGAACAAATAGAGTTTTGGAGTTGATAGAACAAATAGAGTTGGGGCATCAGCAGGAGTAGAGAATAAAGAGAAGATACTTGCGCCGAAACAGGAGTAGAATCATTAGCCTGTATCCGGAGTGTCAAGATAAGATACGGGATAAGGTGAAGGTGAGGAATACTGATCTTCGGTAGGTAAAGAATATAGAGCTTTCTCTCTGATGCTAAAGAATCCGCTGGTCCTGTTAGCACCCAATAGTCGTGGAGTTCCTCGTCGAATTCGGTATACCTATACTCTGGCTACTCGGGAGGACGCCCATTATTAAAGATGGAAAGTCCGGGTTTGAGAGTTATAAACGAGTATTGTTTTCGCCTGTCCGGGGTAGTCAATTAGGGAGTATCGGTTGGAAATGAATAAAGTCAAGGCTTTGTTGCGAGGTGTGAGCTAGGTCAGTGATTCTTATTGGAATACCAGGTCCTGTAGTTGTAGAGAGGGAAGCCGGAGTGGAAAGAGATGAGATGAGCCTTTGTTAGATTAGATGAGAGCCATAGGATAGGCTTAATTAAGTGCTTGTGTTAAGCATAGAAGAAATCTAGAATATTTGTTAGCTTGTCCCCTCCTAAATGGGATCTTTTCTTTATATATGATGAAACTCACTCGGGTCGGGGTGAACACTTATTAGAGGTCGGGTCTCATAAGAAAGAAAGTATAGTTTAGGTTGCCAGGTAGCTGGGTGTTAGAGAGAGTGGAGTCTAGGCCCTTATAGTATGTTGGAAAGTACTGGCTAGCTGTTCAGGGAAATAAGTTTGAACTCCTTAAAACAGTTGTATTTTAGGTACTTAGGTGTCTTCTCTGTTCTGTAGCAAGCAAGAGTCTAAACGGTCTTATTCTTGCCCAACCCCAGTACGGGTAGTTAAGTAGGAGACAAACAACTAATAAAGGGGATGAAACTATCAAGTAGGAAAGTCAGAATGAAAGTCGTTACTTGGCCGCCTTTCGTCGTTGCTTGGCCCCCGCTTGCAGCTTACTTCAGAGCTGTTGATTCGAGAGACCCCCGATCATGTGCTTACTTACTTTAAGAATAGAGTTTTATACTTTTCCTGAGTGAACCTGTGCCCTTAATTAGTGGGCCAAGCGTATACTAAGTGCTTTTGAGTCTGCTGAATCCGTATCTGTATCAGGAGCCTCATCCAAGTTATCAACTTTGCCAACAACAAGAACTGGCCAATCAACTGATTCTGCTTGAGTTTCATTATTATGCCACTTATATACCTGCCATCAAGGGAAGCGGGAACAAAGACAGGACAAAGAATTCCATTACAATAGAGAAGGTAGAAAACCACTTATATATCCGCAGAGGTAGGCCAAGTAGTGCTTCATGCCCCAAAGAGGTAGACAATCAGTTGACTAAACCCCGGGGCAGGGAGGATAGAGTGAGTTCAGGTCGGGTGTTCAAGTTGTCTAGGTTGGTGCTCCAGCTCCAGTAGTGTATTGGACCTATCAAATTCATTAATATCTTATTATAGATTACATTTAGGATGAAACTCGGGATGGTGCCTATATAGAACCCGTCCTGGGTAGTCAATATAGATGTCCGGGGGAGTCAATGCCCCTGAAAGTAGTAGTGCACACCTGTTATAGAATTCAATCCAAAAAGTAGAGTTGTTGGCTTGCAGCTAGGTTCGAGTATGGTTCGCTTGAGTCTAGGTATTGTTTGACTTTCATCCTTTTGAAATAGATAATGGAATCCAAATTTGTTGCTGTAGTGACTTGGCTCATAGCAAATAAAGAAATAGTATTAGGACTTTTGTTCTACTTGCCTAGTGTCTTGTCTGCGTTTCTCTTGCTCTCGTACTGTAGCTTGTCGTCTTGTCTGCTTGGCCCTGGTTTTGAGTTACAGCGCTGTTAGCATTGGTTCCACTCTCTTGATTAGTGGAATTACCTGTTTTGAGTTCAAGAGTTAAGAAAGAGGATTTCAAGAGTTAAGAAATAGGATTTCAATAGTTAAGAAATAGGATTGAAGTCTGCTGCCCCAGGTCCAGGTCCAAAGTAAGGTAAAGAAAATGCACCGATCATCCGAAATATCGGTTCACTTATTTAATGATATTACAAGGGTCGGGGTCGGGGTGTAATAGAAGACATAGGAATGAGTCGTGACGGCGTAGTTACTTGGCCATTAGTAGTTGCTTGGCCCGGCACAGTAGAGGAAAGCCTACTAGATGCTATATTATCCTTATTAAGGATGACAGATCAAACTAAGG
This sequence comes from Musa acuminata subsp. malaccensis, assembly GCF_000313855.2. Classification (NCBI taxonomy): domain Eukaryota; kingdom Viridiplantae; phylum Streptophyta; class Magnoliopsida; order Zingiberales; family Musaceae; genus Musa; species Musa acuminata. The sequence goes on from NW_008991497.1 coordinate 80,014, forward strand.
AGTCAAACCGGGGATAGGATCCAATCCATCTTTGGCTTCGGCTTTAGCCTCTTATTCTTATTAAACTCGGGATGAAACTATAGTACAGGCTTGGAGAGAAAGAGTTAATGGTTGGAAGGTTACCTATTCTATTTCAATATGTGCTATCGTAGTTGCTCTAGGATAACGGATTCCACAGGAAATCTCTCTCCTCACTGACAACCCTCGCTACGAACCTAGACAATTATAACTTGACATACTTTAGAGGATAGATAGGCGTTAACACTAGAGGCCCTTATTGTAAGTTTCGGGAAGGTAGAATCTGTCACCAAGGAAAAGAGGTCGACAAGGTCAGTTGAGTTAGCCGTTGCGCAAGGGAACCAGCAAGCAATTCAACAAGTTCGGTTATTAAAGTGGAGTCTTGTTCGAGGCATAATCTAGTACTTGCTTTGAAACGAGGTGTACAAAAGTCGAGAGAGTATCTAAAATAAGTGTTGGTTTGGGTTCAGAAAGTGGAGGAAATTCCGTATTTCGAGTTAACCCTTGTGCCTCTGTCTGTCCTTAATTCTTCCATTCCCTCTTAAGCCCTTGTGCCTCTGTCCAATGTGTGTTGCCTATGCCTTTGTGCTTGAATGTATTGCCTATGCCCTTCAAGCAGAAGCAATTGAGTGCTACTAAAGCCATAAATAATATGAGTATAAATGAAGCATGCCACACCTTTCCTAAGGTGCATTCGCATTCTGTCTTCTTTACATTCCAAATAAAACAATTGAACTTGACATGGCACGCAAAGAAAGGGAAAAAGCCATGAGCAGAGCTCTACGGGGAAAAGCCTAGTATTAAAGGTGAGGTAAAATTCCTACCCATTAGATATGCGCACTAGATCAAATATTTCAATGAAGCGCATGCATCAGTTCAGAAATGTTGATTTGAGTTGCACGATAGGAGTTTTGACGTGTTAGGGAGCAGCAAGCGGGTAATCTTCAAGGGGAGTAATTGTATCATTGTCAGCCGCAAGCGAGTAATCAGAACTTCCAGTCGGGGGTAAAGGGAATAATCCAGTGTATTGGCGTAGCAGCTAAGGGAAGAAAATCAGATAGTACGCGCAGGAAAGTCAGAACTATACTGGAGAGGAAGAAACGGAGACATTGTTGTTACCCGCTGCTAGGCATTCTATAAGTAGGTAAACAACCATAGTTCATCAAGGAGAGTTCCATTGTGTCTGGCTCAACAAGTAAAGAGAACTCAGTTAGCGCTTCTAACTCCTTATTTTAAGCTTTAAGCACGAATATCTGTTTCGAGCTCCTTTCCGAGATACTTTCATTGCATCTTTTCCTGCTTAGCTTCTAATACTTCTTCGGCTTTCAGATACGGAACCTGATCCTACTCTTGGTAAGACTTCTGCGCTCTCCAGTGAAGAATTGCGAGTAGAAAGTTTTCATTGAAGAATAGAATGGCTGTCGGCACCCTGCTGTATACTGCTTGCAAGTATTGGTAGGGTAGCAGCGAGATGGTTTACTTAGCACTCTCACTGTTTACTTGTTCGAATGAATAACATTAATAAGATTCTCTCTCTCTTTTGCATATTCTATAATTACTGACACTCCTGCGAAACTCTACAACACTATCATCACAAGTAAGGCCGGCATAGAGGTCACTTTTACCAGGCCGAGACATAAAGGGAACTCGCTGGAAATGTTCTGCTTGCTAACATTGCATAGGAGCACTCCCACTAAGCTCACGTTAGCCCTTTGCTTGCTTGTTCTCTCAACTCGACGATGAAAAAAGGAATGGAATGCACAACCCATATATGAGTTTGTAGTCACCTAACAAAACACGTGTACTGCTGACTTGAAGCTCTAATGACTTTTATCTGCTCCTGATATCCCTTCCCTATGGAGAAGCCCTTATGTGTTGTTCCCTGCCTGAACACAATAATAAGTAAGAGCGCCCCGAAGGACTCTAAAGAATGGAATTTCTGAAAGCAGCTCATAACTCCTAATGCTATGAATTGCATTTCAATATTCTCTCTTGCATAGTATGTAAGATATGATTTCTCAAGAATCAAACGCGATTGCCTAGGATATAATATCTGAATGTGAAAAACACAGAGCATAGCTTCGAACCGGACATTGGCACTTGCGAGGAGAGAGTGCGCCCACCTTAGGTAATTATGTAACCTGATTGCTTACTCATGAAACAAAAACAGCTACAAAACTCTTCAATTCCAAATCAATATTAGATAGAGGCGCCCGATCAAGTGCACAAGGGCTTGCGAAACTGTTTCTATTTTGCATTTCATGCGCTTGCTCAGTTCTTGGAGTTGTGCTAACAGAGGTTCTTCAAGGATGGTTTCTTTTGGTCCTAGTGTTGGCGCAAGAAGAGGTGTAGCAGTTAGTTAAAGCTAAAGTTGGGTCATCCGCAAGCAACGAAGCTGGACAAGAAGTTGCATCCTAGTAAGCGGGACAATCCGTATAGCTTTTATCGTCTAATAAGCCATGTTTCTAATAAATGAATGGAATGGAATAGGCATTGAGGAAAAAGTGGGAATTGGAAGAATGGAATTCAGTATCCAAGAATTCCACTAGGGAAGCAATGGAAGGTATTGGCTAAAGCCTAGGCGCGGGTAGTTTACTTGCTTGTTATAGGCTAGTTGACTTACTTGTTTTGGTGGTTACTCTACTGCAGGTTCGGTGCTTGGAAGCAATGTTGCTAATGTTGCTAAGGTTGCTAATGTTTCTAAGGTAGCTAAGGTAGCTAATATAACAGATGGGGGCAATCGGTAGGCTTACTACTGACTACTGGGTATTATTGCGGGTTCCAATTTAGATTAGTGCTTCCTAGAAACTCTGAGAGAGCAGCGCAGAAGAAGAGGCAAAAGAAGAGAGAAAAAGAGAGAATTCGGTAGAGAGCGAAACGGCAAAGCCAGAGCAATCAGGGATAACAAGGAAGAAGAACACAGAACAGACAGAGAAAGAAACCAGTTGCTCACTAGGAACTAACATAACTCTTGACATCAGTGGAACGGTGGGCTATTGTATGTTCGGGTTCTTAAATAAGACATAAGCAAATAATACAGGTAAGACATAAGCAAATAATACAGGGTGGTACTCCTTCGGAGAACTTAGAAACACTTTATTAATAATTTGTCAAAGAATAGTTTTCTCATTTCGAATTATTTTATGGAATTTGGTATTTCATTTGAATTTGTATTATCTTATTTCATTTGATTAGTTTGCAATAAGGAGGAAAGCCAAAGCGGAGGAAGAAGAAAAGGACTATATACTGACGAAAAAAGAAAGCAAGGAAACAAAGAAAGCATGCAGAGAAACCATTTATAGCAACGAGGACAAGATAACGAAAACGTGGGAGCCGACACGGGGAAAATAGGCTAACAATCTTCTTGTGGGAGCGACGCTCGATAGCCATGGAATAACTCTAAGGTACGATGAACTGCACAACTAGCCAAACAATTCAGAAGTCCAATTTCAGAAAGTATGTACTAGTGACACTCTCAAGAGCTGATGCAACCCAACAGAGAGCTAACATACAAAAGTCAGATAGAGTTAGTTCGGGGCGGGTGCTTGTGCTAGTGAGAATGAAACCGGGTAGACGTAGACTCATAATTGAACTAGCAGGTATAAGCCCTAAAACCAGTGCATCAAGGACAAGAATCAAACTAGTGAGGAGCAGCCTGAAAGCAAGGGTAGCTAGAATGAGAATGAGGAGTGACGGGCTGAAACCACCACCACTGAGAATGTGCCCCATGAGTTACAGCCTACCCGACCCGAGTCACAGAATAGAGCTGACCAATCACAGAATTGAGCTAGTCCACTGAGCTACTAAATACAGAATCAACCTAGCAACTATCAGAACCCGAAGAGCCAAGTAACTACAAATGTGATGCGGCAGTCCCCTTACCGTTCACCTATATAAAGAGAAGAGAGAATTAAGTATGGGACAAGTAACTACTAATGTGACGCGGCAGCCCCTCCTTCCGTTTTCTTTCCTTAATAAAGTTCTAGCTATTTTCTTCTACTTCACTTATACTGTGTTGGTATACGGGTTTCCAAAGTGGTTTTTCAGGATTAACAGCGTTCGGTGGTGTCTATTGCGGGTTCCAATCATGACTAGTTGGTCCTAGCGTACTGAAGGCAGCCATCAACTCGTCGGTACGAAGGTGCGGAAGGCAGACATCATCGTGTAGGTAAGAGGGGACGGAAGGCAGACATCATCGTGTAGGTAAGAGGGGGCGGAAGGCAGCCAACCACTTTAGTGAAGGAATGTCGAAAGTCACTTCACCATAAAGAATAGGGTTCAAAAAGCACTAGAACATAACAAAAGTCGTTTTATGGGAAATCCTTCTAAAAATGGGGGCACAGAAGAACGGCAGGTCCGCTAGTCAATTGCTTGAATCTATACCACACTCGATAGATGAAATGAAATAAATGCGGATTGCCCCTTTCTTTCTTAAAGGAACAGGAGTAGTTGACATTGCCAGTGAAATTGATCTGCCAGAATTCTGAAGTTGACTCTAAGCTAACTGTAGGAATCGCTACAAGCTCTGGGGCAAGGTAAGGATGGGGTGCGGCCTAAGACCCTGTGGTGGAGAGGTAGCTTGCATGAGTTAATGACCGATCAAAGAATGAGTTCGCCGACACACCTATTGTTGCTCGACCCAGCCCAGTTGCCCGTGCCTCGATGAATGAATGGCCCTACCCGCCTTCCTTTATTATTGTTGATCGCAACTCCATGAATGAGAGATTACCCCCGTTGACTGAGTTAATGACCGATCAGAGACTAATAGATGCTACCCCAAGGCTTAGTTGTGTTACTCGGATAAGGAGAATGAGCGGTACTACTAGAAGAATTAGCTCTGTTTGGAGGTGACTCATATAAACCCAATAAGAATACTGCCTAACAAGTAAGTGAACCACCCTACTACATTGATGGACTATGATAATAAAATAGAGAAATCAGAATTAGTTCGTGGTCGCTCGTGGACTGATTGGTTATACCTTTCAGAATGAGTTGCCGACGTAGCTAATGGGGAACAAAGAATGAGTCATATAGTAGGCCCGCTCCTATTAGTAGGCCCGCAGCTCCTCTTCTTTCCTCTTTCACTCTCCCTCTCTTGTTTAACCCTACCATTACTTCCTTGAAAACGAAAACGACTACCTGCGCTACCTCACCAGTTGCTCGCACGCCCCTCCATGAATGAGATATGATCCACAGAGACTTAGTTGATGGCCGATCAAGGAATTAGTTGTGCCACTTGAAGACTATGTTATGTTACTTTCGGACTGAGCTAGGGGAATTGAAGAATGAGTTATCTTCTGACAAGAGCTAGTGACCCGACTTGAGGAGTGAGTTTTCCTACAAACGTTTATTGGTGACCGACCCCATCGATGCACGTCCGCTGGCCTTTCACCCAATTCATTAACTTAACGATATTGCCCGAACCCTTCGATGCACCACCGAACGAACAGAACAAAGACAGAGTAGCTGGACCAGAGCAAAGAACGAGTGTGTGGACGACCGAAGCCTTTAACTAGAAATACCAACGCATGTTGTTTCGCACACCCAATGCATGGTCTTTGGGTAGGTAAGGGAATAGCTTCTTTTGGTCAGTATCAGTAAGGGAATAGCTTGTGCGTGTAGCAATTCAATATATATGTTTTGTATAGCCAATAAGAATTCGATTATGGTTGTAAGAGGTCTACTCTGACTGGAACATCTAGCCGAGGGACATGGGAGAATCCAAACTACAAGAGAATATTAGTATATGAAAACACATTCCAATATATGCTAATAAATTATGGTATTATTCCCTAGCTACAGCTTAGATCAATTCTTCCATTAAAGTGCTTAATTCTCTTATAGTGGAGCTGGCTTTCTGATTTCAAATATCATTCATTTTCCACTGCTTTGTAGTTATTATCTCTGGTTGGTGTAGGCATTCTTCCACTGCTGAGGTGAACAAGTGAGGCTCGGACTATTGAGTGGAAATTCACTCCCATGTTACTTATTCTTATTACTATTATAGTATATGCACTGGATCGTACCAATACTCCCGAGTTTGGTTCTATGTGCTTACCCACCCTTTCGATTCTATGTCCGACAACTTATTCTTCATCTATGTGCTGTGGATCGTGCCTGTATTCTCTATTCTGATTAGAATTATTATTCTGATTGAACTTTAGCAGTTTATTATGATGATAACTTATGCAGTCAATCACGATACTAGTCTAAGGTGCGGTAAGGCAAGGCAAAATGGCAGGATAGTATGAGTTAGAGTCAAGGGGGGTAGGCTCCATAGTTAGGTTAAAGAGTTAGCCCGAAGCAAGTGAGGCTCCGTATCTGTGTTTATAGCCTTCAAAGTGTTAGCTGGTTTCCCCGTTGCTGGAGTACTTTTGAGTTCTTGTTTACATTGGTTACAGCCCAGTGAGTACTAGTTTTGTTCTCGTTATTAGTGTCAAATTCTGATTAATGGTGATTGGATTCCCGGGAGCAAGTAAAGGTCTTGCTAGTTTGATATTAATGTTCCCTTTTTCAAGTTCAAGTAAGAGAAGCACTTGTTCAACGTCCTCCTTTTGGTAGATCATTGCCGTTGATCCTAGCAATGAAGAAAAAGGCTATTCCTTTAGCTGGGCACGCTGGGCAGTAAGATGTTAACTCCGCTTTTGCAGATACTCTTGCCGTTGAAGGAACAAACGCAATAGCCATAGAGTAGTCAATACCCGGATAACAGTCAATGGATTTAGGAAAGAAAGGTCCCAGCCCAAGTGATAGAGTGGCCAAGCCAAGTAAAAGCACTTCGCCCGATAGCTAGGGGAGATATTCTAGTTTACAAGGAAAGATCAGAGTCTGATTACCTTAAATAGGCACTGAAAGCAGGAAGCATCACATTATTATTCTTTTATGAGACTACCCACCAAGCAGCCGAACATAGGACAGGCAAGCCCCGCGCCTGACGCGTCACATTAGTAGTGACTTGGTGCATCTACATCTAGTAATTTCCCTCAGTAGTAACAGTATCGGTGGGAAAGGGAAGCAGTTCAGTCAGATTTGTTGGTTAGTAAGTAAGGCCAGGCCGGGAAGCAGTAAAGGAAGGCTTACAATCGCACATAAGGTTTTGAAGGCATTAGTTTCAGTTTGCTATTAGGGAGTGGTAGGGCGAGCTAAAGGATAGTAGGGGAGCTACATAAAGTCAGAGTCTAATCCTTGGAGGGGAAATCCGGAATGCAATGAGCAATACCTGAGAATGAAAACAGGCAAACTCTCCTGGCTATCAAATACAACTATAGGAATCCTACTAATGGGAATAAGAGCAGAGGTGTGGACCCTACAGTCTGGTTTGTTGAGTTAACCAGCCCTTCCTCGATATCATTCCTACTTTACTGAGAACAACACTCCTAGCTTTCGTTCTTAGATGCCGAACACAGGACTTGGTCATAACAGGAGCAGCCAATTCTGGAATCCTTAATAAAGATATATGAAATTAACCGCCAAGACACGCAAAGACAACTAGAAACATAAATGCACATAAACAGTTATGCTTGCTCTCTTACTCCCTATGTGTTCTGTGTCGCGGCAGCCAAAAAACAGTTCTTATATGATATGTACAAATCCTGTTTACACCCTACTATTTGTTTAGTGTGTTAGTACTGGAAAATGATCTCGACTTTTCTGCAACTAGCGGCACTGCCGCGGAACACTAGTAGTTACTTGGCTCTCATTGATTGTTTTTCCAAGGTCAGAAACAGAAGCCTACCCTCGCCTCGCATCAAACCCATCAAAAGTGCTTTCTTAGACCATCAATCTTATAGTTAGAGAGGACTTTTCTTGCCCCTCAGGGGGTGGTCAGTGTTCTTTTTTACCTAACACTCAAAAAGATGCGAAATACAGCATTTCCAGCCCTATTCTTATAATTCCAAAACCCGACCCCTTAACTAAACACATGATGGGCAAAACGGGACCCCTACCCATACTAGCAAGTCAGTAAACAAAACAACCCCGTAACTACACAAAGGAAATAGGATTCCACAGCCAATCTCTCTTCTATGGCACCCGAGACTTGGAGCTAGGCTTAGGCGCAACCACATCTATGACATTCTGGTTTCTTTAATAATAACAGATATATTTCTAGCTTTCCTACTAGCTTACCTCTTAGTTGAATTCTGAAACTACTTCTTATCTTATTGGACTTCTGGTCCTAGGGAAGAAGAAGAATCAAAGCCAGGACTTATAGTCATTTTCGGTAGCACTACGGACAGAGACTACCTGGTTGCATTCTTAAGTACCAACTAGCAGACAGGGAATCGATACCTTAGCTACCCTTGGTTTCAGCCTTAGTAGCTGTAGTTTCAGTCTTAGATGCCCTGGTTTGAGTCTTCTATTAGTTAGCTCCGTTCTTTGACCTGCCAAGTGCAATTCTGTCCCTGACTGGTTGAATTCTTTACTGCTTAATGGGTAAAGTCTTACCCGGTGGATCAATGGTTAAGGCTGTTACTCCCGAGTTTGAGTCTTGCACTGACTGGGTTGAGTCCGATACCTGCTTAGGGACATTCTTGGACTCCCCGGTTGCATTCTCAGTAGACACCGCATCAGGCTTGGAAGCAATAGTATCGGTCTGGTCGGTACCGATATCAGGCTTGCACTTCCCTGTTTGGTTCTTGGACTACCTTGTTTTAGGCTGTAACTCCATAGCTTCAGTCTTACTACCATCAGCTCTATTCTTGCACCGATCAGCTTCATTCTCTAACTCCTTAGCTACAGTCTCTAACTCGCTGGTTTCAGTCTGCCTAGACACCGTATAAGGCTTGCACCGATCAGCTCCATTCTACCCAGCACTGGTTGTAGTCTGGTCAGTAGTAGCTATAGCCTTGGACTTACTGCTTTGATTCTGCCACTCCCTTGTTTTAGTCTTAAAGGAGTGAGCTCCATCCTATGCCTTACCCGGTTCAGTCTGGTAGTTGTTGGTATCAGTCTTTGCCTCGGGTCGGGTAGGCTTTGACTCCTTAGTTGGATTCTAAGTGTGCCTAGCTTAGGTCTGCCCAGCACTGGTTGGAGTATGCCTATGCCTGGGTGAAGTCTTGATAGTATCGGTTTCGTTCTGTCACTGCTGAGGTCAATTCTGATCTGAGTAAGAGACATAGGCAGGAATCGACATGGGCAGGAATCAGTGGGAGTAGTTGAAGTCTAGCTGTTAGTGCACCGGTTCTGCTGGTTGGTAGTCGAAGGCTGGTTGACGGCAGTGAGTTAAAGCGCGGTAGGGAGCTAAAACGAGTTGCTTTTGTGCCTATATCTTTAGGGTCGGTAACTAACCATGTGCAGTTGCTTGTCTAATAGTTCCTTGGCCCAGCTACTACTAAGTGCTTTGGTCGGCTCGGGAAGAAATAGTCAATATAGGTGATAACTACTAGGTACTCCAAATGAGATACTAGATTTGGATTAGCTGGCTTTCACACCAGATAGAGAGTAGAGTGACTTGGCTCAGTGGAGTTTTAGGCCTTGCCCCTTTTTAGTGGTCAATACAATATTCAAGAGGCGTCAAGTTAATTCTAAGGACAGTTTCTTAGTTTCAATGATGTTTCTGTTCGAAATGAGGAGGAAGCTCCTAAGGGAGTATTTTCTAGATCTTGGTAATAAGGATAGAGGTAATAAGAATAACAGAGTTGGGTATGCAAGAGAGTCAAATAAATATGAAACAAGGCGCTCTCAAGATGAAAGAAATCAATCTTTTCCGGCTCTGCGCTCAATTCCAATATTTGTATTAGATTAATATAGGATATAGATTCAACTTCATTAAGGAGAGAGATTCCACTTATATAAGGATAGAGAGAGATTCCACTTATATAAGGATAGAGATTCCACTTGACTTCAATTACTGTTTGACTCGGTAAGGATGGATATTCCACTTGACTTCAATTACTGTTTGACTCGGCCTCTTAGCACTATAATAAATACTCTAAAGTTCTATTCTTGGTGGACTTGCTCGCTCGTAAGGGAGTTGACCTGACAGCCCTAGATTCCATGGATGTGTTTGCGAGAGGAGCAGCTTAATTCCATAATTATAGGAGTTGTGTTGATGCAGAGAATATTTCAATGAAGTGCGTCAGGCGCTAACGGAGCTGACAATTTCCAGTTTGCCGGGTATAGGAAAGTTTCGTTAGTTCTAGTTAAGTCTTAGAGCGGTGCTTTACTTTAATCATATAAAGAATAAGATCTCTTTTCATGCCCAAGATAGAATATAAGCCCCGAAGTAAGAGAATGTGAGTTCGCCGTTGACAGTTTGTTTCTAGAGCAAGAACTCACCTTAGCACAAGGGAATAAACTCGGAATTGACTTGAAAGCACAAGGGAATCACCCGGAATTGAATAAAAGAAAATAGAACTCACCTAACTCACCAATTCATATAATTGAGAAACTTGACCTCACTACTAAACTAGAAATGGAAAACTCAACTAATATCGCCCACTCAAGTGGACAACAGCTTGTATCATAGGCGCCCGGCCCGTGGACAAGACAACGGCTTGCGTCAATACTTCATTCAATGGAATCTTCCCCTAATGCAAAACTCCTAACCTAATGCCTCTGGTGCTGTTGCTTCTGCTGTTCCCTTGCTTGCTAATGGGGCCCGCTTGCAACATGGAATTTCCTATTTCTATCTCTTGCTTAGCACCCGACCTCGTAAGTTAAGAATGTAATCTCTATCGAGCACCCAGTGAAGAATTGAATGAAGTACAGACCCCTAAAACAGGACTTGGTTCTAATTGGCGGGGGGCTGATTTGAGCACCGCTTCTAATCCATCTCATGATCTGGCTTCTACTTTCACTTCAACTAGAACAGGAACTTGCCTACAAAGATCTCCAAGAACGACACTTGACTTTACTCGCACAGATCCTTATCCTTATTCTTCTGGAACTTGAACAGACTTTCGAGCAACACATGAGTACCAAGTATATAAAGAATCAAGTAAATACACGGACTGCATCCATTATCTTTTGACTGGAACCGCTTGCTCTGCTGCTTTCTCCGTTAGTTCTAGTCAATAGAATCGGGTCAGGTCAATAGAACCGAGCTCCTACAGCTACTATATTACTTGAGCAAAGGAAAAAAGAAGAGTATGCTGACAGACGGAAGGGAGTTCCAGAGATATTCTCCACAGCTTTCAGGAACGAGCTCCTTTACCACACACATCCTGTAGACTCGGGAAAGCTTTCAATCAGACTAAGGTAAAGCGCCAATAACAGATTGACTTAGGGCAGAAAAATCCCGTTCCCGTCCCTAGCTGTCAAGACAGTGACAGTTTTGTCTTAAGTAAAAGATTGATTTCATCACTGATGTTATATATAACCTAGGAGTGGAAGGGCATTACACATAGGAATTTCCAAGACTACTCTCATTGTAGCTGACTCGTCGCCAACACCAATATACCTAAAGCAGCTTCTACAACTGATTCATGTCTTTCTCCTTCTGTTGCTTCTATTCCGTCTTTGGATCTTGTCGACTCTACTTTACTTCCTGCTTCGCTTGTTGTGAAAGCCTGAGTTTTAGTAGTGTAAGATTAGCCATTTTATTGGTTAATAGGCGTTAAAGGACTATTATGGGTGGGATTCTGACCTTATAAAGCTCCTGATCTTGTATCTGCTCTCTATGACTTTCATCGCACCTACCGAGTAGAGTCTGGTTGTTTACTCATCATATGCTCAATTCTATTGAAACTAAATGATTATTTGCGCTACTCCTATTCTAGGTGCACTATCCTTAATGAAAGAAGCAACGGAAGACTAGTTGTGCTAACGCGAGTCCGCTTGTTATAAGCTATGCAATGGTTGGTTACTAACATCTCTGTCAGTGGGGAGTTCTATTCTATTCTTTTGACGAACTATCTCCCTAAAGTGAAGAATTCATTGAATCTTGATCTCCGGATGGCGAAGCGAAGGAGTGTCCACCTTCTCAATATTATATTCAATACTCTACTATATTCCCTTCTATTTGCTTGCTCGTTTCAAATGAACGACTAATAATGGAATGAGTTTAAGCTGACTGCTGACTCACAACTTGAGTAACCTAACAAAACACCTATTACTTGCAGGCTCAATGCGTAACGGCTAACTCAACTGTCTGACGAATGTCATCAAGATAAACTCAGTAAGCCTAAGTGCGTAAGCGAGTTCTTTCCGAGCAGTAGGGAGAGTAAGGCCAGTCAATTACTACTTTATGGAATCAGACCTTAAGGCTAAGGCACAACACCGAAACAAAGAAAAGGGCCAAGCAACGTTTAGCCTAGTAGTAGAGTAGTTGGCTTACCGGAGATCAGTATCATAGGCAAAAGAGATAGATCAAATAAATTCTTTGTTTACTTCAGATCCACTGGTGCCTAGCCTTGTATCGGTCCTGTTTTGCCATGTGTCTAGTTAAGGGATAGGCTGGTTTACTGACTTAGTTGACAGAGAATAGGATTCAGTGCTTGTGTTAAGCAATGAGGAAAAGATATAATAGTGTGGCTCTGATCCCTACTTGTCCCCTACTGAATTCCATCTGTTCTTATTAAGGATTTAGTTGAGAAAGATAGAAGCTCCACAGGGTCGGGGTTAACTCAAAGGTAAGAGCCAAGCGTATACTATACTAGTAAAGGAGTCCGGAGTCAAAGGTGTGGAGGTCGGGTCGGAGATACTTGCTATGTGCTCGGGAGCTTGAGTTAGATTAGCCTCATGAAGTTATTAGTTGACAGAGCCAGAGAGAGATATCCGGAGTTGCTATAAGTCTAGGCCTAACTAGTAGTAGGCTTTCAGCACCTTGTTGAGTTTAGTAGTTGCCAGCAGTAAGTGGGAAGTCTCAAAGATCTGAGTAAGGATCCGGTGAAGCGGGAAGGAAATCGAGAAAGAAATCAAGTCACTAATGAGTGAAAAGAGCCAGAGGTATCAGAGCCCTAGGTAAGAGGTCACAGAGAAGGTAGTCAAGAGACCTGTTCCAGCCCTGTTAATGGTGAGAGTGGAACAGTAGTTAGAAAGTCTTAGTTCCCCCTGGTTGCTTCTTTTATTCCCTCGTTTGATATGCCCTTATTGTAAGTTGAGGCAAGGTATACAATTGGTATTGAATTGAAGTAAACTAGTGGGCTATAAGAAGACCGGGTTTCCTCTGTGTTTGCTGGGTCTGCAAGGAAGCATAAAATAGTCTCTTGAGCACCGGAGTTAGCCACTGGTAGATCAGCAGAATCATAAGTGGAAAGAGCAGATACGGGAACTGATGCAATCTCTATATGATATGTGCTAGATCTATCCCTATAACTATTCTTATTGAAACAAATAGATGAAACAATAGATTGAACTCGGGATGAAACACGAGCAAGAGCATCTCTTTCTGTTCGCCTAGTACGAATGGAATCCCCAGCAAGTAGTGGCCCATTTGAATCTTTAGGTGTTGGCTAAAGTCCAGGTCTAGGTAAGGATGCTACCAGTGCAACTACTACCGGGATGAAGACTTACTTGCCTTATACCAGATGCGGAAGTATACCACAACACTTCTTTATTAACCCCGGGCAGCCTACCTTACTTTAGCTACTGAGTCTGGTGCTTCAACTTAGAGAAAGAAGCCTTTCAGAAGCCTACCCGACCCCTAGTTAAGGAATGAAACAACTACCCTCGCCTCAAAGCTAAGCAATAAGTACTGAAGTGCGGAATTGAACTAGTCCGTAGAAGCCTTAAAGCACCAACTAGTAGGTCAGGGTATCGATTCTCCTCTAGGGCGAACACTGGACTTGAAAGAAGGGCCCTTACTATTAATTTCTCCCCAACCAGTAGAGTAGTAAAAAGTACAGAGCCATAACTGGGACTAGTAGATGTATCGGAGTAGCGGTAAGTCAACTCCATTCTTAAAGGAAAGAAAGTCGAATTCGGATAGTCCACGGAGGGAGCCGGTGAGGAAGAGAGAGTGAGCGGAACTTGAAGTACCAGATCTTGCTGCTGAATCTTATTGGTAATTATACGTAGCTTGTCCAGTAGTAACTTGGCGAGTGGAATCCCCTTCATATGTAGTTTCATCCGTAGTAGTAGCCAGAGAAGATCCGA
>NW_008991497.1:94320-141351 GCF_000313855.2 Musa acuminata subsp. malaccensis
TTTTCCCGTGTTTTTTCATAGCCAAGGTCATTTCCCTCCTGGATCACCCATTGGGAATTCGATTTTTCCGTTTTCCCGTGTTTTTTCATAGCCATTAGTACTTGGCTCTGACCTTTGAGTAAACCCATCCCCTTTGGAGCTTGGCTCTGGTATTCCTACTTGTGAGCTTGCTGGCTCCACTCTTAAAGGAGTTGGTTCCATTCTTATACTGACTAGCTCTATCCTATGCCTTACTGGGTTGATTCCAACTATTGAGCACCCAGCTACTGGGGTAAATTCTGTATACTGCATCCGAGGGTTATGGCTTATACCCAATAGCTCCCATTCTGATTGGCGAACACAGGACTTCCTCAACTTCTATCTGGTCTGTTCTTGCCTCCATCTCCTCTCTTCTTACTAGCAGTGGGGTAAGCCTGCCACTACCTGGGTGAAGTCTTGATGTTAGTGCTCTCAGTCTAGCTACCCTGTGTTTCAGTCTTTATGTTACTAGTCTAGCTCTGGTTGTTAGTGGTTTAGGTCTGAGTTAGTGTCATAAGAGTTAAGACTGATTGTTAGTAGTCTAGTTCTGGTAGTTAGCAGCTTCAGTCTGAGTCGACTTAGCTGAAGTCTTAAGTAGCAGCTATAGCCTTGCACACCTTAGTTCCATTTTCTGGTTTACTGGTTGAAGTCTGAGGAGCACCAATATCATTCTAGTTGCTAGTGGGTTGGTTCTTTAACTACCTTATCTCAGGCTGTCACTCCCTTGTTTGGTTCTGTAACTCCCTTGTTTCGTTCTTAAACACCCAAGAATCAGGCAGAGTAGACACCGCTTCAGGCTGTAACTACCCGGGTTCATTCTATCCCTTAGCAACCCAGCAGCCGAGTTTGATTATGGTTAGCACTGGCTTAAGTCTGGTCGGATCTAGTTGAAGGTTGCCTAGCTCAGGTTGAAGTCTGTAACTCACTGGTTTGGTTCTTTAACTACCTTGGTTCAGTCTTACTAGCTTCCTCACCGGATCTTGCTCTTTCAACTAAGTCTTATCCCCTACCTTAGCTACCTGGGTACTGATTAAATGCTGGCACTCCTCAGTTATATTCTATATCTTACTTCTGTATTCCTAGACTGAGTTCTCCTAGGGCATCTGGGAATTGATACCAACTATCAGACACCCCACTAAGCCCTTATTATAATCCAACTACCCGAGTCACAGAAGTCAACCACCTTTAACTAGTAAAAGATAGAAACAAGGCTCCATTAGTTTGATAGGCATGTTTGCTAGGCAATAGGCACAACTTACTATAAGGGCCAGATCCATCCTTTTTTTATACAGTAGACTTTCCTGGAGACAACACTGCTTTGCTTCCTATCTTTAGACTTTCAACCTGCAGACAACACTGCTTCCTCTCTTTCTTGCCAACTTAGTTCCCGAGTCTACTGAGTTTGATTCTGAAGCAACATATCTAGCTGCACTGCTTGAAGGCTTAAGTACCAACTAACAGACAAGGAATGGGTAGGCAAGTAAGGGAATAGTAGGCACCACATAAGTCTTAGGACCAATACCTAGCAGCAATAGTACCAATAAGTAGTACCAATAAAATACCCAGCAGCAGTCCTATGCTCACTGGCATCAGGCTTGCACTTACCGGTTTCATTCTCTGTCTCACTTGCTTCAGGCTGTCACTCCCTGGTTGGGTTCTGTAACTACATAGCTCTATTCTCTAACTACCCAGCACCAGTCTCAGTGGTATTGGTTGAAGCTTTATACCCGGGCCGGATAGCCTGATACCAACTAGCTACATTCCCAAACGACCTGTACCTTCCTTCTATGCTTAACAACCGCCGCTACTATGGAAGGGAAGGTAGAAAACAGTGGATAGAAAGTCTAGGGTTAGAGCTTTAGCTCCTTGTGATAGAGTGGAATACCGGTAGTACTATTCTGGTTTTGTCTACTCAATTGGGTGGGCGCTTGTATGCTTGTCTATCCGTGTCTTGGCCCTTCCTGGACCGATCCAATCCAATCCTATTATCTACTGAGAATTCCTTCACAATGATAAATAGAACACCGGATAGATCATTCAATGGCAATGGCGAAGAGTTCTCCTAAGGGCGGGCTGGGTGAGAAAAAGCGTCCTTAGCAAACTACAGCATCAAAGAAAAAACCGCTTAGCCCTGCTTAGTAAAGTGAGGCGAGGTGGGCTGGCTACGATTCAATTGGAAGTAGGGTAACAAGATTCGTTAATGCACCATCTTCCAAAGCGGGATCCTCTGTTTTTTCCAGAAAAGGTCCCGTCCCATCCTTCAATATCATGATTGGGTCGACTTCGTTTAAGTGAAGTTACTGACTTTCATAATTTCTGGAATATGGAACTTCCCCTTTGTACTTGAACTACATTATGGAATATGAAGAACCCCTATACTGGTCCAGACTTCTTAATGGTTGCAAGAGAAGTTCCAGTCTCGTATGGAGCGGGTGCGTTAGTGAGAAAGCTTTTTGTACCTTAAGATCATCTCTGTCGGTTAAGTCAGCGGGAAGTCAAGGTTCGTAAAGGGAAAGTTCAGTGAAGAGTCGAGCAAGACAGATCTTTATTAGTTTAGTTTGAGCGCCAAACAACTACTAATGTTGCTTGGCCCTTACGAGCGAGGTATCTTCATAAACACCCGATCCAGCATCAGATCTTTCAACTCCAAAGTGAGAATTGAGAGAAAGAGAACGAAGTGTTACCCGCTTGCTTCACAAAGCCTTTCGATCTAGTGATTGTTTCCGATCCGAGCCATAAGTCTTTGTCCTGTGTTCGGGTGCTGAAAGCCTACTAAAGTCAGCCTTGAACTCCTACCTACTCGGTTAGGATAGGACTTAACTAAGGAAAGAGACTCATTAGTACACCTCGCTACGGAAAGAGACTCCGAAACAAGAACATATAATCAAAGTAGTGCTTCAGAAGAATAAAGTCAAAAGAGGCTAATCGGTGAAGGCAAGACAACCCGGACTTACTGAGGCGGTATAGGAACTCCACTCTAGTATAGGAGTAATAAAGTACAGGCCGGGAAGAATGAGCGGGGCATGATAGGCAAATGAAACAACTCCCTTACGTGCCGAGTCAACTCAAATCTGAATTGAGATAGAAACTCCCTTCCCTGCGACCTCTCGTATTCAATGAAATTACTATTTATTGCTCTAGTTGTTGCTTGGCGAGCCTTAACCGCTACGTTATAGAGAGATTCGATAGTAGATTCGGCTTACTTATACGATTCCACTTCAACTGGTCATTCTGCTGACTTACTTTCTGCAACATCACCGCTTGCTGCTGACGACTTAATCGCTTCATTTTTTCTTCATGGGGCGACACTGCAGATTCTCCGTGGGCATTCTCTTTCTACTTATGGAACTCTCAGTGCTTAGTCCAATCCTTTAATTGATTATTGACAGAATCCAGACTTGACTCGCACAAGAGCAAGACCAAGACTTGGGGCCGCTAGAGTTCCCATTATTACAATAGATGTCTTTGCGGTACGGAAATGATAAAGCCGAGTTGATCCGAGCAGGAGGGCTATCCTTCATGACAAAATGTACATTTTCACAGCATTTAGTTGTCTTCAATGTTTTGCCCTATGAAGCAACCTTTCACCTATGTTCAAGGACTCGATAAGCCTTATGAAGCGGCTTGCCCAGCGGAGCTACCTGGAATTCTATCTGTGTGGAATTGTACTTTCCCAACACTTAATGAGTAGTGGCCCTCTTCAGCCCCCAGTGGTGGTCCAAGAGAGTAAGGAGCGGTACCCGAAGTAGGAACAAAATAAGTTGTTGTTCGAGAATCCGTAGTGCAAGTAAAGCCGACAAGAGAATCTACTGTGCCAGGAAAGGAGAAAGTGTTGTTATATTTGAATCGTGAAAGTGAAGATGAATCATCTCTTTTCTTTGCGAACGAATGTAGATCCGCATCAGCAACTGAATAAGCAGTTCCCGACGAAGAAAGGTATGCTGTGCTAGGAAAATAGACAAGATCATAAGCTTGAGAAGAAGATAATGCCGTAGTAGTGGTGCAAGCTCGAGTATCATCTCTTTGGGCACTAATGTATAGTTTCATTAAAGACAATTTATTCGTCGGCGAGCGATAAAGGGTTACCGGAATCCATCATAGGGAGCGGGGAACTCTAATGATTCTGTTTCTTCTGAGACTGCTGTTCCATCTTATGCTGGAACTCGTATTGAATCTAGAACAATACTGGAAGAAGCCTTATACACAAGCACTCGAACCGATAACAAGAGCTGAAGAAAGATATTCTGCCCCGACCTAAACTAGAACTGTCCTTTCTTCACCTCCGTAGAGTTCTGAATAAGTCCTAATTCGATGCCTCCATTCGATTCTCTTATTAAAGAAAAAAGGGGTAGGTGCCTCTGCCTCTATTCTATAAGCCGTTAGCGCACCTAAACAATATGACACTTACGCCGATACAGAGTCTTTTGGGGCAGCGCCGTCAAGCAGATAATCTTGGACTTTTCTATCTTCTTAACTCAACTGGCAGGACTTGCTCTTAAAGCTACTGTTATCGAGTTTTCAGCTTCAGCGTTAAGTATTGCCAGGCCCAGGCCCAACAAAACGCACAAGTGACGGTGTAAAACCAGATGTTGTGCTAATGCATCAGCGTAAGTTCCAGTTTCATAATTCATTGTTAGTTGCGAGATCGTATATCTATTGCTAATATTACACATAAAGTTCGAATTAAGGCACAGTTCCTTTGCTTGCTTGTCGAGCTGTACTTGCAAACGAGATACTCGACTGCTTGCAATGTGTGGGAGCTGCGATCCCATCTTTCTACCTTACACAACACCGGCTAAAGAACCTTGATACTGCTTAGCGCAACAATTCATCAAATAAGTCTGGGCTGGGCCAGTGTCAACTAATACTACAGTTAGATCTGCTCTGGTCTACTTGACTTTCCAACTCTTCTTCCTTTCCTGATCTACTTGACTTTCCAACTCTTCTTCCTTTCCTGGTCTACTTTACTTTCCAACTCTTCTTCCTTTCGAGCACTAATGATAGAACTTTGTAACAACACCACCTGCTTCCCTATCTTTTGAATCTCTATTCTCTTTTGAATCTGACCTAACAGCCAGCAAGCATCCCTTTTGTTTGCCAAACTCTTCTTCCTCTCTCTGATTCTCACACCTAAATCGATTATTCTTTCAAAGATGTTCACTATAACATCTATTTCTTCCCTATCACCCGGTTATACCAATAGTAATTAGAGACTCTTCCTTCTATTGTTGACTTAACTCGAACAAACAGGTAATTCTTCTGCAATAACTCGTGTACAACTAGGGTAAATCACTTCTCTCACTGCTTACTTGCTTTTTTCTTCTTTCCCGACCTAAACTAGAATTGAAGAACCGACAACAAAGACATCTGACTTGAGAACTTGAACTGGCCCACAAGGGGTTGATTCGTCTTCTGCTCCATCCTCTGCTACTACATATCAATCTCATTTAATGTACTCCGCTACATCTACTGCACCAACATGAGAATGGAATCTTGATCTATCTATTCCAAGGGAAAAGGGGGTATCTTATCTTAAGTGTAACAGTCCTCTCCAAAGGGGTAACTCTTTGATGCTTTCTCGCTTTATATCTCCTTTTCTAAGCTCTTGCTTTTGGCGTGTCGATAACATCAGAGGTTGGTAACGTCAATAATCGCCCTTTACTTATTATGGGCTTTTCTTTGGCGCTAAAGGAAGCGGTGCGGTAAGTGATGATTCAGTATCAAAGGCTCTAGAAGCCCTCAGCCCACGTAACTAGAAAATGAAGTTATCGTTCTGCAAAATAGAGGATAAAGCAATAAAGTGTAAGGAAAGAGGGTGTTTGTTGGGTAGAGAGTCTAATGGTAATCATAATAACTTAGATGCTTGCTCTATAGGATGAAATCAAGTATTTATTGACGGGGAAGATCCACTGTTTTGACTGCACTAACGGAATTGCCAATTTGAGAATGATTGTTGGACTGACTGGTTTCCTTGACTCGACGATAAAGGAGTGACTGCCTCGGTGTGTAAAGGAGATGTTGGATTGGCGCTCAAAAGTCGAATTCTTTCTTTGGAGACACTAGATGTAGAATTTGTGTAACACCTATTCCGCTTACTCAGTGTGAATTGAAGAAGATGGGTTCCTGGGTGCCTGTTCGATTCTTGTAAGCAGTAAAGCAAAGATACAAGTCGGTGGTTACATAATAAAAAGCTGCAAAGGATGTATAGGAGCCGGGGAGAATTTGTAAGAACGAAAAGCACGAGTACGACTTAAGCAAGGAGTTTTGGACTGCTATACAGGAGCGTGAGTACAGTAGCTAAGCCCCAAAGCGAGTAGATAAAGAACGAGGTGTAACAGCCGCAGGCCTAGAGCGGGTAGTCAAAGAATTGAGGCTATTAGGTTGAGATAAAGCAAAGGCTCTTAGGACATCAATATCCGTTTAAGAGGGCAGACCTATAGTTAAGAGTAAGTGTGTTTAGGTGCCTAACGACTATAGAATGGATTTCTGACTTGAGAGTTGTTGCCTTTGGATTACTAGTCGATTCTTCTACTGTTTTATCTCATCCTCTCCAACTAGATGGGTGTGTTACCGAGACTTTCACTAGAAAAAGGGAATAGAACCCGGGCTACCAATACGGAAACTAGAAGCTGGGAATTACAATGTTACTGGAAACAATCAAGCTAGTGCTTATTAGACCTGGACTAGTGCTTCTAATGTGAGAACTCGACAGACAACGATAGAATATACTATCTAGGAAAGGAATCCAACTCAAAAGTCAGAGAACGAAACAGGAAAGACAAAGGTGACCATAGGACTGAAACAAGCAAACGGTAACCAAGCTACTGTTTATTCTTCTGGAGTTTGGGATCTAGGCTTACTTCCTTCACCATGGGTCTGCTACTACTGCCTATTGGCCTGTATAACTATACCCACACTCTAAGTCCACCGCTACGAGCTTTCATTCCGTATCTACTGTATTATTATGATTCTTCTTATGGTTTCACCAGTCACTGTCCCTATACGAGCTTTCATTCCGTATCTACTGTATTCTTCTTCTTCTTCTTATGGTTTCTACCAGTCACTGTCCCTATACGAGCTTTCATTCTGATATCTCTGTAATTCAATATCTATGTTTTAGCATACCTCTCCTACTACCTATGTATTGATACTCACTATGTTACTATTGAGAAAAGCAATATAGTGGATGAGCACGGGCAGACTGGATGAAATATAAGAATCCCAGAACAAGGGTGGAACTCTGACCCTGGATAGAGGAATCAAAGAGCAAACACAGAATGAACTATAGAACCAGTAAACTAAACGGAAAGTCGAGGAGTAAGGAATAGAAGAAAGAAAACCCGGGGCACAAAGGAATAATATCATATCCGAGCTCAGAGCCTTATACTAATTACCTAACATCTGTACGAGTAGATTCAGTATGACCTCCTTGCTTTCGTACTGAGACTAATGATCTCAATTACCTTTCTTCCGGTTCAAGCTTATACACTATCTAATAGAATGGAATAAGAAACTGGGAATCGAACCGGGGAACAAAGTTATGAACCAAGAGGCCATGGAATAGAACCAATGAGAACTGGAATCCTACTTATAAGCAATAATGAAAAACATAGCTAGGAGCAACTAGGGAGCCCTCGTACACAGAACCCTAATAGCACTGAGTGGTCTAAGCCCTGTACTAATCAACCCTAATAGCACTGAGTGGTCTAAGCCCTGTACTAATCAAGACTGAACAACAGCTTAAAGCACTCCGCTGAAGATAAGAGGAGTGGAATTCCATACAGGCACCTGAGTTAGGGCCAAGTAACATAGTAAGTGTAGCGGCAGTGTTGTTTCACGGGTTTTGGCGAGTTCCTGTGTTGGCGAGACCAGAGAGAGAGGTGATTGTTTTAGAGTATCTTTCAGTTCTTGTCTCGGGTCGGGGTTCACACTTATGAGAGGTCGGGTCAGGGCAAACAATAAGAATAGCATGGGATGAAGAAAATGGGAAGAAATGAAAAGAAATGAGAAATATTCAATAAACCAGGTCGTCGTTGTTTGGCCCGTTGCTTGGCCTTTGACTACTGATCCGGATCCTTACTTACTTGCCAAAGAACTCAGCTAACTACTACTAGATTGTAACTACTAACATCTAGATTGTAACTACTAACATAGGACCTTTTAACTACTAACTAGCAGATCGAACACTCAACTAACGACTTGAACTGGGAACTCAGGCTTTACCCATTTGTTTTAATGAAAAAACGGCTCACTTGTATCCGTGCTTCTTAGCTTCAAACTTCAACTAAGCCCTCTCATTCCTTGAATACGCTCTCGATTACTGTTACTATGACCTGCAATGCCTATGCTTGAGGCGAACTCTGTTACTAAATAAGAAAATGATATATGAGCCCTACCTTGTCTCTAAAGTCAGGATACCGAACTAAGTTACTATATACTAATATACTAATGTAAGAAGAAAACACTGAACTATAGAATTGAGCTATGTAGCTAAGGTCTAGTACCAATGCCACTGAGAATGCAGCTAAGGAGGTTAACTCGCTACCGCTTTTCAGCTCGCTGACGCGACAGCGAACACCAAACAAAGCACTTTTTCATAAGAATAGTGAATACGGGGTTACACGATCTAGTTTCATAGTGAATACGGGGTTACACGATCTAGTTTCATAGAGGGGCAGAACCACAAAAGAAAAAGAAGGCTAAATGGAATCTTATAGAATATACAAGATGCAAAACCAAGCAAAAAAGCACTCGAAAATGCTACTCGCTTTTCCAATATGTAGTTTACCAGCCTAGATAAGTTTGACATCAGAAGTACCATGACCAACGTGGACTCTTTAGACACCTTCCGAACTAGGGATCCAAACAAAAGAAGGTATATCTTGGTTACTCTCGGTAGAGCGTATTCTACTCTATAGAGAGCCGCCTTGGACATAGAAGAATTCGCTTAAAGGTTTAGTAAAGCTATTGTTTGCCAGTCCATTATTGTGGCCAAAGATCATAATAGGGTGGAGGGGGACATCATTTTCATTGTGCAGTTTTTAATCCGGAAGGGATTCCTACAGCTTATGCTATAAGGTTGATAATAAATGCTTTCCCTGAGTTCGAGGGGGCTCAAATGAGTATCACCTTTCATAAGGCATGGGTCACAGCATGTAAGTATGTGCTCAAATAGGACAAGGAGCCATACAATTATGGAAAGCATGACCCCAAACCCATTAGTTTAAGAGATTCTTAGTGCACAGAAACAGCATAGGAAGAACCTAGATAAATGCGAGGAACTCATTCCAAGGTGGAAAAGCATAGATGAGTGAGCTATATGATGATCCAATATTAAGGAATCGCATTTTCTCCACCTATAACTCTATAAAAGCAGTTTCTGAAGATCTACTGGTCATAAAAGACAGAGAGAGCAATCTCAAGAGCAGAATGGAAGATTTGATTCATAATAATAAGTGGCCGAACTCGTATACCATTGAGGAAATCCAAGAGAAATAGAAACTACTAGACTAGATAGCATGTCCAAATATCTACTACTAGACTAGATAGCATGTAATCTAATCATCTTTCTAAGACCCATAAATACTATCAGGGGCCCTCTTTCAGGAACGATTTCTGAGATTTACGTTCAAAACCCCAACCAAGATAAGAAATCTAACCGAGGAAAGGATTGTAGCAACCTTTTATGGGTGTATTCCAAGAAGACTCCGGCAGAAATGGGTCACATAGCAAGAAGCAAAGGTGCTGAAAGCCTTTGAAGTACAATGAAGAATTTGCTACCATCTCCAAATACCAAGCTCCACCTTCAAACTAAGATAACCTAATCAAACCATTTGGGAGCAAGAGCCGGGAAGAATAACAAGAATGGATATACTCTATAAAGGATGCTACGCTAAGGGGATAGAGGAATAATGACCACGGAATTAGGAAGTAAGCTAAAGATTGTTGTTGCACAAAAAGAGGAAGAACAAAAAGCTCTCATAAACCTAGAGGATATCTACTTTGTTGCACAAGCAAATCTAGAGCAAATAAGTAATGGACAGAAATGACAAGAGGAGCGAAAGGGAAAAGCGCTAACCTTTATATAGTTAGCTTTTAGAATACCCCTAGAAGAGCAAAAAACAGGCTCCCACTTTTGATACAATAAGGACATTCAGTGGAAACATATGTGTATTTATACAAAAAGGAGTGTAGGCCCTTTTCCTTTTGGACTCTACAGCGATCCCCATCTAAAACAAATGAGATGTGGGAAAACCTCAAAACACAGCTGGAGCACAGGGATAAAGCAAAAGAGGAGCAGGTCTCACTTTATGCAGCTTGGCCTCTCAGTGCAATCATTATTGGGTTTTCTTTGAAAGTAGAATTCCATTTACTAGACTTTAAACAGGCACTGCTTCTTTTTTATATCCTGACTTTTGATGCCTTAGTTGTATACGCTTGGCCGTAGCTTGGCCCGGAGTCCTTATTGAGTCTGTTTCTGCTGCTCGAGCAATAGGAATCCGCTTATCAATGTCCTGTTCTTGTGTCATCTTATACGGAAGCCGAAGCGGAATCTCTGTTTGACTTTAAGCCGAGGTGTATGTTAGAAGCTGGTTCCCTTGCCGACCTAGACTTGACTTCTGAAGTAGTTGCCCGTTGCTTGGCCCTTGCTTGACTGACCTACCTTAGCCTCTCGCTCTTGCCTTTAAGCCTGTTACTACAAAAGTGCATTCTTTATTGGAAATGTGCTTCTTGTTAACTGTAGTTTGGTTCAATTGCTTGCATGCGCTAGACCATATTCTAAATATCCGTAAATCCACTATATCATATGAGAAATCCAAGTAAATAAAATAAGTGAAATGGAAATACTAATAGAGAGAATCAAAGCAAGGAGAGTTAGGCTCAATCTAAGAAGCGAGTAAGGTTAGAATGCTGCTGGCAAGCGTTAGACTTGAATGACCCAAGGCTTGTAAGCCTGTTTGTGGCACTAGCTCCATTATGATAAGAGTATAATAGTCAAAGAAGCAAGCAAAGAATAAGAAAGCAGTAAGTAAGGACTAGGAGATACCACTATAAGAATGAGCAGCGATGCCACTGTTCTGATTTCGAATTCTTTTCGCATATGTTGTATGTTCATTATTCTTTTGACTTATATATTAGCATGTGTGTTTTCATACATATGAGAGTAAGGCCCTATAGGAGAGTAAGGAGGGGCGGGCCAGATCTATAACTAAAGAAGAAAAGTCAGAAGCGGGAGACCTCTAGTTAGTAGTGGCAGGTTCTTATAAGAGGCAATAAGGCTTAGTTTACTTAGGTGCATTCCCATGTTATGAGTTCAATCTATTATGTACTAGTGGATTCCTTGTTTCCAGTATCAATATTATAAGTAGCGTTTGCATTCTTGATTTCTATAATTAGGGCCTAGACTGCTTATTCATAGTTGTGAGTTGAGAGCACCTGACGAAGAGTTCCCAGGAGTACTTTGACTACTAGACTCCAAAGTGACATTCTCATTCTACTGAGTCAAATTCTTATTCCATGGATGAATTCCCCGATTCCGTGCCCTGGCTCCTCATTCTTATGCTTGAACCTACTGAAGTAGTTCTTCCGGGTCATAGGCCTATACTAATTAGTGAAATTATACCGCTCTATATACGCTACCCGTTATGTTACTAATAAGCTCAATTATACTCCAGCGTGTGAGTACGCCCACCCTGTTACTTGCCTGTTACTAATAATGTTACTAACCTGTGACTTATATAGGGAAAGGAATATACGACTGAGCTCCTCCTGTAAGCAAGACTTGAAGATAAGTGACTCTTAACCTATGCCGATGGGGTCGTCCTATATCCTTTATAACTAGTTGGTAGCCTAGAAAATAGCATAGGTAGCGCGATGAACTTGACTAAGAATACTCTTAGGGGTACTTTTCATAGGGATGTTATTTAACGAAGAGGAATAGGGATGTTACTAAACTCAGAATAGGGAGAAGAGGAATAGGGATGTTACTAAACTCAGAATAGGGAGTTGAACTAACACTATGTTCACATCGACAACTTCATAATACAAATCCAGATTGGAACCACTGCTAACGGGGTTGACCTCAATGCTGAGTTTGTCTATAACACTCCTTTATCTCATTATCTAACTCACTACTCTATCTCTTGCTTATAAGCGGAAAACGGACATTGCCTATAAAGCGATTTTGTGAATCTTGCTAGCTGCGTTTTCATTCTACGAAGACATCAGAAGTCAGCAAAAAGAAGAAATATACTATGTGTTGAGAGCTCGTTTACTGTTGGATTACTCCACTTATTTGTTTGATGCTACTGACCTATACAATTCTCTTAATACACACAATGGATCGTACCTATTAGTTAACTCGCATCTGACTTACTGACCAAGCAGCAATGCTTTCAATGCCTAGCCCAAGCTATCCTATTGACTACAACTTCACATACCTAGTAGATTGACTAGAGCTTTCTATATATATATATATTCTATTGACTCTACCTCTCATTGCTACATGCAACAAACCCCTATTGATTGATTTCCTCTCCTCGCTCGCACACCTATTGATTTCACTAAACCAACCCCATCAGCATATGGAACGAAATATACCCAAATCTCTTTCTTATTAATAGCAAGCATAGGTAGCGCAATGAGCTTGACTTTACTCAGAATACTAATAAGAGGGATAGGACTGATGAACGAACACCGGAACAAGAGATCCATCGTTCAATGACAAAGTATAGCAGTTGTGTTGATACAAAAACAGAAACACTAATCCCCAATTCGATATAGAAGTTTCACTTTTGGTTTCCCTAAGCAAATACAAAGAAGTTCTATTAACAATAAAAGAATAAGTCATTTCAGAATTCAAAACAGTAGTGACAGGCCCAAAGAGGGGGAAGGAATGCCAGGGACAACTACGAGAACGAACTACCACTTCTTTTATTTAGCACCGAAACCATTACCTATAGTAGAGCACCGAAACCATGACTCTAATTCTGATTTCTCATAGCAAACATATATATTGAATCCATCCTTCTAGTCTCCACGCATAGGTTATATTAATCGAATGGAATTCTTATTTCTCATATAAAAAACACATATTTCTTTCAGTGCGCAACCCTACCCATATTGATGGATTTCCTCGCTTCTTAATCCACTTCTGACTATCCTGGCTATCAGCCTATATCTCTTTGCTTGACAACAGCTATCCCCTTTTGAGTCACCCTAGGCTCCTGTCTTCAATACCTATGCGCCAGTTTCTTTCTTTTTTGTAATTTGGGAGTCTGCCTTTCCATACCTATTTGATTGACTCTACCTTTGATTCTGATTTGTAATATAGAAACTATATCCATATTGACTATGGGCGTAACATATGGCTACCTATAATGGAATTCAGATATCTCATCTCAAACCTCTACCTTGGATTCTTTATTTGTCATTTCCCCTCCGCATGAAGTACCTTGCCCTAATAATCCTTTCCTGCATGAATGAGGTATCCGCCCTTAATTAAGTGCGTACAGGCTTTTCCGTTTATGGTGTGTTAGCGAGACTCTCTTTTCAGTAGTTTCTCACTTAACACACTGCCGCGTAACCGAACACAGGACTTGCAAGCATGGGCTTCAGTTCGGAGTTCGCTGTTGTGCTAACGCGAATGACTATAAGGCGGGGTGCCTATTCTACATATATATGAGTTTTGCATCAACAGGTAAGGAGTGAGTTTCGAGTTGCGCATTAGGGAGTTTAGCAAGGGAATTCCGTTTTGCCTCTACTTGCGAGTTAGTGTTAGGTTACTTCTCCTCAGTGGGGGCGTGTACGAGAACAAGCTACGGAAATCATTCTTTCACTTTTGATGGAAAGCCGGTGCTCTAATTCTTTACGCGGCAGGGCTTAAAAGGGGAATAAAGTGTTCTACTCTTTTGATAGGGTTCGGTTCGAAAGGACCAGGAAGGGGGCTAAGTCAACATCTTTCAAAGAAGGAATGAAGGAAAAGAATATAGTAAAGCTCAATCTCTCCTAAGCCGGGACGGAGTGAGGAAAGCGAGTAAGGTATCGTATATCGATAGGTTTTTCTCAATCTTACCTGTGGGTTGAGTAAGGCCTTGAAGCGGATATTGAGTTCTGTTCTCGCAGGCAGCTCGGAAGCTCCTAAGACTGAGCCCCCATCTTGAGTTCCCCCTACTGAGACTGATCACAAACGGACTAGAGTTCGCTACCGTGAGAAAATGGCTATAAGCTGTATAGCCTGCCGCTTCTCAGCTTTCCAACTTCAATAGAAGCCTCCTGCCTCCTTAAAGCCTTGCGAGCTATCTTTCCCAGGGTGGAGTGAGCTTACAACCTATCCTTATAGTCAGTCAATATTTCCAGTTCATTTGTTCAATCTTCCTTCTTTTGGCTATCGGACCATCACCCATGAAGGGTTCCCTACCTTCGTTTATGCGCTTATTACTTTGTTTACTTTACTAGAAATCAACAAACAATATTTCATGGCCCTTGGAACTACGATTTAATCGCATGCCTTTGAGCTCTTTCTTTACTGAAACGGCCTAAAAGAATCCAACTACCAAGGTTAGCTACTTAGTAGAGTACATGGAATATATTGACTCTAGCCTAGAGTTCGAAGTGACTATAGCTTAGGGCTTTCACTCTTTCCTTTACTTCCCTAGTTTAGCACTTCCGGATATTCATATCAAATATCTCCTGAGACTGCGAGAACCCGCTTGGCTAATGTACTATCTTTCGGGGCCTATTCGATTCATTCTTTTGAGACTATCGCCGATATTACATATCTATTTCATTAAAGCAGAGGTAAGACTTCGATTGGGCTTCTGCCTGCAGCCTTCCTCGCAACGCAAAGTCAGCAACCACATCCAAATCGGACATATTGCCCATCACAGCGAAATATGATCTCAAAAGCGTTGTTTCGTTTCCAAGAAGTTGACCCCCTCCGCAATGTCCCCCCGAATTCCCCCATTCGTTTATGTGTTTAGAGCGTGTCCGTAGAACCGATCTTATATCTTTCCGATAACTCTACTTGGTAAACTACGAAGGGTGGTGGTGGCAGGGAGAAGCACCTCTTTCCCTTTAAATACATTCACTACGGGGAAATAACCTAGAAATGACTTCCTATACCATCCCGGCATATTCCCTCTTTCGCCTTTCACACCCGAAGATAAAGCAATCTCCCCCTGAACGAACAAAGACTAAACGGGAAAATCGGGTCTTATCTTAGGCCCCATGCCCATGATACCGTGTTCACCGACCGCATTCACAAGCAAGTATAACGTCTTCTTCCTACATACAGAACAAGAAAGATTTAGGTGGTGGGGCATGGACCTTTCTTTTCTTTTACGGAGCAGCCTACTCTTTCTCTTCATTCATGGCATGAGTATTCATACTAAATGGAGTTAGAAAAGCCCACCGGGTTAAGCAATACTTAGATTTGTACAACTTCCCAGCCATTAGAACAGAAAACAGGAAATGGAGCTTGGATGCTGCCCAATTGCATATTCGGTAGGTTGGAATGCCTTAATTGCCATTTTGGTTTGGTAAATTCCTTAGTAGATGTCGTGAGATTGAATCAAGAGACCCCACGGATTGAAACTCATTTCATAGGATGGTGCGCCTAATCGGAGGCCTGGGACTGATACCGACCTGTTCAGTTCCCTGCTAGTCTTGCCTAGTCTCTTTTTAGGTAAGAAGTTTAGAGTCTTCTGCCCCAGATTCTAGTAGGAGTGCCCAGGTTACTTTCGAGTAGTCTCCTGAGGGAGTTGCGTTGTTCCGTATATCTATGTTTTTCGTTTTATAGCCAACAAAGCGGTTCGGTTCTCTGTATCTTTGTTCGCAGAGTTGTAGCGTGTCCGGGTATATCGTAGATCACCATATCTCGTAGTGGGGGGGAAAGGATTCGGATGGTTAGGAGGGAAAGCGAAGCTAAGTGAGTACTTTTGGATTTCCCCACCTAGATAAGCAAAGTGGGTCGGGACGCTTCTTGACACATGTAATGCTGGAAAAGAGAACTTGAAGTTCCACCGGAATAGGCGAAACCAGATGCTAAAGTAGTGAAACCAGATGCTAAAGTAGTAGCAATAGCACGCGCTTCCCTAGTTTCAGGGGGCTTCTGACTCGGCTGGTCTCCGCCATGAAAGCTATATTCTGCCCCATAAAATCAAGATATCCCCAGCTTGCTTTCGTAAGTCACTTTGCGTGAGAATAGCTAGCTTGCATGCAACTCTTGTTGAAGAGAGTACTTCCACTATCTTACTAAGAAACTGCTATTCCTCCCACGTAGCTAAAGTCACCTCCTATCCAAAATGCTGCCCGCGTTCAAGCTCTAAGCCGTAAAGAAGAAAGTGCCGTACGAAAGTGGAACAGTTGCTACTAGGTAAACTGAGTCAATCCATTCAGTCAACTAAGTCAAATCGGATCGACTGATACAGTATATGCTATCGGTGGAGACTACCTCAACAACAGGCAATTGGATCTTGCCCTCTGCTTCAATTTGTGATGAAACAGGACTAGTTCTGGATCGAGAGACTTCTGTAACCGATGCCTAGATGCTTGCTACCCTCGCTGACCCCGCTTCTGATTATGGGTGATCTACGGCCTATGCACAGGTGCTATCTAGGCTTCCGTCTTTCTATGGGGCCTCACACACAAAAGAGAATTGCCTAACCTACCTATCTAGCGACCTTTTCTATTGGTATCTCTGCTGGTGCTGCTGCTAATGCTGGATCTACTACAGGCTCTTTCTCTTCCATTTTCGTTTTAGAGGTGGTTGTGCCGGTGAAATGGTGGACCACTTCTGCTTCATTAGCGGAATCTACTTCATAACAATTTCATCAACCGAATCAATCTATTCTAATGAATCCACTGCTCTTTCACCGATTCATGTATGTGGAAGAAGGGGTTGGTTTCTATGACGAGTTGTTTTCAAGAGGTGTCTCCGAAGATAGCATTCGCCTTCGCAACGAAAGAAGGGGAAGTTCTCAGTTTACCAGGGTGGTCTACGATCAGGGGGAATTCTTCTTCGTCAAAAGGTTTTGAGGCTTGTATTACTATTTTATTGACACGACAATGGAGTTTATACCAACTAATCCCTGTCCCCCACCAACTATTCCATCATGCTCACAACATTAAGTCTCTGCAGAGATACATTCTATGCATAGATACATTATCCTTGACTAGGATATCAATTCAGATGTTTAGAGATATTTTCCAGAGAGGCTGGCAAGCTTTTAGATGGTTCGCCCGCCAATGGACCCTTCTTCAAGCGACGCTTTTGAAGTCAATAGCCTTCTTTAACTCGGCCAGGAACCCCCATAGTCATAACCCGCGTTACATAGACCCTTATCGGAGAACCCGAAGTGGGCTGGGCGGGCTTTACCCGGAACTACGACAGGATATTCTTCGCTTACCTTGACTTCCCTTTCCTTCCAACACGTGTGATACGCCGTGCTCCTACTCCCCCGTACTAGGTCTGTATGATCGAATAACCTATTCCTCTGTTGGTGGCTATCCGCTTTGATAGCAATTATTTGTATAGCGCTTGGATCACCAGCTTCCGTGCTTAGATTCGTAAGGAGGGTGTGGTCTCAGTGTAATAAGTGCAAAGGCAGGCTTGCGGAATGACCGAGAATAGTACAGACTCGTGAACCAATCCCGTTTCCCTCCCGCTCTGAGTTGACGAGAACCGGATTGGAACCAACGCATATTGATTCTAAGCTTATGGCCCTTTCAATAAAACACCCTCTCTCTGTCTGTATAAAACCGTAAGTGAGCGGTGCGAGTCTACAAAGAATACTTTACCTCTTCCTTAGCACGTATTTTGATTCAAGGATTTAGGATTTCCATTTTGATTCAAGGATTCAGGATTTAAGTAGAATGAACCCATCTATTCCAAATAGAATCCGGGTCATTACATAAGATATGCACAATATGCTTCACCACAGATGCTTTGTTCCATTCATTAACTCTCTTAATGCCAAAACCAACCACCTTCCCTCGTAGGACAAGAGACCTGGTCCCAAGCAAGGCTCCAGTGTGCTTTAAATCTTTCTCTTTCACCAAAGGAATAAGAATCCGCTCAATGTCATCAAGCAACTTTCAAGGGTAATATGTTTCTACACTGAATTGACAGTTGATCCGCTTTTATACAGTCATTCAGAATGGAAAACAGGACGGATTTTATCCGCTATACCATACCTGCATAAGAAAGGCTCTAGCTGGTCAAGGATTTCACTCTGGTAATAATCCTTTCTACTAAAGCTTTTGCACAAGGATTTTCTCTAAGTGTTCGAGTGAGGGTTAGGTTGTTGACTCGGCTCGGAATTGAAAGCAAAAGAAGCATTCCTGTGACCTGACGGGCCATATGAAAGGTTTCTTTATCGTCCTTGTAAAGGGCATAACAATTCACAAAGGGTTTTGGCTTTTTGCATTTAAGGAAGATTCATAGCTATTTGGCTTCCACTCCCCATTTGATGAAAGCACTTCCTATAGCTAACCCGGCAAGGAAGATCGCGAGTAGTCTGGTACCCTTTTTTCCACATCAGCAGCCAAATGGGCATCTTAATCAACAGTTACAAATTCCTTTCTCTCAGGGTAAGGTACACCAATTTCTTTCCCAAGGTAATATGAGCGGAGACGAGTTTATCAGCACACCCCCCGTAGTCGGTTCCCTCAGAGGTAGAAACTTAGCTTGATGAAGGATCCTGTTGATCTTCGGGCTGGCCCTTCCTTATGGAAAGAATGTTGTCTCAGAAAGTGGTTGAATGCCTAAACTTCGGATGATGACTAGCTAGGATTATATTAGGATCAAATCTATCCTTAGTAACAGCGAAAGACTTCTACTTTGGAGCTATACCTCTGCCCATAAAAACATGACTTTTGGATCTCAAAAGAAAACGCCCACTATAGGATGGACTTCTTGCTCCGTTTCGTGGTCAGAAGATCAACGAGTCGCATTGTTCTTTCAGGAATATATGCCTTTTTCTTGGTTCATTCCGGAGTTTGCTTTCGCCCTTTTACCGCTTAGCAGGCTCGGTATGATATGCTTATTTATTACCATGATCCAAATCATAGGGGAATGTAAATGTAGATAAAGATACGAACTAGAAAGCACCATTGCATAGGGAAGGCTTGCTCTGCCAATGAGTAGGCTACACTAGTCTAAGGGTCACTAGTCTTTCAAGGGGGCGAGGCTAACCCTATCAACTTTCTTATCCAAAAAGAAGTAGATCTTCCGCTCTAGATCTTTCCAACTATTTCTTTCCATATTGGTATGGTACCCTTTCTTCCTAGAAAGGGCATTTGGCTTCCTTCGTTGGTTTCCGGTTTACCGCCCCTAGGACAGCTGCCTTCAGTGAAAGGGGGGAAGGAATGAACGGGAAAAGATCTTGACTCGATTCCGGCAGTATAAGAGATTGGTGTAGGAAGGGAGAATTCCGTACTACTGGCTAGGATCGATGAGTAAGAGAATTATGAACCGGATGAAGAGACTTCTCCTGGCTGAAATCTTATAGAATAGACTCGATCTTTCTGGTGGAAATCTTATGGACTCGATCTTTAGATACACCGACTGCTGCGGGTAGGGACGACAGCGATGGCAAAACTCAAATCAATCCAATTGTTAATTATACCAATAGACAGCTAGGCGCGAAGTGCACTTTCCGTTTTTATATTTCTTTTCGAAGTCAGATAAAGAATAGGCATCTCGGTCGAAGGACTCCTCTGTCAACGTCTACTCAGTTTGCTATCCTTTGTTGGATCAAGATAGGCCTATCCAACCACTATGGGGATATTAGGTTTTTGTTCGGCAGCACGATCCTTTGTGCAGAACTACTGAACGGAAAAAAGAAAAGATTATGTGTCTCTCCTATATTTGCTTGATTTGCCATACTCCATCCAACTTGACTATTTCTGTTAAGGCTGATTGGAGTTCATTAGTTTCCTACCTAATACGAGATAGGACCTGTGTGGGCCTTGCTTAAGATTATTACATCCTCTGCCCTTCCTCGAGAGACTAAAGAATCTCATTTGCTACTCCATTGGTCCATGCGGGTTATCCATAATAATGATTATGCCCATTTTACTGGAGCTCGACAATCGAAGGAAGCAAGCAAGCCATAGAATCATTTTGTTTGATGATGTGATTTATTAGACAAGTTCATCGGTGGTTGATAGACAAGTTCATCGGTGGTTTCTCGTAGTAGGCGAGTACAACTAAAGTAATGCTACCCTTTCCTTAAGAGTTCAGCACTGATCCTATTTCTGCTTTTTGAAAAGCAATCTACTAGTCCTTCTTTCTTAATAGCGAGGTAAGTCAATAAGATAGTATTTCTTTTTTGGCTGTTCCATTCTTTATAAGGAAGCGCGGACTGAGGCCTACTTTGGTTGATGCTCTTGCTTCACAGACAGAAAGAAAGGAGTCAAGATAAGGAGGTCCTTCGTCCCCACACTCTCGTTACTTCTAGCCTACTCTCCCGAAAGCAAGAATAGGTTATTCCTCTCCATTTTGATTACAACCCGATCGTAAGCAAGCAATGAAACCTTATCCAGGCTGTGACGGCCAGGAACGAAGTAGCTCGGTAGTCAGGTTAGGGTAGGTATGGAATGAAGCAAAGGAGTTCGTATTACAGAGATATAGGGAACAAGCAAACAAAGAGACTCTACTTTTTAGCAACAGTGGCACTTACACTTCACTTTCATGCTTGGACCATATAAGAAAGGGGCTTTCACGCCAATAACTACAAGGGCAAGGAATATTTCCATTTCGTCTTAGTTATCGAGTGGAGTTTTCGCATTAGTGGCACGCTAAGCATATTCCTTCACTTCAGTAGAGTGGAGTGGAGCGTATCAAGAATTCAGAATGCGAATGCCTAATACATATAAAGTAATGCTAAGGTGAGCTCCCCTATGACTTAAGTAGCAAAGCCAAGATAACAGCCCAAAGTGCCAGAACTTATTTGTTTGACTTTCATTTCCACTTTACTGTTCGTCAAGCATTAACCGAGTTGTAGGGCAGTGTTGTCTCTTATATAGAATGCAGCACACATGATAACTATTTGGGGTAAAGTCATGTCACTCCTTACTCCTTACTCTATTCTTGGTCCACTACTACAGGGGATAAAACAGGAATGTTTGCGAGAAGCGAAACACTCCGAGCCACTGGTTCAAAGGTTCAAAAGCCATACTTTCGTAGTTACAATATACTTCTCTTGCTACTAAGTTTGGACAGTATTTAGTCAAGTATCAAAATCATATGATTGACATACATATAAAAGAATATTCTAACATAACAACTAATAATGACAATAAAGACTCCCTTCTTCTAAAGAAAAGCCGCGTGCGTTGCCTAACTCTAAGTGCTTCTCCGATGCTAGTAACAACACCTATTCTTCCTTCTTCAGCGCTTAGTATTTGATTCTAGTCTCTTTCTTTTGGTGCTAGTACCCTTTTGCTTTCCCTAACTAAACTGCTTGACTGCTGATGCTGACCCCAAAGAATGGAATATCGGCATAAGACCCCTAAAACCATCATTTGTACTTTATGCCTTTACTGTCGAGTCTCATTCTCATATTGCACCAGCTCCGTCTTACTTTCAGGTTCTCGTCTATAAGGTATTGTTAGTTTGAATTCCCAGTTTCTAGCTAAGGTCTTGTTATCACTAGTAGTAGGTTTCAAGTCAAGAGGGGAAGGCTAACAACCCCGGGAAGGGCACATAGGATCCGAATGCCTAGTTCGATTCCTGTTAGCAGAGAGGAATCTTGATTTACTAATGGAAAGACAGAGGCTATGTATGGTAGGCGAGACAGAGCACTAGGTTGTCAGAGAGGGTCATTTACATATATAGTCTAATAACAGGACAGGCTTAGGTCGGTAAGGTCAGTTTGAAGAAAGAAAGCAACGAGTAGGCGATACTTAGAGAGGGCGAATTCAGTTGGAACCTAGAACACAGGTATAGAGGTCAGTAGCAAAAGAATGAGATGAATACAACGGTAACTGGCCGAACACATCTTAAGTCAGAACTAATAAGAAATATACTATATGAAGTTTCTTATTGTAGCAAATTGAGAGCACAGAGTCCCCCTTTTCTATCATGCCTAGGTCGGGAACAAGACTGATTCCGTTACTTCTCTATCTTCCGCAGATGATCCGGATCTATCTTATGTTTCCTTTCTTCTATACATATGTGTAGCTAGCTACAAATCCTTCTATGTAGCGCGTCAACTCCAATTAGAAATAGAGAAACTCCCCACGGGCAATCTGAATGAAAGGAATCTATCTAACTCGACTATCTAAGAGGAATGCACCTAGAAACTCCCGTTAGTGCAACAGTACAGCTCCAACTCAGTAAGCTGGATGAATCCAAAATCATTCTGAAACGGAAAATAGATCCTATAACTCGCCCTCCATGGTATTGAACTTGCACCGAACCTAGACCTCACTCGAACAGAAAATGCAGCTGCTTTCCGCACGCACCACTGATTCAAGAGTCAAATACTTGTGCACTACTTCTTATCCTGATCTATATTATGCTGCTGATGTAGTAGCCTTATACTTCTTATTTGATTCTTTGAACTGCTCTCATCTCAGTCTCTCTCTCTTTCGTCGCCTACAAATGATCCCGGGCCTGATCCATCACTTGTTCTTGTTGGGCCTGGACCAGGACTTTCACTTGACGAAACCGACTTAACAAGACTTGAAGAACCAACTACTGAACTTTGTATGCTTGGACCACTTAGCGCATCAAAGCCTATGCTTGACTGCTGCATCTGCTCCTTCTTCTGTTCCTTCTTATGCTGGAATTGAACTGTTGCTTGCTTTAAGAATTGAGTGCCCATACTTGGAAGGTGGAGTATCATCTTATACAGCAAAAATGTATTGAAACATTCGGGTACCTCAATTGATAGGATGATCCCTAATTAGCTAGATTGAACAGAGGTTAAAGGACGAAAACTCTCCGTAAGCGCAGTCAATACAGTGGAAAGGAAAACACAGAATTTATGAATGGAACTTGAGAGCTTAGGGGCAACTAGGAAAAGATCTTAGCACAGAATGAGATGGAACTCTTATACTATATAATATTTTAGGAATGCACCTTAACCTTGAGACTTTTATGCATCTGAAGAATCTGGGCTTGGACCTGCTTTAACTGCGGACTTTCTTTGCTTTCGCTCTGCCATCGCTTCTTCCTTTAATGGAATCCCTTTCTTGCTCTTAATTCGCAATAGAAGTAGTTGCTCATACCGAGGCAAACATAAATTCAATTGATTATCGAGCACCCCTTATAAGATTACGTAAAGATACTGATTCTCTTTTATAAGCATGTAAAGATACTGATTCTCTTTTGAATTGAACTGACATAAGATGTAAATGCGGAACCTACTCCTGCTCCGGACTCCCTAATAGAATAGAGGTACCTCGCAGCTTACTCTCCCTTTGTGGAACCGTTTGATGCTGACTTTCTTAGTTAGTTAGTTTCAAGTCCTCTGTTTTCGCCTGGAGCTGCAAGTCCTTTCTTTTTGGGGGGGATCCTGATCTTCTGCTGGAACAGTATCAAGCGTAAGTTCAGTCATTGGCTAAGGTGAGGCGCTAACGGTCAAAGGAAAGTGGAGGTTGGCTTTGGGGAAGCAGTTAGGTTACTTTCAAGGATTGGGTACTAACAAAGTTCCAGGAAGACGCGCGAGTAGAGGCCTCTTTCTCTCAATACTTTATTTCATTTCGATATCCTTATGCGCTGTACCTTATTTCTAGTTTCGTTCGGTGCTTGGCTCTCAGTCGGTGCGGTGGAGATAGGTTCTGCTCTTGTGTTGGCGACGGGAATCCTATGTAAATGTCAATTGAAGACAGAATGCTTAGCCCATGTAGCAGTTAAGCAATGGAGTCCCCTTCTTTCTGTTCGAGGTGATTCTGTTACAGTAATAGAATAAACAGTCTCAAGTAAGTCAGCAAACAGTTATTTCAGTATAGTTCTTGGAGATCAAAGTAGGCCAGGCCAATGAAAGTGATAGGAGAAGTTTCCGTAGAAGAGAGAAAGTCAGTCAGCTGGTCGCTCCAGAAGTGCTTGTGTCTCCCGTCTGTGTGGTGGGTGTGTTGGCTCAGTATGTGGTTAGATTCCTCTGATCGATTCGATCCGGTGCCCATGTAAGGGCCTATATGAATAATTGGTCCCGAAGCTCAGTAATAGAATCAAATCAATAACAATCAGAATGCACTTTTGAAACCAAGCCTGCCGCTACTTACCTAAAACTAAGTCTACCTTTACAGCCGATCATTCTGGAACTTGCGACCCGGCATCCTTACTTATTCGTTTTAGAACCCAACAACCACTATATTAGCCTGTAGCTGCTGATCCGGATCTTTGCCTTACTGTCTATGAGAACTAAGCTACTGACTTGCTTTCTTGCCTGTAGGGGGAAAGGAAAGAAATACAAAACGTTAGGCCCTAACTCAAACATTGGCATTAAAGACAGGAGCCTTAGAGTGGTAGGAAACTAAGTCATCCTATAACATAGTTATTTTATATGATATTTAGAGTAGCTTGCTTACATCTTATTGGTCTCAAAGGGCAGTTTCTATTCTTTTATTGGGATGGGTTCTATAGTCTGGTAGTAGCTGTTCGGACCGTGTTATCACTAGTCGAAGTCCTGCCAGTAGCACAGTTGGATTGACCTCTCTAGTTATGATGAGAACAAGTAGTTAGGGCGTGTATCGGAATAAAAGCAAGTTGTGTAAGACTCGCACATGGGGAACACAGGTTCAATTTGGAAGTCCCCAACTCCAACTATAGAATGTAAATAAGAATAGTAAGCATCAAAGCAAGGCGGTTCCGCTTCTAGGTCAGCAGCTAAAAGAATGGATTGATTTATTCCTGTCCCTCCGATCAAGTATGAGAAAAAAAGAGTGCTGCGGCAGCAACAGCATAGATATATTATAACTAGTCATAACAATTCCTTTCTCCGCCAATTAAGATATATTATATGAGTTATTGTTACTGTTGTGTTCGGACCAAGCCACTAACCTGCTTCTACTCTTTCTCAATCCCTTACTCGATTGAACTATAGGGCATATGGGAATTGAGCTACTGATCTCAAGGCTGCCCGCTCTAACTCCTATTACTAATGTCCTTACTTGAAACCTCTATCCACGCTTTAACTCTACCTAAGCTAAAACAGTACACTTACATACTTTCTCTTACAATAAGGGGAATCTAAATAGAATCGAACCGGTGGCAAACAGACTAATATAGTACCCCAACCCTAATAGACCTATAAGTCAAAACTGGGGACTCCGACCCGGGCATATGAGACTTACACTGCTGTTTCTCAAACTGACCTCACCGACTCTTACTTGCAATATTCCTTTTATTATACCTTATACTTATTGCCTTACCTTTGCTCTTCCGCTCCCCAGCGACACTCTGACTTTGCTGTATCTTAGCTCCCATGCCTTACTCTTGACTTGAACTCTCCCTCTCCATGGGTTGATTCTCAATCTCATAACATATATTCTGTTAGTTGCCCCTTGCGTTCTTGTTTGTACTTCTGACTTTAAGGCTTAGTCTCGTTACGACCTTAATTGCTGCTTCTTGGAATGCAACTAGTTCCTATCATACTCGAACTGGAGACAGGGGATCAAACTCATATTTCTATTACTGTTAACTAAGAAACCGGGCTTAACTAGCTTATAATCAGAATTGGGCTCATCGGTAACATAATCCAACTCGGGACAGGAAAGTCATCTATCAAGTCATAATGCAACTCAAAACAGGACAACCTCTTCTCTCAGCGCCAACCTCTTCTCGCTTTACAACTCCTAACGCATAACTCGAACCAGCTTGCTACATCGGAGCGGGACAATAAGTTGAGTTACCAGCCTCTGGTGTTCTCGATAACTACTCTTTCATTAAGTTCCTTCCTCGCCAGTTCCTACTACTGATCTTGAAACAGAGGGCCAAGCAACTGGGCAAGTATCCACTAAAAAACATAAATCGGAAGTAACTACATAATGTATTAATTAGTTGTTGCTATGTACGAGTCCTGTGCCCAGTAGTACAAAAACATAACAAGTAAGGAAGAATATGTTTAACAAGTAAGGAATAATATGCGACGCGCTTGCTGGTTCCCTTCGCACGGCTGGCTTCTTATCTCTCTCCTTATCCTGTATATTATATAGCTTCCTCTAGAAACCCACAGCCCAGGACGAGTTTCTTGCCTAGCGCCCGGTACTGCTTAATAACCTACTGAGACTTCTTTTCCTTATGCCGGATACAGGGATACAGCTCCGAACTAAACTCTCCACTAAACTTTCGTCACCAACAACAAGAACTCGACTTTCTCCTTTACCTCGACTAGAAAGAGACTATACTGAAGGAACAGACCTGCTTGCTGCTGACGAACTTTACCCTTTCACACTATCAAATAATTGACATTGATAACGGAACTAATAGAATGGAAAACAAACACATGAGTTCAGTGCAAGCAAGGAAAGGGTTGTCAGAGAACTGTGATGCTGTATAGCTATATGTATCCGGGGAGTTGTATCACCCATGTTTTCAGCAATGAGGAAATAGAGAACATCGCACAGATAGGTTCTTCTTATTACCTGTTATATGCCCAACGACTATGAAAGTGTGAGCCTCCCTCTCGCCAACCCCTATCGGTCTATACTAGAATATTCTAATATAATAAATAGAAATAGAATACTCTATTGCAATTCATTTATCTCACTTGCTGCGCTTCATCATGTGCTTACGGAGTTGAGTTTAAGGCTGGAACAACATCTTTTATACTGGGTTAAGGCTTCAAAGCCAGTACACCATTAATGTAAAGGAAGCTGTAAACCCGTCTTTTCAACAAGAAAGAGAACCTGCCGAAACAGCACAAAGAAGCAAATCCGGATACGTAAGTAAACAGTACAGTAAACAAGGGGGGAAGCGAAGAGCCGAGCAAGAGGGTTAGTCTCTATCTATCAACAATTCTTTCTTCTGTTCAATGCCTTACGAGTTCCAATCCTTGAGAATGATGCTTGCCAATCACTCCTTGCCCTTATGGATGGAGCATCTACCAGACTTGATACTTCTTGATACCCAGACTTGATAGAAACGTTACTTTCTTCTCGCCGACCACGGAGCTCAATCCTAATCCTCTGTCTAATAACCTCTGTCTGTCTATATGAGACTCCCTTCTTTATTTATTTTATACTACACTTTCATTTCGAACTGCATCTTCAAAAAGGGGCCGCTCTTCCCCTTTTCCACCCTATGGATTGAGGAGAGGGGAGCCGCCTATATTAGTGATTAAACTAAGATGATGTTAGGAGAGTTGTCACCCTATTATTCTGTTATGTGTCCCATCCCATAAGGAGAGTTGTTATGAACTGCTATAATATGTCCCTAAGATGAAGGGGGTAATCTTGATCATATAAATAGTTGCTCCATATATGAAATCTAACCCGACCCTTTATTCTTATCTTATGGCGGCGCTACCCTTTATTCTTTCTTATCTTATGAAATCTAACCCGAACCTTTATTCTTATCTTATGAATACTAATGCTACCCTTTATTCTGATCTAGGTAATTTCCATGAATGTTTGACTCGGTCCTGGGAGCTAGACTCAGGGCGTGAGGCGAGTTTGGTTTCTACTAGGTCAATTCAAGAATTCTATGGAAAAGATAGAGATTCAATAAATTCCGTATGGACTTCAGACTGAACAAGCTACGGAGGCAAAACAAAGTGCATTAGATTAGGAGTTGAGCATCTGACCTTCTAACAAAAAAGAGTTAACCTCCAAAAGCAACAGAACAAGTATCGGCAGAAGCAAACAAGTTCTTTGAATAAAAGTCCAAGGATAGGGGTAGAAACGAGAAAGAATCAACGGCTGACTCTCAGTCCTAGGTCTATCTATGTTCTTAGGCTAAATGCATTATAAAGAGAGTTTCATTGAGGGGAGATTAGCAATTAAGGAGTGGAACATAGGTTAACAACGTGAAATAGGGCTGGGTTAACCGCCACGGTCTACTGAAAGAGGTGATTGTGCTCTCGTATCAAATAAAGAAGAAAGAATGCGACGCCCCTTTGAGAATACCCACGTTATCTCTTGTAAATGCAGGTGGAAGAAGATCAGGTGAAATAGAATCCGTTTTGAGTTTTCCGGAGAATTCCCTTTGCGTCTAACCTCTCCTGCCGCGCCACATTATACTAAGCTTGGCCATGCTTCTGTATCAGTTTCATTCAATTGACTGGCAGCCCTGGGAAAAGTTGTTGAATGAATTGAGGACAATAGAAAACTCTCTTGTCTGCTTGGCCAGGAGTTGAGTTTTGGAAACAGGAGTGAGGCTAGCAATATGATATTAGTTTCGTTCATATTCTATTCCATCTCTTTCTTGAGAGTCAAATAAGCTGTGTTGCGCTAACGTGAGTTGAGCGTTATTGCGTTTTCGAGTGAGTAAGGAGAGTGTGTTATTTGACTGGATTCTGTCATTACCACTTCAAAAGCATACAGTACAACAGAAAAGCAAACTACAGTGGAAAAGCATACAGTACAGCGGAAAGTCAGAGCAAACTACAGCGGAAAAGAAGAGCAACATGGCGCCCCCCATTAGAATTCGAACTTCATGGTTTCAGTGTGGAGTTAATCAATTAAATAATGTGCTACTTATTTTCATTAATGAATGGAACAGCGCTAACATGGGCAAGAAGTAACGTACTATTATAACATAACAAGTAAGGACGGACAAGAAGTAACGTACTATTATAACATAACAAGTAAGGACGTATTTCTTTGGGTTCAGCTACAACAAATACTTTCTCGGAAACTTTCCTTTTGCAGCTGTAGACTCAATTCCCATCTTTTACTGGTTTCGTTCCTGCCCTCTTCTTGCCTCATTTGAATACTTTCAAGCTCGGTTCCGTTCCTTATGTGGGAACTTTTCTTATCTCCAATTCTTCCCCTTACACGAAATATGCTTTAAGCTCTTCCCTTAACCATCTTCTGTTTCTGACTCTTCATCTTGCTTGCTCTCTTCTGGGATCCCCTTTCTTTCATTGAGGTTTCCTATCTTTGTTGTCTTAGGTTAGTTATCTCTGCTCGAAAGGAGGTTACTGCCCGAGCCGAGTGATACAGTTCCTTCTTCTGTGTAGGAGTACCTTTATTGCAGTAACTAAGTATTTTCATAAAGAGTAAGTATCCGCCTTTGCTAGGTCAAGTGTACCTCTATTCTTTCCAATCCTTATTCCCTGCTGTATTGGGGAAATTCTCGTATCTCGGTATCTCTTCCCTATTGTTAGCTTAAGGGAAGGTTCGACAAAGAGGGTATGGGGCCCGGCCCCTTCTTGATCCGCTTAAGAGCGCACACAAGACAAGACGTGATTATGCCCATTAAGGTCCCCTAGTTAGGTATCCGCTCTAATGTACCTCTTATTCCTATTCTCTGACTTTTTCTCTAACTTATACTATGTATGATAGATAGAAGACAGATATTCATTATACTATGTATGATAGATAGAAGACAGATATGAAGCTGGAAAATAAGCAGTTAGGTAACAACATTCTTTACCTGGTGCTCAATAAGATAGATATGCAATTCCAGATATTCTACAGCTGAACTTGCTGCTGACGACTTAATCGCTTCACCTTTTCTTCATCGCTACACTGCAGATTCGATTTCTTTTGCTTCAGATCAGGAAACGGAGCTCTTCTCTTACCCGGCCTCTTCTCCTTCTCTTTCAACAGCGGAAGATACTTCTCAAGTTTCTGATCTCGGAGACTACACTCGAATAAGAACGGAACTTTGAGTGTGGACCCGCCAACAAATACAGACGAAACTCCTGCTGGCAATTCTCCACAGAACCTTGCTTCAACGCCCGTACTTGACTCTGCCCGGCCAGTACTTTATTCTGATCCTCCGCTTCTTCTTTTTCTGGAACTTCAACTCTCACTACTGGGGATTCTTTTTCTTCTGATCCTCGAACAGGCTTTCAGCACCTTACTTTAGAACTTGAACTACTCCTGACTCCTTTACTTAAAGAACAAATATCAGCACCCTTTATATTACTTACTCCCTT
Source organism: Musa acuminata subsp. malaccensis (assembly GCF_000313855.2). NCBI lineage: Eukaryota > Viridiplantae > Streptophyta > Magnoliopsida > Zingiberales > Musaceae > Musa > Musa acuminata. The sequence goes on from NW_008991497.1 coordinate 124,395, forward strand.
TCTATTACTTACTCAATATCAGCACCCTTTATATTACTTACTCAATAGGCTACTCAATGAAATACTTGACTGAGAGCAGAGTAGGCTATCCGAACTCTCTTCACAGTAGAACAGTAACAGAGACCATTGCTCGAATTCCCTTAACTGAGATTAATCAAATCATATATATCCCATTCTTCCTTTTACGTCGTTTAACCTATGGTAAACTAATCCAATTAGGAATCACCCATTTGGTATGAAATAAGTGATTATCCATTTGATGAGTTAACAGTCCTTCCACTTAGAGAAATAAGCCTTCTTGCCCTGCCCTGAACCTTGATTATGACCTTTTATGCAAATGAGAGTATCTTCAAGCAAGGGAACCAGCAAGCGAAGCGCATCTGAACTGAAGCATCGTATCTTTCTGTTCGAGGTCAAATGGAAAGTGTAGTTTCAAGCGTTAGTGAGCCCCGAGTATATAGAAGCAGGGTAATTAGGGAACAAGAGCGAATTCCATTCAATTCCACCAAGCAAAGGGTAGACCTAAAGCCCTAGTGCGCCGGGCAGTAACTAAAATCAAGGGTGCCTATACTTGACTCCTAAACTCGCTAACGCTTATTGTGTTCCTTAGGGTCGTGGAAGCCTCCCTTTATGGGGCGATAAATCAATCCGCCTTTTCTGAAGCGATTAGTACATTAGCCTTCATATGAGTGGAACAGAGGTCTGGAGACGAGAAAGAAGTCGTTAAGCGGTTTCAAGGCAAGTAAGCGGGGCGGGATATCCGGTTTACAGCCCCGAGCCGAGAAGAAGGCTAAAGTCAGAGTTGAGTAGAAAGAGAAGGATAAGAAGCTTATGCCTGGGCGGGTCTGTCGAAATCAAAGTGAGGGTGTTGAAGCAGAAGTGGAAGAATAAGAATCCCAAAATGAAGGTTCAGTTCCAGTGTTGCGGTAAGGGTAAGATCATCTGTCTCAAGTGAGTCAACAGCAAGCGCTAAGGAAGCAGCAATATACGACAAAAGCAGAACTGGTCGACTTGTCTAGTATTGGCGGAATGAAAACTGCTTCCCTTTCTTTGGAATCTGATCCCACTTTCCAATAATGCTTCTAATCTTTCTTAAGATCCTTCTCCTTCTCTGGCTTAAGCTTCTTCCTTCTCAGGTCCTCTGCGCTTTCCTTCCTTTCTGGTTTTCTTGCGCCTACCTGCACTCTTCTGGAGGCGGGCTCTTATTAGATCAGTACCCGTTTGAGGTAAAGGGGTAGGGTCCTGTTTACCGAGTCGGGTGTACTTGATTCAATTCGAAATCTCTTACCCAACCACCTTTTGGATTTGAGTAATGAGCGAGTGGTATTTCTCTTTAGAAAGCTCTCTCTTACTATGCTCCAATTCTCCATAAAGTATAGGGTTTATTAGTTTCCGTAAGTTATTTATCTCTCATAGGAGTATTAGCTGTTTTAAGTGGGCTACTCAGATTCCTCACATATTTGTCCTATAATTTCATTCGTCTGTGGTTGACTTGTTTCGAGTGTATCTGTCTGAGGGAATGTATCTCTTATGAAAGAGGTATCTTCACGAGTGTTACAGTTCCTCATCGTTTCTAGTCAAATACTCCTTAGTTTTGGTAAGTTGTTTCATTAAAGAGTTGGAATCCGCCTCTCGAAGGTCTATAGGCTCCCCCCGAAGATAAATGGTTGGTATTCGTTGTGAAAAGGCATGGCTATTTGAAGTTTTAGGTATTGGGCGTATCATGATTGATTTTTCCTATATATGTCTGATGCTTCTATGAGCTGCTAAAGTACCCTAACCGACAAGCAAGCCACTTGTTTCTTTCGCCAAGTATACATATCACAGGTTGAACTATTACCCCCAAGTATCTATATTACAGGTTGAACTATTACCCTATTTTGGCTATTCCCTTCCACTGCCTTATGCTTGTTTAGAGTGTCCTTTCCTCTGTAAGTTTCCCTCCTTCTTGTTTCCCCCCTTCTATATGTGAGTTCAATGATTTTATTGACTGATGACTTCAACACAAGCGTAAGCACTCTAACTGTGAGATTACACTCGACCAGTCACTATACAGTGTGGGTCCAATAACTATCTGGCATTGAATGAAGTTCATTACTGTTATCGGCGAGCGTTCTAATCATTCGTTTTTGCGTCCTTTTACCGATGTTCAACTCATTTGATGAGAAATTACCCACGACACCTAAGATCAAGAGCGTATCTTGCTTTCGATGCCCTCTCCTTTCGTTTCCGCTTTCGCCATCTCCTGTTGCTGATCTGGCTTCATAATAAATGACTTCAGACACTTATAGGGCGAACCCTACGCTTTTTCTCTTGCTGGTGCTGTTGAACTCGCCCTCTCGTTGAGAATCGCATAAGGAGACTCCACTTTACGTTCAGACTGTTTTGTTGTTTGACCTGATCCTTGAGCACATCTTCTTAGAAAATGCACTTTTGGATTTCTCTCCCCCACTCGCTCCATTTTATCTCATTGCTTCTTGTTATATTGGTGGAACGGAACCTTTCCTGTTTATACTTAACATATTCTTAAGATTCATGTATCGCTGACAGAGCACCTTTAGAAACCTGTATCGCTTACAGAGCACCTTTAGAAACAAACTACAACAAAAGCTACCCCGCTTGTATGCTATGTCAAAAGTAGAATGTTGAAAAAAGAGTAGATAATCCTATAGTTGTGAATTGTCGAAATAGAAACCCTTGACTCCTACATAACTCCTAAAGGATTTCCATAACAACATTTGGGATGTTCCCCAAAAACTAGCACATTAAATTAGAGAAAGATAGCTAGAAAGATGAGTTGAATGAAGACATTCCGCACGGAGTTAACGAATATAAGTAAAAAGTGGAATCTGAATGACTTTATCGGTTGTAGCGGAACTCAGAGTGCTCATAACTACCTTAATTCTCTTAGTAATATAATAAAGACGAAATTCTCTCAGTAATAAAGACGAGATTCTCTCAGTAATAAAGAGACTATGGAAGAAGATCATCTGCTTGAGGAAGAACACATAAGGGTATCCAGCAATCAATCGGTTCCTAAAGTAGAGTGCGAAAGGGGAGTTCAGGATCCGTATCTTCCCGCGGGATAATAAGCTAGATAAGTAGAAGAAGCGGGTGAGTGAAATCCATTATTGGAATGAATTGTAGCTTGTGGACTTCTCTTGTGGACTTATCTTCTGGAACTCAACTTCAATGAAAGAAAACATGCTATTGTTCATGTTCACGCCTCAGCGACTAAGGAATTTGGATCTATACCGCATAGTCGGCAACAGAGCATGAAAACACCTGGACCGAGTGAAGCTGCTTGAAGGGAAAGTAATAAGTAGTGAGTCAGAGCAAGTAGTGAGTCAGAGCGGGAAAGGGTCATGTCATCTTTATAGGATAGGCCGCTTTAGAACTTACGATAGGGTCGGGTACCTCGATTAAGGGAAGTAGGTGTGTTACATGAGCATAGTTGAGTTTCACCACAGACTGTTCAATGACTAGAAATCGGGTTGACAGTCCCGAGTAGTCGTTTTGTATAGTTATGGGCTTGACGTCCACGAGGAGAGGTGATTGATGGGCTTGCTTTTAGTTAGGGTAGTGGTCGACCAGAAGTTGGTAACCACATCCTTTCACCGATGTTCAACTTGGAGAATTGCCTTATTTCGCTCTAGCTCAAAGTACTTAATACGAGTATATTAAAGCAAGGGAAGCAGTGAAAAAGATCTGAAGAAAGAGAATCAGAAAGATCTGAAGCCGCAAGCGTTGGTGTTGCTCGAAAGTAAGTTCCAGTTATCAAGTTGTCTCCGAGAGAATCATCCGCCCGTGAGTCGAGTTACAGAAGAAGAAGGATCTGATCGTGTTGTCGGTTCTTCAAAGTAGAGAATAATAAGAAATTACAGGATATAAAGCTGGGTCAGAGTAAGATGACAGGGGATTAATCGGCTAAAAGAGTTACTGTTGCTGTTGCGCTAACGGGAGCAATAGGATAGAGAAAAGAACAAGATATAAAAGAGCCATTGAAATAGAGAAAGTATGAATTCCACCTTAGGGATAGATCTAGCGGATTGTATTATAGATCTAGCGGATTGTATTAGTAGAAGTCCCATGTGTTAAGCAATGATACAATAGATAACCCTTGTGGGGGGAACTCCTGGCTTCTCTCACTTGAACTAGGAACTCGAACTAACACGGGGTGTCGACAATACTTTTCACTACTACCGGAAAGACTTATACCCTAGCGCATACAGGAATCGTCTTTTGGACAACTTCTCATAACAACCTCTCGCAACAGGGGATCGAATCACTGCTAATAGGGTTATAGCCCAAACCCGATAACTCCACTATTACCTTTAAGATTATATAACCGGAAACTAAGGCTTTAGCTACTGATCCGGGGTTTGGTGCCCCGAGGGGTAGTCCACAAAGAATTCCACTTTAAGCTGGCTTCTCTACTTACTATACCTCTCAAACTTATACCAGCAATCCTTCAAGGTAGGCTCACAATTCACACTTTTCAATTCCATTATGATTTCTTGCAAGAGTACTATAAGTCAACTAATTCCATTCTTATGAGACCCCTCTCGAAACTATACCTCTAGAAACTATACCTCTTGCCACTCCTTCCCTAGCTACTTTCCTAGACTTTTAAAGAGATAATAACCTCAAAGAATTCAAGCGATAAGAATTGGAATTCAAGCCGGTTTTCTTCGTACTTTATAGCTCAGCAGACTTCATAGAAAAAGACTATTATGGAGTTTGATACCTTCCCTGGGAGTCTGGCTTTACCTTTGTTGTCTACGAGTCCCTGTAGTTCCTTGTCGTAGCGTAGAGAAGTTATTGGCTGTTGGGCTGGCTGGGTGCCATAATCAAGGTAGGTATACAACTGTCCCGCTGTTGCTCCTTGCCTTAGAGTGGAATATGATTGTAATCTAGGTTCTGTTGCTAGTTTGCTTAAAGTTCTCATTTATGTGCTAGTTTGCTTAAAGTTCTCATTGATGCAGCTTCCTTTACGTTAAGCGTAGGTAAGATGGCATTCAAGCAGGGTTCAGGGCAGCAAGCTATAAGTAAACCATAGATGGAGAGGAAGCGGATTCCTATTGATCATCAGCTGGATAAAGATTAGAAGCTCAAAATGATCATTTGAGGAGCTTTTAGGAAGGGTTTATAGGTCATTTCCTACAATGGAAGTTTCCCATAGATTCCACTTAGCAAAAGACCTTATCAAGCGCTTAGCACTGAGGTATCGTATTAACAAGAAAGGCGAAAGTAGACGATAACTCTCTGTTAGCGCAAAGGCTTGCTTGTTCCTAAGCGTGTTCCCTGCCTAAACACAATAAACGTTAGCGCAAAGGCAACTGAACTATAAGAAGCTAAAGAACATGAACAAGAAGCAACAGAATATGAACAAGCTACAGAACAAGAAGAAGCTTAGGCAATAGAGCAATAATCAATATTAACTCTTATCCAGGACGAGGCTGCTCTCAATCTTCTATTCTTGAAGCAACAAGTCCCTATTGCGCTAAGTACTGAGTTTTGGGTGTTAACGTACTAGTCCTAACCCTTTCTTTTCCGCCCTTTTGCGTTGTTGAGTTCTTTGCATTAGCGCGTTTGTGCTTGGTTGGTTTCGGGTGCTGGAGCTTATTGGAGTGGAGAGTGTCCGATATGAGTGATTCCAGTAGTTAGTCAGCAGTTGGTTTACCATCTTGATTTATATGTCCCTAAGCAGTTAGCGGTGAGGAAGCTGTTCCAGTATTAGTTTACGAGATCTTAAGCTGTGCTTGTGGTATCTGTTTGAAAGTGGTGCAGGATATGTAGCCTAAGAATGGCCAGTGAAAGTTGTTTACCTTGCTGGTTCCTTTGCTCTTTGACTTTTGGAATGTTAGTTCGCCTAAGCTGCTTGTTTGCCGGGACGTTACGGTGAGTTCCTGTTTTCAGCTTACGTTGAATTCCAGTTTTCAGCGCCGAGTAAGTAGCCACAAAAGTTCTAATGGGAGTTTTTCAAGGAAATGTAGCAATGCAGTCAGCTGTTTCTTTTTCCAGAAGATAAGCAAAGAGGCCAGGCCAGGAGGATGGAAATGGAAAGCAAGTAAGGAGTCAGCAGGAGTAAGGATAAGGATCGAGTTTAGGGAAAGCAGAGAGTTCTCAGTTGGATTAATCTATTATATGTAGGGTGCACTCCAATTCTTTAAGGAAGGGAACAAGCCACAGAAGAGACCTGACCTCCCCAATTTGGTACCGTACGCCTCCAGAATCCACGCTCGCGCTTGAGGAGAGAAGAGACGAGAACTCAAGGAAGAGGAAGCTTGGTGCCCTTCGTACCTTCCAATCATCTTCCCCAGCTGTAGAACCCCAAGAAAAAGAATGGCTATAAGAAAACCCTCCGAAACACAACCCCCTAGCCGATTAAAGAGGAAGCGGAAAGACGTATTAAGTACCATTTGGTAAAGGGGATAAGAATCGAAGATCGAGACCAATAGAATAGATGGTCTTATCGAAAGAGGACAAAGGACGGCCAAGGACCAAGAAAAGTATTTTATTTAAAGTAAAGAAAGAAAAGAAGGAATAGCGGGATGCTATAGAGATGGATGGCTATGAGACTAGTGAAAATAGTCCTTTTTATACAAAGGTATACTTCGACTTGTGGTATCTCCCTTACTGAACTAAGAGATAGCCTTAGCCCCCAAGAACTCACTTCGACGGCTGGGACACTTCCTTAAAGAAGAGAGTAAGTATGGTTTATCCTTCTGGGACACTTCCTACTGGAATAAGTATGGTTTATCCTTTTAGAGGTATGGGTTTGTTTGGAGGTTGACAGAGGGATGAAAGCTCAGACTTGGGGGTTTCCCTTACGAAAGCACTCTAGTCATTCTTGTTCGAGCTAATGGGTGATAGGTGTCACCGTTCTCCCTTCGATCCTTCCTACTTGGCTGGCCCATCCAGAGTGCGACTTTTTTGCTTTCTTTTCTTTTATAGTATGAGTATGACTTTGTTTGCTTTCTTTATAGTGAGCCCAGCCCGGCCCGTGAACATCAATTCAGAAAAGGCCGGGTAGAGGTCTAGTTCCTTCGTTGATCGCCGCTTACTCTGTTTTCCTAACCACTCTTATAGCCTAACGCTTACCCAAGAGTTCACTTACTCCGCTGCTTGGGAGATCGGGGTCCCTTTCTCGTCTATAGCTCTTAAACAAAGACGGATTAGCGGCACGATTCGTATTAGCATAGCAGACTTCTCTTCTTTCAAGCGGTTTCCCTCTTGTTACTGTTAATTCCTAACATAGCAGCTATCTTTTCAGTCACACGTAGACCGAAGGTACTGGGCCCTTATGGAACAGCTATAATTCAATAGGCTTAATTAGTTCTTCCCCTGGATTCTTTCCTTACTTGACTCCCAGACTTTGTCACTCGCCGCATCCTTTCCTTACCTTAGGTCCACTACAGCTTTTAAATGGGTTACTACGGGTTCTATCCTTTTGGTTCGACATCCTGTCCAAACCCTTCTCATCTTTATCATAAGAAGACTGCCAATGCATCTATTCGCTTCCTCCCAGAACTCCTAACTCATTGGTTAACTCGCTTTGTATCTACCTTTCTTTTATTCGGTACACTAATGTTTTCTTTTCTTCGTTCGAAGGGCTCTATCTTGGCCGTCCTATTCTTGTCCAGTCAATACTGATTCTTTCGTTAAGAGTTCCGCGCTTTCCTTTCCTTCTTTGGGTGGTATAATAAGGTAAGAAATCCGTTCTCTTCTTCGAGAAGAAGCCGCTTATACCTTATAAGAAGGAGTTATCGGTTCACCAGTCGTAGTCGGGCAGACATTGATCGGTTCATTGAGACCGGACTAGCAAAGGTGCGAATCCTTTGACGCCAGAGGAAAAAAACTCCATGGCAACTAAGGCGTAACGGCTTTCCGCCCTGCCTAGGAAACCTTCTGTGGAATCGTCGAATACTTAAAAGAGGCCCCGTCGTCTAGGACAGAGAGGCTGGCAGTAAGAAGGAAAATGTCTCCTAACCCAATCGAAGAGGTTCTTCTTAAGCTGCATTTATATACAATTAGCTTTCGTTCTTCCCATCGAAAGTGTTTGTTTTTATATGAAAGCAACTTGAAACTGCTTGAAAAGGCTCTCATGCTACTTTTAGGCATCTATTATTTAGATGAACATAAACCTCCGAAGCAGAAGATTGATAAAGCACTCTGGGATTAGTGTAGCTTAGAGTCTCCTTGTTATCAGATTACCTAAGTGAACGGCTCCGGACTCGCTAGCTGGATGCAAAGATCCGATCCCCACTTGAACTAGATATAGAACAATATACCTCCATGAAAACTCTAACCCTGCGGAATGGTAACACTGAGCTGTCTTGCTTCTTCGACGAGAATCCGACGTTCCCACCCCGCTAAGAATCTTTGGAAAGTGATGAAGCAGTGGCGCAGGGATCGCCGTCGCCTCCGATCTACGAATCTTTGGATTAGTTGTGGGGCGTAGTGGAACTCATGAATACTGATTGAGTTTCCGCGAGACAAGGCCAATGGAAAGAGCCCTACGGAGTCCCGGCAAGACAAATAAGCGATTATTACTGTCAAGACAAATCCGCTATTATTAAAGTATAGTACCCGGAGCGTCAGTCCAGCTTAGTGAAAGAAGTGGCCTTACTCAAACGATCGAACAAGTAAGACACCAGCAGCTATGTTTTTTCACCGTCAGAGCACTGGGACCCATCTTCTTTTCTTTCTTTGGAAGAGGACAGGTGCCCTTCCCGACACTCTCTTTGCTGCTCGGCGATGGCGATCAAGAAGGTAAGGAGGTCGTGAGGTCGACTAGACAGAATAGGCTAGCGTATCAATCTCAATAAGGCTCGATATAGACCTCTTCTTCTGCATTCTTATACTCGAAGAAAGTAGGCTCAATCGGAGTAGTACTCTTTTCCACTACTGTACGAACCCATAAGTGAGTGGTAGTGGTACAAACACCCATTAGGCTCTCTTAGTGGGGCGGCCCCCTTTTCGATCCGATCCCTGTTCTCGCAAGAGTAGGAGCAGCAGGCCCTAAGCAGTGTTACGGGTTCAGTCATGAAAAAGAAGTAGCTCGGAAGATGGATTTGAAACCCTTACCCTTGACACCCGAGGCTTCACTTCATATGGCTAGCCACCGCCTTCCAGGGAAGGTGAATGAAGAATAGAATGAATCCTTCTTTCGAGCGGGAACTCCAAATCTTATCAGAACTTAAGCTGGTGCTATACTAAGACCTCTGCCCTACGCTGGTTACTCGCGAGCTCTTGCAGTTTCGTTTATAGGATAGGGACTGAGAAGGAGGAAAAGATACAGATGCACTCACTAACCACCTAATTCGAAAAAAGGAGAAACATAAGCCACCTAATTAGATAAAAGAAGAAACATCGTCTTGGCTGGTGACAAAGATAGCAAGGGGAGCAGGCAGTATACGTCTTGGTAGGGTGAGCTAGGTAGGAGGAGCGAATAGGATGGGTCTTTACTTGATGCTATTCCCGCGTATGATTGAGCAAAAGCAGCACAGCGGAGGACTTTCAATCCAATTCATATGGCTCTGAGAATAGTTTGGTGTACGAGCACTGCCCACCCCTCCATCCATCCTTTTGAAGACTTCTTTCTCTTCTGGCTTTATTCTCTAGAATTCTTTTGCAATTCCTCTGATTTTGCCTTTTCCGATGTTGATGTGAGGACCGGAAGGGAGAAAGAATGAGTGAGTCCCATAACCTCCATCGAGATCCAATGGTATAAAGTCTCATTGTATAGAATCCCCGTTTTCCACGCAAGTAAGAAAAGATTGACACCTAATGAATGGTTTGGTTAGAGTAACCAGTAAACCTTTGTGGTTCCCTATACCAGTAAACAGAGGTTGCTTCTTTAATGGTTTCGTTTCATGGGATCCCTTGCTTTGGTGGAACCGTGGACTCCTTAACGTGGTCTAACAAAGAGTTCGGCCTAAGAAGAAGGCAGGTTAGACATCATTCTGGTTAACCATTACTCTATTCTCGAGTTCTGACTTTCACTAATGGACTCTATGACCCTGCCCCAGTCATTATGAAGTTGAATCACTCAGTGCAGAACCTTGAAGACGCAGTCTAATCATCCATCCTTTCTCTGGAGCAAGCGTGTAAGATTCGGGTTGAGGGCTACTCCATGTTCCAAGTGGTCCAACGGTCAAATAGGCGCTGAAAAGTGCGAACGTTACCACCTTTGGTAAATAATCAACGTCAAGAAATGAAAGATGAGCTGTACGAGATCCAAACAATTCTTGCGAAGGACCAAGGAAATGAGCAAGCAAAGCAGCGATGGTATATTAACTTAATGCTAATGCTAAAGCAGAGAAAGCAGGATCAAAGGAAGCGAAGCTTTTGAAAAGGCCTTCGGTATCAATTGCCGGATGAATGAAGTGACAGCCAAAGAAAGGAATGAAATGCTATATTCAATTGGCCTTCGCCCACCGCAACTCAGTGCTTAAAGATAGGTTGATTTACCTGCCGACGGAGACCTCCATGCCATCTTTGGCTCTTCTCTTTTCCGCTTTGACATGACATTAGCACATTCCTTCTAAACCTTTGGCATTGCACGAATCACCTCTTTCGGAATCGAATCGAGCGGGGCCCACTTGAAAACTGTTGCTATGGTCTCGCTATGCTAAGCTAGCTTGGTGAAGAACGCGCCTAAAGCTACAAAGGCAAAGCACGTGGAAAAAGCTATAAGAGAGGCCTTGATAGTACGGTAACAAGTCGGTGGGGAAGGGCCCTGCTGAATGGGGCAAAAGTGTTCCAAATAGGAAAGTGAACGATGCCTCGATATCTACCAATGCAAAAGGATCTTTAGGCCCGATCACAAGGTCAAGAAAAAGGACTCCACTCAACCCACCCTATTTGGTTTGATTATCTATGGAATTGAGAGTTCGCTTTAATGCTAGCTTCACGGGTTTATGTAAGTAGATAAAGGCAAATTCGCAATATAGCTTTAAGCTCATAAATGTCTTTGGAAGACCTGGCATGATTCCGACCGTCTGAATTTGAAGACTAGTGTTCCCACTTTATCAGCCTTTGGATTGTCAAGCTAGTCAAACGAAGAAACCTTTGTGGTCTCCTACAGATGTCATGAACTACCTGCGAGGTATGAATGGCCAGATTGAGAATATTGTTACGGATATGCAGTCGATTAGAACGTTACCACTCCAGGAGGGCCGGGACAATCTTGAAGTGTTTGCAAGGACCCCCACTCAATCGGCTTTTTCAAGTTGGCTGCTGGCTCCACCTTCGAAAAAGGTTACAGGGCCTTCACTGCAACCAGGAGTTCCGATCAATTCCTTAGCTCTGACATCCCAACACGCGGAGGCTTCCTCTTCAAAGGCCTAAACCTCCTAAAGTGTAGAAAGAGCTTTATTACCCGCCCCCACATTCATTAGGGGCTTGACTCTACTCTTTGGCCCTTGCATTTAACAGCTCCACGGTCATAGCATTTCCATAGAAGTCCGTACCGAATTCAATCAATATCATGGCTCTTATACACAGATCGGGGCAGTAAAGAAAGCGGGTGGGATCAGGTTTATGCGAGAATACCATGAAACCCATTTGAGCCACATCTGAATCTAATTATGGATGAGAGTAAGCTCCAGGATCTCACGTTCTCCATCAAAGAGAAACTCGTAAGGCTTAAACCGAAAGAGTATGGTTCCATAACTCTTTCTAAGTTCCTTTCGAAGCCAGTAAACTAGAAGCCCTTTAGATAAGGGCCCGACCAACCCACTATTACATTAGACTCAAAAAAGCCCATACAAAGTTAACACCTAGGAAGAAAATGGCATATGCTCTTTGATAATGAAGAACCAGAGGACGGGGAATGACGAGAGAATTGAGCATACCATGACGTTGTTAGGATCTCGGCCTATATTGCCCTGGCCGGTAAATGCGCCGAGCCTCTAAAATATATGTTATTCCATGACCCCCTGTTGGTCCTATACATCTTACCCGCTACCAGGAAAAGAATTGCAATAGCTAAATGCTGGTGTGCAATATCGGTAAACCATAGACCCCAAGTTCTGGATCTAATCCTCTGCGAAAAGTCATAAATGGCAATTCAAGGTGCTAAATTGGGTTGCTCCCTCGGCATGGGATAAAGTTGAGACAAAAGCTCCCGATTCAAGAGAAATTCATGAGGAAGTGGAATCTCTTTAGGATCTACTCCAGCATTTCTCAATTGATCAATCGGTAAAGAAAGATTGACTTGATTACCTGCCCAAGAAAGAGACCAAACCCAGTCCTAGTAGCCCTGCGAAATGGTGATTCAACATGGATTCTACATCTTTGAACCGCCTCTTACTCCTCTCTGCTAACTCTCAATCAGGTGTTAAAGCCTATAACTATATTAGTGAAATACCGGTAACTAGACTATTAAGTATAAGAATTAGAATACAACAAGTACATAGCAACCAATTAATACCGATGAACAAAGCACTTGGCTCTTATCTCTTATTATAGGAGAACACTAACTCGCAACCTAGACTAAACTCGCTAGCTCCTTTGCCAGCCTGCCTACCTCCCTCATGCCAACACACCTTACCTTACTTTGTCTCCGGGTGGTTACCTTCGCTTAGTAGCAGAATTAGATACTTTGTAACTGTTGCTTGTTCCGAGTCAATACTTTCTTATCTTGCACACATGGTATAGAAGAGAAGGTTTTTAAAGACATAGAGAGCTTAGCTTCCCTTTCTTATGAATCAGCCTGAACTTGAATGCGAAGACTCAAACCTTTACCAACAAGACTCATTGTATAGATAGGCAAGACTCTCAAGTGTTTTGTGCGATAGTAGCATCTTTAGTATCTACCCCATATGGAGCCAGCGTCGCAGTTTAGCATGGCGTGCCTATCCGCTTGTGCTTTTAGTGGTTATTCGATTAACCACCCTAGAAATCCAAAGAGTCTCCTTCCGAGTCATATTGTGTTGTGCCTGCATTTGCAGTCTGCTTCGCTGAGCGCACTTCTTTCTTCTGGAGCGGAGCGGCGCATACCAAGAGAACACTCAAGAGTTGAACCTTAGTACTCAAGTATTCAAGTCAGTAGACTGCCCGCCCCCACACGTCTTATCTTTTGGGATTCCCTTTCTTTATAGAAAAGTGCTTTCTCACTTACGGCGACCTACGAGTATATGCGCCTGAATCTCCAATCACATAATTTAGGTAAAGAATGATTTACACCCAACTGGTCAATAACAGACCGAGACACTTATGCTACGGAAGATCCCCAATTACAATATCATTACCAAGGAGAGCATATAACGCTTGAAAACACGATTAGGATAGACCGCGCAGTACCACACAATGAAGGAAGTGATGGCAAAGAAGAGCGGCCAAGAATCTAGGAATCCCAATGGTAGGCCGGGAGCAAAACGAATGAGATGGCTGGAATCGAGTCGACGATAATCACAAGAGGTCTCTGCCAAGAGAGAGAGAATACATGAATGCCAAGACCACACGCAAACGCTGTGAGCCGATGAAACTTCGATAATAAGACCGAGGAAAGGAGTCAGTGTCCGACGAGAAATCGAAAGAAAAGAGTGCAATTCCAATATCTTCTGGACTGGAATGGAAGAATGGAATTGAAGGGGTGGAACTCCATTCTTTAAATAAGTCATTTACTTCTTCTTCTGGAATGCCTTTTCTCTATTCTATGCTAGGTATGGAAGTTGCTTTTACGAGGCCGGCCTTACTTGTGATGATAGTGTTGTAGAGTTTCGCTGTTAGGTTTGAAGGACAGTCCGCAATGCTGCTAGTAAATAATCAATATATTGGAAGTTTTGAATTAGTCTGAGCACAGACCCAGACCTTATATCATCTGTTAATGGTTTCGCTCCCTGACTAGATTATTGCAAGCTGTTGGTTGCCCTACTATATTGTAGATTATTGCAAGCTGTTGGTTGCCCTACTATATTGCTCGTCTAAATTCTCTTGTAAGGTATCAATAAGCTAAAGTCGTATATTTCACAAGTAATACTCTAGCGGAGAAAGGAATGAAGTCAAGACAACTGCTCTTAAAGAAGGGAGTTAAGTCAAGACAACTAACAGCTATAGCAACGGTCTTTCCCTCTTATATCTATCTTATATACTAGCTTAGGGCTTTCACCTTATATACTTGGTTAAGGCTTGAACAACTTCTTTTCGACTCGGTAAAGTCTCCCATCTTGTATACTCGGTAAAGTCTCCCATCTTGTATACTCGGTCAAAAGTGTCTCTTGTTTTGTTTTGTCTACTCGGTCCTGGTTTTGTCTACTATATTGCCTTGAATGTGTGCCTATCTTCCATTCCTTAGAGAGCAAGTAAACAAGCTCCGGAACAAGTGCGTTAGTGAATTCGGTAGCTCTGTTCACAAGCCCAACAGTAGTTGATTGACAAAGGTATAAAGTAACGTTAAAGTACAGTTCCAGTATAATAAGTAGCTGCCGTTTGGAAAGATGCTAACCTTTCTTCTTTCTCTGGAGCCAGGCAATAATCAAATAAGTAGTCTAGTTCCGGACTATAAATGAGTTGAGGGGAACAAGCAACGTTCCTAAGTGCGAACCTTTCTTTAGACGTTCCTAAGTGCGAACCTTTCTTTATTCTCTAGGGTATTGATGCTACCGCTTGATTCTCGTTTTCGGGTGCCTTGCCTTAGTAGTGTTTCACTCTTTGGTGACTTTCTTCTTTGGTGACTTTATTATATCAGCACGCACTGTCCACGGACTGGCCTCTGTTAGGGAGGGGAAATTCCATAGAACCAAGCAATGGAATGAGCAACCCAATAATCCGCTTTACTTGTTTGTTGCGAATAAAGAGCAAGCAAGGTGCAAGCCCACTTTCGTACTCCAGCTTACCTCCTTCATGACTTTCGAAATCAATATTTCCATTCTTATTGATATGCCCTGACGAGATTATCTTTTAAGTAGGCAGGCAATAATTCGAGTGTTAGTTAGCATTGTGCCAAAGAAAAGAGACATTGATGAAAACAGCCCAGAAGACAGACGTCTAATTCAGTGCTTAGCACTCAGCTTGCTCAGGGGTACGAATGAATTCCGTTGAGGCTCAGGCTCTATACAAAGATTCGGGGTGGAGCCTTAGAACACTTTGGACGGGACGGTTAGGAGCATCATTTCTGAACCACAAATCCAGCTTGGCCATAGGAAGAAGTTCGTGCTCAAAAGGAAAGAGAAAACCTCCTCCCACTTTGGAATTGAACGTCTTACGGATCTACAGCGGATCGTAGAGTTAGAGATTCCCAATATTGGACTTTCGTCTTTCTTTTCAATCTCTAGTAATAGTAATCCCACGGCATTGATAGAAACCATTTATTAGAAAGCATCATCATCAACTAACGCAGATGAAACACTACTCAATTACAACCAATGGCACCTTCTTCTCGAAAAGATAAGGCAGATTCCAAGCTAGCTTAATTGCGGGGGCTGGGCTCCCCGGAGGAGCTTGGAGCACTTTGCATCATCCATCAAACTCCATAAGCTTTGTTACCTTAGTTAGGATTCGATCCATCCGATATCTAGGTACCATAGAATAGAGAAATGCAGAAGCGGCGCTTAATTCAATGGTAGCCATCAATATTCTAATGTAGTTTCTCCTTCGGGTGGTCATCAATATTCTAATGTTGCTTTTCCTTCGGGGTTAATATTATCCTTTAGCTTCTCCTTCGGGTGGTCATCAATATTCTAATGTTGCTTCTCTTTCGCTTCAGTTCAAGTTCACACGCCTCGTCCTTCCTGAATTACCAACCACCTGAGGACCCTTATTAGATTAGGGACCGGAAGTTAGCCATTCCCTATACATGAATAAATCCGCACACTCTCTCTTTTCTTTTATGACTTGCCGATCATCTCAGTGAGAAGGACTTGGCTTGGGTTGAAGCTACGTGATTAATATCTATTTCTTTCATGTAAGTATTCTCTCTTTTCATATCTATTTCTTTCATGTAAGTATTCTCTCTTTTCATATCTATCATCAGTAAAAGCCTTGGTAAGCACGGATTGAAGACGACTTCTAGTTTTTTGCCTTGTCAAAGAAAAGGGAGTTTACTTATTCATACCGAGTCTTGTTGTTGGCAAGATTCATGATGTGATTCAGGCACACTTACTCCTGTGATTCTATGGTGAGAAGCTGTCCCGGATGTGATTCAGGCACACTTACTCCTGTGATTCTATGGTGGGCGGTAATAGGGCCATTTCCATAAATACTACTTAGATTCATACTAAACTACCAATCTTTCAATCTATTTATTAGCGATAATCGAGCTTTCCCCCCTTGCCATACAGATTGATTTCGCTTTCCTGGCTCACTACTTCGACTTCTGAGTTCAAACTATTCCTCATACTACTATTACTGCTATGATTTGCCCATTCCCAGACTAAACAGATTACAAATATTCAAATAATAGAAGCATCTTATCTCCAGGAACGCTACCAGGTTCGGGTAGTCCTGGAAATAACTCTATACGAGAACACTGATCGGCGAGGGTACAGCACTTCTTTCTCTCCTTATTTAGTTTAGTGCAGGATCTCCGACTGGTCGAAAGCAAGCTAATGCAACGGGCTTATGTCAAGTAAGGGTACAATCATTTGGATAACGCAAGGCAAGGATTGATTGGCCAGAGAGCGGCACAGCTATATGATCTCCTATTTGACCATACGTACGGTCGACTCCACCACTGCGTATTAGCTGCAAGACTTATTGTCGGTACATCTTATCACCTCGAAGGAAGGGTAAACAGGCTCGAGAGAGTCAGAAATAAGTTCTTGTGTTGCGATAAGAGAATAAGCGGGATAAGGCAGGATAAGCGGTTCAAAAGCTTGAAGCTCCAAGTCGAGTTTCGTTCGAGCAAGGATCTCTCTCTGTGTTGGGAGTGCGTGAGCAGAGCAAGCAACTGTGTAAGGCCAAGCTACAACTAACGAGTCCTTTTTACACGTGTTGTGCTAAGGGTTAC
>NW_008991497.1:141419-167105 GCF_000313855.2 Musa acuminata subsp. malaccensis
TCTCGGGGCAGCCTACTTAAAGTAGGTGTAAGTGAGTTTCCGGGGTGCTTACATGAGTGACTATCATAGGGAGTTCCGCTGACTAAGTGCTAATGCGAGTCTTTCCGCTTGGTATAGTCAGCAGTGTGGTTCCGCTATTATAGGAAGATGCTTGATAGATCAAATTCCAGGCGTTAGTCTCGAGTCAGAGAGTTTGTGCCGAGTTACTTAAGCTTACTACGGAGTTATGTCAATTCCAGTTTGAATGGATTTCGCCTGTTCTTTTGCCTTTTACTAGTGTTAGCTAAATTCCATGATTTAGAGCCAGCAGAAAGCAGTGAAGAGCCAGCAATAACAGGTGTCAGGAAGCAAGGGAAGAATAGGAATAATAAGAATCGACTGAATGCTCAAACGATGAAGCCTTAGTGGTTCGGTGCTCTAGCTCTAAGTCTGCGAGAGAGGCCCCAAAATAAGGACAAGAAATAAGTGTTATCCACACGCGAATGCAAGTAAGTTACAAACAATTCCTAAAGTGCATCTGTGTCAAAGTTCGAATTATTGTCTTAGAGAATAGAATGGCCAGGGCCATCCAGTTCTTGTAAAGTATACTGGGTTCCGTTGTTGACGTCTTTGTAGTCTAGGAGACCTTATCTAATGTGGTAAGCGGGACAGTCAGACTAACTAACGTCCTCCGCTCCAATAAGTTAACGCGATGCGAGTAGAATCAGAGTGGAATCCAGAAGATGATCTCCGTCGGCAAGGGAAGCAGTTAGGTATATCGGTGTTGTAGAAAGTCAGTCAGCAACAAGTGGTGGTGTTGGCTTAGAGAATGAATCAGCGGTGCGATATCTAGGAGTTGGCTTACATTCATATCCGATATAGGAAGAGTCTAAAGCAGATGCAGTGCGGGTACAGTAGCTTTCGGAGTGTCTCTAATTTATATGAATCTAGAGATTATTCTTTTGATGAACTTCAATTGGCTTGCTTCTGTATAGCTCACAGGTTTGAGTGTTTTTGCCTTATAGTTATTGTGTCAGAGTGTTATCTAGGTTCGGTGATTGGCTTTACCTTAGCTTAGTTGTCGTATCTAGAGTATTTATAGCTCAGCTCGGTTAAGTATAAAGAAGAGAATGAAGCTATCCTTTCCTAGCCTAGGAACAGCTCAATAGGGGTTCTTCAGCGTGTAGACACAGAAAATAAGTAATCATATCGCATTGCTGAATTGCCAGTAGTTTCTCCATCATCAGCCGGGTACGCAGCAAAGGTCTCTGTTTCATGATCCACTTCTTCAGCGCCCAGCCCTTGAACATGAGTGAAAGTCAAGATGATAAAGATGGGTTTACTGCCGCGGTGTCTACTGAAGTCAAGATAGG
Organism: Musa acuminata subsp. malaccensis; assembly: GCF_000313855.2. NCBI lineage: Eukaryota > Viridiplantae > Streptophyta > Magnoliopsida > Zingiberales > Musaceae > Musa > Musa acuminata. The sequence continues at coordinate 142,772 of NW_008991497.1, forward strand.
TTCCAGTTTTGGTGCAAGAGAAGGAGAAAGTCAAGTCAATCCAACCTTTAGTTAATGCGCTAAAAGTCAAGTTCAAAAGTGAAGTATGGAGAACAAGTGTGTTAGGAGTTAAGTTCCCAAGATAGGTCTGTCTGTCTGTCTTAATTAGTTCATCGAGCTAAGCTAGCAAACTCAAGCTGCAAATCATAGCAACTAGCGCCGAGTCAAACAGTAATGGAAGTTGAATCTCTATCTTTTTCATATAAATAAGGTCCCCTTCTTTTGAATATAAATAAGGAATGGAGGAGCTCACTGACCCTAACAGTAAACTAACGCGAGCAGCTCATCTCTAAACTCATGAATTTCAAGACAACTTAATCACATACTTACTATACTTAAAGACTTAGTACCCGAGACGCGTGCTGTTGATTGACTTGCGGATTCCATTTATCTAGGTTCTTTATTTACTACCTATTACAATTCCTGTTTTCGGCAGACAAGGTGGTATCAATGTATCTGGTTGTTCCCCGAAAGTCAGCTAAATAGGGACACCATGGAAAGTCAGCTATACTGGAAGAAAGTCAGCTATATATGGATGGGCACCCGGGGGAGAGTTAGTTCACTGACACCCACTGATATCAAAAAGTCACTGGTAACATCCGTAACAGCAAGCAAGGGTTAAGGTGAGCTCCCGATGGAGTCAGTGCTAAACGAATCCAATATGGAGTTTTCAAGGAAAAAGGTGAAGGCTAAAGTCCGGTAATAAGAACTTCAAGTGTTTTTGGTTGAGGCAGAATCCATTCTTGCTGAAGCGCTAAGGAGTCCAGACTTATATACACGCTTACACCTCTGGAACAAATAAAGATGTTAGAGGAAAAATGCATTGTCCTTTATTCGTGGCCTCTCTTTGCTTTTGTTGAGGAGTTGAACGGAGGCATATAGGTGTTACGATGCAAAAGGAACTGATTTACTGCTTCACCAAGCACATTGATATTAGCAACTGGGCGTTGAAGCCCTAAGTCAAGAAGAATACGAGTGGAGTTAAGAGTATACGAGTTCGGGTGCTTTACTTTCCAAGTATAAAGAAGAAGATCTCGAATGGCCTGGAAAGCAAGGTAAAAGTGATACAACATATTTTGGTTATGAAAGGGGAGTGAACCTTTTGAATTGAAGAATGGAGTTTCGAATGCTCATCTGCAGAAGTTAGCAGAGAAGATACCCATGTACCGTTGTCACTTCCTTTTATTATGGTTGTGGTAAGTGGTAAGTAAAGGAAAGGTTCGGTTCAGTTCCAAGAAAGTATACATCGATAACAGAATCATAAGTGAAAGTTTCAAGATCAAAAGCAGTTCCCGAAACCTGCCATTGAAGACCCAGTAAGTAAAGCTCTGATATGGCATTGACGCCTAGAAATAGATCCAAGTTCCTAGGTGTACTCAATGAAACAAGCAAGGCAATGGAATCTATCGTATCGAGCATCTGGTAGAGAACTTAACAGAGTTAAGACCAACCATCCCTTCCCTTTGATTTGGCCGACCTGACCTCTTCTAGAAGTCCATTATTTGAATATCTCTCTTATTGAGCACCAGATATAGAAGCTTGTAAAACCACACCATACCTTTCAAGTGGAACTACCACTGATTCCCCTGAAACAGCTTATTAGGAAAAGAATCAACTCTCACAGGAACTGTACATTCTCATCTCACTCGACTTGCGGAACTGCTGACAGCTTACTCTTTTCTTTAACCGCTGACTACTCTCTGGACTTAGATCCAAGAACTTATCTTCTCAGAACCCTCACCTATGATTCTCTAACTGTTGATGACACTAGCACCAAACCTATCTCCACAGGATTTCCTTCCCGCGCGCAACAAGAACAGTACGGTCAACCCTAAACAATACTTGAAACGAAACTTGATACTGGACCTAAACAAGAAACATCATTTCCTCGTACTGCCGAAGATCCAGATCCATCGCCTGTCCGGCCAACAAGGTGTTAGGAGACAAGAACTTTCATAGCAGCTCACTTTCTTTCTGAACCAACAACATTCGAGCCTGATACTGAAGCGGAAGATTTGATTCCTGGCAAAAAGAATCTATTGAGTCTTGACTTGAGAGTCGAGTGCAGAAGTTAGTCTAGGAGAGAAAATTGTTGTAATGGAATCCTTCCTTTCGAGTGGCGAGGAAAACTGTAGCTGTAAATCAGTCCATTCTCTAAGACAAACGGATTAAAGTAGAACAGAAACGGAGTTGCCTTTCTTTGCTTTTGTAGTACTGACTTGTCCTCATCTGACCCGGAACCCATCTGGATTTCCCGCTTCCTTGATTCTTAACCACCATGTAGGCAGATGAAACTAAGGTAAAGCGCCAATCACCTCTTTCTACAACAAGGGAAGGAGCTAATTGAATCTCTCTCTACGACAACTAAGGGAAAGCCAAAGAGACTCCACTGATGTACACCACGATAGTTGCAGAAGCCAATAATCTAGGTAAACGGATTGCCCCGCTTACGCTCTACGCTCGGCTGTATACGAGTTCCTTCGAAAGTTGTGGTATAAGCTCTGCGTCGATTATACGAGTTCCTTCGAAAGTTGTGGTATAAGCTCTGCGTTGATAAAGTCTCAATCAAGTAAGTCGATAAAGTAAGTTGCAATGACATTCTTGTGTAATCCTAGTGCCTAGTTTCATCGCAAGTTTCATCGTAGATAAATGCTCATCTCTACAGCGTCGGTAAAGTACAAAGGTTCCTGCGGCCAAGCCAAGATAACAAGTAGATCTCGCCCATACTAAAATCCAAGAAATAGAACAGGAAAGTATCGGTTTCAAACAAGGCCAAGTAACTACGCAACAAGTCGACTTCTGTCTTCATCGCCTGTCTGAATCGGCATGAGCGTACTAACCGAGGTGCTTATATATGAGTGAATAAATCCATATGTATGCTCTGTAATATTCATGTTGTATATGCTATGCAAGAAAGATGGAATTAAAGGAAGAAGCGAGGGAACCATAAGTGGAAGTGAGCAATGCTCTGTTTTTACTAGACTCCATAAGTGGCGCACTCTAATATGGGATTTTTAGTCCCCTACTGGATTTTGATACTGTTCGTGGTTTCTTTTGATACTGTTCCCAGATACTTAACTGCTTATACATCTTATGCTTATAATAATCCAGCTTCAGATCCAGATCTCGTCGACAAAGCAAGAAAGGTCTGGTCTCTTGCATACGAAAACAAAGAACAAAGAAAGTCGCCTATTCTCTGCTATTAATGGATACTACTTTATATGTTGGTTAAGAATTCTATTAGTTAATACTATTTTCTCTATTACCTATTGTTCATATACTGGATTTAAGGGAAAAGAGTCTCCTTACCATTATTTTCTATATCAAACCATGTTCTCTTTCTCTCAAGTAATAATGAATTTCGTCCATATCTAACTCGCCTATCCAAGAGGAAGGAGTGCACCTATATACTTCTACGCCCTCATAATATAATGAATTGCTTATAGGTCATTTCTGATTTCTGTGATCAAAGGAAGCGAATAAATTGTTGTTGTCTTTGCTAGCTCTTTCTGCGCGTAATCCCGTGATAAGAGGTGGTTAGGCATAACATAATAAGAAGTTTATGCTCGCTTAAAAGCAGAGGGGATAATCAAACGAATAGGATGATAGCACCAGATTAGCTTTCCGCAATGATCTGTCTAGAGTTATTCTCAAAAAGAACTGAAAGACTAGCGGCACTTATTCCTATTCTATTCGATAGTGATTGGTTTGACCTTAACAGCCTTATATTATTCAATTTGCAGTTGACTCTTTCTCAACAGGGCATTATAGTGGCACTGTAACAACCCATTCAAAGGAGAGAGTCCCGCAACATCTGTAAAAGAAAGAAAAGAACCATTGGCCAGCAAAAGGAAGAACATGGTAGTAGCTTCGCCCCTTGAATCACGTATATATTCTTTGATCGTGGTAGAGACTAGAAAACCTTATTCTTCTCCTGGGATAACCAAAGGTAGTGCTTGAAGACGAATACCAATCCGGGGAATTCCATTGGATCATACCTCGCTATGAAAGGCATCCTAGAAGCAGTAAAGCTCACTTGAACGTGCTAGAAGCAGTAAAGTTGACTGGAACGCGTGTCGAAATTGACTATTGTTGTTATGTTAGGGGCTTTTGCCCAGGAGTTAGTGCACAGATAGGTGATAGAGGCTTCTCATATTCCCGCTTGTGATAACGAATCAATCGCCCTTTATCTAAACTTTCGAAAAGATAGATCCTATTACACAGGTCTAGTGAACAAGTCTGCTACAGGCAATTCTGCTAACCTTTTCTCAAAATGTCTTAAATAAGAGAAGAAAGCCTCACCTCAGAACGAAAGAAGGAGCAAGCAGAACTTGCGTAAGATAGAAAGATAGATGATCCGCCTAAAAAAGGGGACCTACTCTCTTTTCGAAATCCAATCAATAGTCCGTTCCAGTCTAACTAGATTCCTCCCTTTCACCTTTCAGTCGATTAAGCAATTGATCTAGTCGTTGATGTTGCTGGTTATTCTTATGATTCCCGTCCCGGCCACCACCTTTTTATTGCCAATATGGATCCATAATCATGGCCGGTTAGCTACTGAGATAGCGTGGCTATTGATGGGTGTTGAATGATTCTTGATAACGTGTGGTCTAGAGCTAACATGGATTCAGTTGGGGTAGAGGTCTTGTAGAGCCTGATTGCCCAGTTTCCCTGATGAAGAAGAAAAGAACTCCACTTTGCCAAAGACATATGAGGCATACTCAGATGAGTCTTCGGGTCCAGAAGGTTATTATACCTCCTAAATAGGACTCATTGTGTAGATCTAGCTTATGACTCTATTAGATAGACGATGCTAAGATAATCCAGTTATAGACGATGCTAAGATAATTCTGTTCTCTAACGTTAACTAAGAAGACTATCAGAGGAGAAGTCGACTCATGTACTCTATCTACGAAACTTGCCGTGCCTTTCTCGTTGGGGATAAGATTATTGATGTCGAGTGGTTTAGTATATAAGATAAAGGCTGCTTTTAGGAGTGATCTTTCTTGACTTCGGAGTAGAATAGGTGCAAGGGAGGATACTCGAAATCTAATAAGAGAAGAAAGTCATCGATTTACAAGGACCAACGACGATGAGAGAAGAGAAGGGCCAAGCAACGACTCTAGCTCCTCTCCTGTTAGCGCACTAGTTTGAGTTGGGCCTGTTGAGTCTGAAGTCAACTAATAATTCCATCTATCTTGGGCATTTAGTCATGAAGATTGCCCTCACTCCCTAAACATAGACCGGATAGTCCCATACATGATTTCTCTGAACTTGACTTTAGCACAGCTTCTTTATACGATGAAACATACTCTGGCGCCTTAATCGCTACGTGGGCAGTTTAGATGGGCAAGAGAAAGAAAAGAGTATATCTTCTATTTGCCGGAGAAAAGAGCATATTTTCTACTCTTCAATAGGATCAAAGTAGAACCTGGGCGAACAGACTCATCGACAACACCAACTTATGAAACGGAAACGGACCCGATAGCTGCTCCCGTTCGTGCACCTGTACTTCATTATTTAGAATAACTATACTTTTCCCTCCCGCTTCGCTTGCTGCTGACTTAACCTGACCTGACAAGTGCCAACACCGATTCAAGTCGAACTGAGCTTGCTAACGCTTAAGCAGTTAAGCATTCTGTCTGATCTGATTCTTTATATGATGAAACTCGAGCGGAACTTGAAGAACCAACTAACCCCACTTACTACATAAAGTGACCTGAACTTCACTTTCGAACAGAAACATCATTTCATCCCGCCGCTTCTTCTCGAGTCGACGAAACGGGTACTTCGGATTCTTATACTGTTCCTTGATAGCGCACAGCAGGATTCTCGGCTTCAACTTCAAGTCAAACAAAATAATATCCATCTTTGACATATCTCTTATAGGAATTGAAACAACTCTCCTTTATGAACAGCTTGCAACATTTCTCACTCCTTTATTTAGATGATGCACGACGTCTTTTCCGAACAATACTTGCTTGAAGGGAACTTCCCGCGCGCAACAATCACTACACTTGAAGAAATAACGCCCAAACTCATCGTAAGCGCTCACTCACTGGCGCACAAGTCAAAGCTGGAATTTCCACTCAAGGAATTGACCCAGAAAACTCTACTTTACCAGCATTAACTATAAGGGGCAAACTCGACTGTTGGGCACTTTACTAATCTCTATACTATACCATGTGTTACTTATCTCAAGTTGTCATTGAATGAAAAAGATGATTGAGCTCCCGTTAGCGCTTCAAAGCCAATAAGATATTCTTCTCAAATATGATTACCCGAACCTCACTCTCCTCTTGACACTAGCTGCCCTCCCGACCCGACCTAAACAAATACAGAATTCCACTCACAAGCAGGTAAGATAGAATCCATCCAATCCGGTAACACTGAGCCTAGTACTCTTTCTCTAAAGTAGGAAGGAAAGTGAGAATTCAACCAGTTAGTATAAGAATGAACCGGGTGTTTAATAAGTAGTGGTGGACAAGCTGCCCTAAAGTTAATGGTTAGAGTTTCAGACAGGTAGCCAAGAGTTCAATCAATAGTTTCAATAAGTATTTGGTTAGAGTTTCAGACAGGTAGCCAAGAGTTCAATAAGTATCGAGTTGACTCCCCGTTAGATGACCCTGAGTTCAAAGGGACGAGGTGAAGTAGAAAGGAAGTCGGCAGATGTAGTGACAGTAGCTTACTTGTCTATCCGTTCCTTGGCCGTTATGACTCATACTTACTTTAGCCATGAACACAGGACTCGCTCATAACTTAACTACGGACACCGGACTAACGCACAACCACTCCATGTTTGTCCTGAAGCTTTACTGACGCTAGAACAAAACTCCTTTATACAGCTTCGGCATTCGGCAGAGGTAAGAAACCAGATGTCGGTAATTATACCATATATCGGAGTTGCTAAGGTTAGCTTGTTGGATTCAAGGTAAACCCTATCTGCCCTAAACCATACTGATAGTGCTATATGACCCATTCCAATCTCTAAGTTTATTCAAAGTAGGTTACCTTCTTCGCAGCGTGGAACAAAACGAATTCAGTTTCCTCAGAGCCGAGCCTGTAGTTGATCATTCCATTCGAAATTCCTTATTTGTAGAAAGAGCAACCAAGCAACAGTAGCAAGAGTTATAGGAGTAGGAGCCATTCCATTCTATATTTGCTACATTTCCATTCCATATTTGCTATAAAAGATCAGAATTCATTTAGTGTAGATTAAACTCGGGAAAGCCTTGAACTAATTAGTTGCCAGAGTTCGAATAGCCTAACTATGTTATTAAAGAAAGATTCACCTCGGTGCTGTGGTTGCTTGTGGTTGCTTGGCCGGTATTCAACAATAACATTCCTTCCCAGGCGAGGCGGGGATTCAAGTATGCTTCTGTCCTTTCCTCTAGCTATTTCTGTTATTCGTTTAGCTATTTCTTTTATTCGTTTCGTATGCTTCTGTCCTTTCCTTTATTATATTAAAGTAGGGTACCCGGTAGTAGTAGTTTCTTGTCCGTCTTACTTAGTAGCTTGGTTATCCGTGTCTTTGTCTGTTCGGTGCTTTATCTGTCTACTTGCTATGTGTTTGCAGGATAGATAGCCGGTATTGAACTACTGAAGAGAGGAATAGAGTTGACTGAACACTAGCCATAGAATCCCCAGGTAAAGTGATCGAGATATCGGACTATTTCGTGATATCGGACTGTTTATTAGTGGGATATCTTACTTTATCGTTATATCAGACTTGGAAGATCTGACTGCCAAGTAGACCAATAAGGGAGGGAAGAGTGAAAGAGCTGGGAGTAAGCCTCGGTTAGGTCTTAGAAATAGTTCTTTTTGTTCTGTTGAGAGTTCAGTTTGTTTTGAGAGAGCACTGGGAAAGCGTTTAGTCTCCTTTAAGCATCTAAGCTCTTAACTCCATACTCCATACCTGGCTAAGCATCATAAGGTATCTTCTCTCCCTATGACCAGTTTAGCTCCTACCGCGTAACAAAGGAATTTGAAAGAAATATTTCTCATTAAAGGAATTTGACAGAAAAAACTTTCTCATTGGACCCGTAGCGACCACTATGTAGGAACATGCATGGAAGCGGCTTTCTTTTGATTAGAAGTGTTGCTTATAAGTTGGAGTTAAGGGAGCTGTTCTCCTATTATTGAGATTAGAGATGGATGGAAAGAAAGTGGTTGATAACGACATAGAGAGAACGGAATTAAGGGAGCTGTTTTCCTATTATTGGGTGGGATTAGAGCGAGATTAGAGCAAGGATGAAATCCGTGTTTGATAACGAGAAAGATAGAACGATGTAGATTGGAGCAGGCGATATAGATTAGAGATGGATAGAAATAGGGGATAGTAGGATGGATTGCTAGATGGAAATAAGGGTTTGATAGTAGGATGGATTGCTGGATGGAAATAAGTGTTTGATAGTCGGTTGGTTGCTGGATGGAAATAAGTGTTTATAGTAGCATGGACTTTGCATCCAAAAAGGAAGAATGCTTGATTACCCATATGGAAATAGTAGTCAAACCTGGCACATTAAGGGTGAAGAAAGGAACGAGGGAAGAATGCTTTATACCACCACTATACCACTATCGGAAAGGAGCGAGTAAGTCCAAGAATCAAAGCAGTAAGAAAGTAGTCTACTTGTTCTGAAGCGGGAAGGAAAGAAAGCCTTAATAAGTCAGGGCGGAATGAACTACGGAGAAGAATGAATCTAAGGCCATTTCCTCATTGTTTAACACAAGCACCTAAACCTGTCTCTGCAGAGGTAAACTAAGGGCCCTTACTATCATTTCTGCCAATAAGCCAATGCACCCGAGGAGTCGTTAACTGTTATTTGTCTAGTTGCTTGGTCACTTATATTGTTTTAATGAATCAATCCTTTCTTTCTGCTCGAGCTCCATCATGTACTATAAACCTAAGACAAAGTACTATAACCCTAAGACAATGAATTCTCAATAATATAGAAGATCGGTCTTACATTATAAGAAAAGATAGATCGGCTAAGTCTGACATTCTCCTTATTACCCTCGATTCCCCAGAATATAAATTATTGTATATTGAAGTAACCGCAGAGATGCATTTTGATTAGCCTTATTGACTCGTTATTACCTTGACTTTGATTCACTTATTGACTCGTTATTACCTTTACGTGAGTAAGGAAAGGAGGTAAATGACTTGATTCTATAATGGGTGCACTCAATTGAAAAAGCACTCATTGACGCTATAGGGCTCATACGAAACTTGTATAACGGGGTCTATGCCACTGCCTCTGTCCTAACCTAATTCATAGTGTTGGATTCAGCTGTCTCTGTCCTTTAGTTTTTAAAAGCAAATCCAATAAGCTTTTCTAATCAAAAGCAAATATCTCCTTAAAAGAAAAAGAAAGATCAGATAGATAAACAAAAGAAGGAAGTGAGCAAGCGCTGTAACCGAGAAAAGAGTGCATGCTCATTAGGCCCCGACCGCCCCTAGCTTTCGTAACCCGTGCTTGATGCCAAAGTTTGATACGTCGCCACCACTTCGACCCGGCACAGGCAAACAGTAGCTTCCCTTAACTAAAGCATGGAACCTCATACACCATAAGATTTTCTAAATAACATATTATCATTGTGAGGAAATCCGTTTCGACGACAGTAACAAAGTAGGAATGCTGACCCCGACTAACAAGACAGAAGGTAAATAATCGATCAATTAGATTGAAGTCCTTTTATTGAGTATTCGTTTTTGAATATGCTTGGCTTCCATTGCATCACACCTACGATAAAGAAAGGCGGGGAAGGCTTTATTAAAGAGTCAAAACAAATTGATGCAGGCGCCACATAAATAGAAAGCATGTAAATAGAAAATGTGCACACTTAGTGAGAAAAGGAAAAAGCATGAAAACAGATCCAAACTATGAGTAAGGAACTGACTTACTGCTTGGCCCACTAAGGGTTACAGAGGAGGATGCTGTTTAGGGATGATTGCAGGAGGATTTAGTTTAGGGATGATTGCTCTTTAATCCGTCCCTTCCTTACTTCACAAAATAACTAATTCCCTAACTCTGAGAAAGCGAGTCTTGTCTTCTTGCGCCGCTCTTCCAGAATCCATTCGGGTGGGCCAAACAAGGAAGGCCGTGGATACACCACTGAATCGGTCGGGCAGAGAGGTGGTAACCGTGAAACTCCTTTTTTTGAATCAAAAGGGATGGTCTTACTTGTTCAAGACAGAGAGCAATTCCATTGAAACCATTTACTGTCTTAAAAAACGAAGTGCTATTCTTTCTTCTCCAGCCCCTCAGGTAAAGAACAACTATGTTATTAGGCTCAAATGCATCAGAAGCACCATTTCCTCATGAAAACTCATATGTGACAAGTATATTATAGATAGTACTAAAGTATTATAGATAGTACTACTGAAAACCACCCATGTGAAACAGAGCTAATGGCCTGCCTGCTTTTAAGCTTGACAGATAAGGACTTCTTGAAGAGGAAGAGGCATTGCAAATCAATCTTACTGTGTACCGACCCATTAAGGATCGTTGAGTTACATTGGTTGCCTGCCGGTTGCAGATGAGATGTTGTTGACTCGGGCAGAGGGACTTCTACACCTTAAGCAGCCTTTCTATTAACCACAGGAAAGGGTAAGAAATGACAACGATTCTAATAGAGCGGGCCCCCTCTTTTCATGTCATTTGTAAGCGTAAGCGCGAAAGAATGTTGTTGTAGATAACTGTGCCACTATGAATGATTCAATTAAGATGTAATATGTTATAGATTATTCCAAATTATATCATATGTATCTCGTCCATTATAAGAAAAAGATGTAATATGTTCATAGAATAGATTATTCCAAATTATTATATCATATGTATCTCTTCCATTATAAGAAAAAGAAAGGGTACCGATACCCACATATAAGAAAGAATGTCGGCACCCACTAAACATATAGTATTCAATTAGAATCCAGATTAGGTAGTCCTGGCCAAGCAGACAAGTAACGACTTATATAGGCTTGGCGCTCTCTACTCAACTCTTAAGTAAGAATGGCCAAAGAGCCAAGGAACGGATAGACAAGCAACGGTACAAGCAATTACGTATTTTGATTAGTTATGAACAAGTCCCTTTTTTGGCCCCAACTCTATCCTCTTGATAAGCCTTATTGTCTCCCGTGCCCACCTCAGTAGCGGTAAAGAGGTCTTTCTTCTTAATCTTATAAGAAAGAGGAAATAAGAAACTAGATGCTTAGGAGTTAAAGAAGCAGTTCGCAAGCCATATCGCATAGGAAGAAAGCTGCATGCCAAGAAGTGAAGCCGACCACCTCCCTTCGCACCAAAAGTGTTTCACTTATGAACCGCCCCAACAAATAAGGATGAAACTTGGGATTCCACAATAAATACTGAATTAAGGAGCAGCTACGGGTAGCGGTAAGTAAACTCCATTCTGATTGTCTCCCTCGACAGCCTCCGCTTACCTAGCTTGCCCAGGGCTTGTCTACCTATCTGCTTTCCTTGCCTTTGTAGCAATCAAATTCGTATAGGAGCCGATCCTTCTCCCTGTTACTGTTCTTGTTTAATACCGAGTGAAATCCATGTACCATATAATTGATTCACTTTCCTTGTAGTAGAGTTCGGGATACACCTATTTGTTCTGTTCTTAAAGGCAGCAGTAAGGAGTTATTGTTTGTGGAGTTCGCAAGTAAGTGACAGTTCCGCTCGAAAGATAACTGTTTGAAGCTAAAGACTGTATAGGCCCAACAAGTCGTGCTAATGCAAGTTTCCCACGAGGCGAGAGATTCTACTGTTTGACAAGGCGCTAACAGAGTTTCTACACGTAAGGAGGTAGCTGTGACATAGCTTGTTTCAGAATCCATCTTCGTTTTCAGAGCAGGACAGGACAGGATCGGGGAAGCTAAGCGCAAGACGTATTAGCAAAAGGGCGTTGAAGCGGGGTCTGGTCTACTTAAGTTTCTTGTTCCGTTGCATGTTAGCGAGTTAATCAAGCCTTTTCCACAGTGCTATTCGAGTCTCTTTGGCTTGCTCCTGCGCACAAGGTAATAATCAATCATTGACTTTAGTCTAGAGGCAAATAACTCTGTAAGCCGAAAACAGTCATGGAACTTGCCCGAACCTTTCTCTCTGTAATAACGGAACTAGATTCTTACTTGAACCCGACAGCGCTTGCATCTGTACCGCCGCAATACAATCACCTCTCGAGTCTACTTTCCTGGAACTTATTATTATGTTGAAACAGCAGCCTCTCCAGGTAAGGAAGCAAGCAAAGGGTAGTAGACCTAAAGTGCTTGTATAGGTTGGTGCGCTAACGCGAGTTACGAAAGGAAAGGGGAAGTCAAGACAAGAGCAGAGCCAGCAGTCAGCTGGTTGTTTACTCCATTCTCTATTAGTGGGAACACAAGTGAGATTCTCGTTCCCGCTCAAGTAAACTTAGCACCACTGCTTGCTTATTATTAATGTAGTATATAGGACTCGTATCAAGACTCAGTGCTCAAGGGATAGTTGAGTTTCTCGATGGTCAGTGAAATTGTCAGCAGAAAAAGCAATGAATGGCTTTCGAACAGGCAAGAGTCAGCTGTGTTGTTACCGCTCCGTGGGCTATCCGAACTCCCTTAACTTACAAAGGACAGAAACCATTAGTATACCATTAGAGTTAAGTTTAAGCCATCTTAAACCTTAGAGAAGCTGACCTATGTTGCCACAACAAGAGCTCTTCTAACGCATTGTTTACCTAATAATAGAAACCAAACCCTCTCTCTTGCTAATACAGATCTTGCGAACTCACTAACAAATAGTCACTCGCGTAAGCCGAAATGGGTACTTACGTCTTGCTCCCGAAAACACACGATACTTGCTAACTTCTTAATTGCGAGTAAAGACACAGCAACTACTTGTTCCTTCTGCCTTCGCAGCCGTGATGACGCGGTTCTAAACATTTCTACTGGATCTCTTATTTGCCTCCCGGAATGCTAGTATCAAAAAAAGACGAGTGCCTGACTTCGAGCCCATAGATCCAAATCCAGAAGAAGCATATGAATCTCGAGCTGCTTTTCATTTCTATCTTATATCGCGTGACAACTCCTCCTCCCCTTATTTGTGATTACTCCCTTGCCTTAATAGAAATTGGCTTCATCAATCAAGCCTTATCCACTTACTGTCATTCATTGACTAATAGCTTCCTCAGAGTCGGTTGGGGAGCTTCCTCAGAGTCGGTTGGGAAGGCGCTTAACCACATCTTTTCCTACATTCTTAAGTAGAGCAGAGCAGTAGAGTGGAAAGATGCTCATTAAGAGTAGAAAGATGCTCATGTTGTATATGTTGAGTAATTTGATTGAAATCTATTTCATGTTGCCTTAGATTATATTATGACTTTAATAAACACTGGCTCAGCTCACTACTGGAAATATCTATCCATATAGAAATTGAGATCATAATGAGAAAGCATTGGTAGGGTACTGCCTTGTCCGGAATAGCAGGCCTGATTGGAATAACTCACGGATTGGCTTGCCCTCCCGCACCGACCGACCTTAGTGGACAGACAAGAGAAAGAATCCTGACTTAATTAATTACTGCATCGCTTCTTATGTAATGGCATTAATAAGCTTGCATTCCCTATACAACTAATGTATAGTATGGACAGAAAAGTGCCGACATCAATCTTCTATTCAAGTCAAGTGCTAACGGAGCTTTGTAAGGAAGCAATGGCCGTGTTTTTACACTCCATTCTATATGGGATAGCTAGCTCCCCTTCCATTCTGTTCATCAAAGTAATCAAAGAATATTAGTAACATATATATATTAGAATATGCATCTTGATTATGGACTTGATTCCGGAGTTTGTTGACTTTATTCTTGAGTTGATTCAGAAGTGTGTTTAGTTATTCATATGATTAAGGAGTTAGTTTACATGGTTCTATCTTAGGTGGAGAGTGAGTGAGTTGACTCTATTCTATCAGATTGGACTTCTGAAACCAATCCGTAGTTCACAGTCCGCATTAACACTTGGGCTGATATCATCAACCGTGCTAACCTTGGTATGGAAGTAATGCATGAACGTAATGCTCACAACTTCCCTCTAGACCTAACCTAGCTGACACCCACCTTCGTCCCTTCCAGCTTTGTATCTCCCCCATTGAGTCGTGCAATAACAATAAGGTCTCACAGGGATTGGGACAATAATACAAATTCCTGCACTGATAAGGTGAGAAAGAAGACCAGATTAGCCCTTAGGTCACTGATACTATATCCCTGTCCTCATACTATCTTCTTCTCAGTTAGTTTGAGTTTCCGGTCTTTGCCTTATCTCTCCGTAGCGTAAGAAAGGATCTTATTGTTTACCATCCCTCCTTCCTGTTCATCTACCTGCACAGGGTTAGTGCTATTATTGCAGCAGATTCGCCAGTCGAAAATCATCCCCTTATTTCTATGTTGGTGGGTAGTGAGCTATTGATGTGGATGGGCTTGATGAGGAATTCGATGCCTGACCTCTGCCTGGTACCCAAAAAGCCTATGCTTCTTCTACTCATGTTCTACTACTTATGACTCATGTTCTACAACTTATGTTAGTTATGAAACTATTGGAAGCTGTTAGTTATGAAACTCTTTTATGCTGCTACTAGTGCCACCGGCGTCGGGTAAACTTCTTCTACTCATGTTCTACAACTTATGTTAGTTATGAAACTATTGGAAGCTGCTACTATAACTATAACCGGTAGTATTGTGCCCCCCATCGCTGATGTTGGTGCTGGGTCTTAATCACGAACACGCAGTTTCAATCTGGATTAGTTGTGACGGCACATCGATTTCTCAATCAACCCAAGCTTCCTTATACTCATATTATTGCAACTTACAGAAAACATTTTTGAGAACCCGAAAGTCCAAACCAAGTTGTTCGAATCTCCTAGAAAATCTATGCATACCTTGTTCCCTACATTTCCCCCGCTAACCGGTACTACATTCGCAAACCAATCCGGATGATGCATGGGGGGCCTGTCTCGGTCTCATTGAAAGGTGAAGTGCAAGCAAGCAAGTCAAGCCAAGCAGTACTAGATAGAGTGTGGTGATTCTTTATTCTATTGAGGTGTCTATATGATCATCTTATGGAGAAAGGTCGGATTCAAGAAGTCAAAGTAAACCAACGGGCGACAATTAGAAGAGAGTAGAAGCTGGTGCAGGCGGTGCGAAGTACTCTTTCTTTTCGGAATTCATGGCTAGACCCTGTGCTTACCTAGAAAGTGGTATGTAAGTAAGTCCACCTACGGCCAGGTTGTCCACCGGATTAAGTCTGCTAAGATGAACTCGGATTTTGCTCCTTGCCTTCTTTAGGCCTCTTGATTGCCTACGAAAGAGAAATAGGGACATCCTTTATTGTTAAGAGCACCACTAGGAGTTCACCTGATTCCTTTCTTACAGTGCAGGAGTGACCATACTAGACAAGCAAAGTGTGACAAGCCGAAATGAACAAGTAATAAAACCAGTAGAGCAACAAACAGTAACAAATCCTCTGTGCTAAGGGAGTAGGAGAACCTATGTGCTAAGCAAGAAACCCGAGTTAAGGGAGTTCAGTGCAAAGGAGTTAATAAAACCCATCCTTTCATTAATGTTAACTAATAAATGGTTATCCATCATTTTATATCCCTTCCCTATTCTAATCCGATCCTGTTTTCGTCAACTAGAACGGAGACTGGCTATTCATTCTCGTCTACAATACCACCGAGCTGGCTACTTCTCGTCTACAATATCACCGAGCTGGCTACTTCTCGTCTACAATACCACCGAGCTGGCTACTTCACCTCTTATTCTTGATCGGACTAACGCTATACACGAACAAAGGAACAAAATACAGGTTACGAAGAAAGGACTGGAAAGATGGGCGCGGGTATACACTCTAAATGAACTCCGTTATTGCTACCGCTCTTTTAGCTCGCTACCGCCCAGTGTTTAACTCGCTAGTTGGATTCTGTCTGGGTGAAGGGGCTATCTGATTCTTGGCCTACTTAGGGACATTCTGATCTTGTGGATTAAGGCCTCAGGCTTGTTGGTACTGGTTGAAGGCTGGGCGGATCTAGTTGAAGAGTAAGTGGCACTGGCTTGGTTCTGAGTACCTAACAGCACCAGGCTTAGTATACCTAGCTCGGGTTGAAGTCTTTAACTACCTTGTTTCAGGCTGAGTCATATGAGTGGAATTCTGAGTCTACCTCCAAAGCCTTCTACTTACTGGGCTGGGCGCATTCTTGGACGAGTGAGTTGGATTCTAAGATTGACTGGTGGAATTCTTAGCTTCTGGCTAGCTCCCCTCTTAGGGACATTCTGTAATTCCTTATTGGCTCGGTGTTGCCTTATATACGAGTAGCAATTCCAATTCTGAAATAACTTATATACGAGTAGCAATTCCAATTCCGAAATAAGATATGATAGGCCAAGCCGACTTCTCCTCTTACAACTAATACTTCCTCTCCTCTGTAAACTAACGACTACTGAGTGCAATTCTCACTTAAGAACTATCACTGGGGATTCCACTTCACCAAAACACGGGAAAAAGGTAGCAAACGGATAAAGTGGTTGACTCTACAACTTACTATAAGGGCTCTGGACTAGAGCATAGCATCTCTTCTACCTATGGCAACAGTCAACTTCATTGGTTCCCTTTCCACTCCCCTTATATAAAGCACCGACACAGTGTTCAAAACATTCCAATCGAAATTCACTCTTATTATATTATTCTTATCTTATATACGATATACGAAAATATACGATGATATACGAAAACAATATTCTACGAAAACATTCTTTTTTATCTGACTTATATTATACGAAAACATTCTATCTTTATTATACGAAACCGTTTACTCGTACTCAAAGATATTATCACCCCCTATGCCCTAACCTAAAAAAGGCACCCACATCTATTATACCTCTTCAGGCGAGGCGCTCCGACCCCGCGCACTGCATCGATTCTCTATCAGCCAAGCGAAAACTAGACACACCTATAGCACCGAACTACTAGAGCATAGCACCGGCACCATTAACTAGAGCACCGAACTATCACTTTTCGGACCTCTCTTATCTTTCCTTCCCACGCCAACACACCCTACCTGGCTTTCTCACCAGGGCAGCTATTGTCCATCAGAAGTTTTCCTATATCACAAGAGAAGATAGAATTTCGGATGAGACTCAGGCTAGGTAGCGAGCTAGAGGAACGGCAGGTTAGCTAGTCAATTTCCGGAAGTCAACCAGAATTACTATAAGGGCCCCTTAACTAGACACATGGCAAAACAGGACCCATCCGCGGCACCCACATCTCTTATAGCGACACCCCCGGCACCCACATCTTGAGTTTGAGCACCCGAAACGAACTCTTATAAGTGTTAACCCCGAACCGAACCTACCTCTACTATTAATGACTATCTTTTCCCTTGCATTAGACCCCTTCTCTTCTTATCCCTTGTTGGTGGTTTCAAATATACAGGTTCGGTGCTTTAGTGGTGGAGGCTCATCCATCTTTTCATAACTATTGATTGCTCCAACAAGCAGACAGGCAAGTTACTACTAGTGTTGCGAAGAATCTAGTGTACAGGTTTGTGACCCTAATATATCATATAATACCAGAGTTTCATCCTTATTAGTAAGTCAAGATAGGGTTCATGAAAAGCTAGTCAAAGAAAGAAACAAAGCTCTATTAGTTTGATAGGCATGTTGTTTGATAGGCAATAGGCACAACTTACTATAAGGAAGGGCTGGAACTGGCTATTCCCCACGAGACTTCACTCGCATTTAAAGAGATTATAAGCCCCTACCCCGTAACTACACACATGGCAAAACAAGACCCGGCACCAGTGGATTGGATCTTAAGTCAACAAATCATGAAACTAGTGTCAACAGGGCTTTTGAAACACTGCCTCTACTGCCTCTGATCCTGCCCCATTTCTATTCAATACAATACGCCCCGTAAACCTCCCTGGATGCCAGCCCATTCATACTAATTTATGAGTATTAATTCCACTTCACTTTACTTTAATGCTTTTGGCGACCACTACGCTGTAGATGAAAAGTCAGGGTAAGCGGGAAAGAAAGCGCGCACAGGGTCCAGGGCATCATCTAGTCATTTCTATTAGTAATCAGCGGAATCAAGATCTTGATCGGGATCTTATTTCAGTGAAAAAGTAAGCTAATGCGGATTCGTCTCTTTCTTATAGCTTTTCTCGTCGGACTTGCCCCTTACTTTGACTTACGCCTTTGCTTAGGAGCAAACCTTCTGCTTTCATTTCATCTTTTCTTTGGAGCGCTGGGTCAATCCAATCACCTTCCGCTACGGAAACTGGTCATTATGCTACTGAAACTGATCTAACTGGCTGTCTTTTCGCTTTAATCACTCGTATCGGGACCTCAAATCCAAGAGTAAGCTAATGCACCCGGTCAAAAGCCCTTTACTCTACTCCCTTGCCTTAACAGAAACCTTTGTATGCCATGCCCCCTTGCTTGACAGATCTATTTATATCCTTATTCCTCACCTGGCACTGTTCCTTACTCTACCAAAACAAGGTGGTTTCGAGAGCTGGATAAGAATATCTTACTGGGGCAAGGAAGCAAGGTTAAGCGGAGAATTGCCGGATTCTGATTACTCTAAAGGGACGGGAGTTGACAATGAATGGGGCCTATACCTATAAAGAATTCAATTCGAACATACAAAGGGTGCGGCGCATAAGGCTCTTGCCCGACCCCTCAACTCATAAGTACGAATTGCACTTACCCCCGGGGAAACGGAATCCGTAGTGGAATACAGATCCTTAGCTGGATGGATAAGAGTCAAAAGCTATATCCTGAGTAGGAACCATATCTGATGCTAGAAGCTCCGTTTTCGAGTAAGGATAAAGGAGTTCTGGTGTTGGCGCAAGTACAAATACAGGTGTTTCAATTCAATAAACAGGATCAGAAGTGTTACCAACGAAGTAAGTCACAACATATTCTATATTCTTGGATTTGTCAGTTCAATTCCATTATCACTTTGCGAAGGTTAGTTTACAACCCGTAGACAAAGTACGTTTTGAAGCAAAGCTCTTAGGTTCCTCTATGACTTCTTTCTATAATTGGAGAGCTAGAACACTAAATGAGAAATTCCATCATGTTGCACAAGCAGTTCACAACAAGCAATCTGATAGACTAACATGTGCTCGATAATCAATTGATTTATTGGTTGACTGGCCCTACTGCTCGAAGTACTGATTGGAAACCAACCTCTTGTTAATGCGCGAAGGAGTGTACTGTTACTGACACCTAGATACTCAACGTGGAATCCAATCTTTCTTGTTTATTTCGGGCCTATTTCAGTTGAAGACTGGTCCAGACTTATTAATTGTTGCGATAGCAGTAGCAAGTAAATAACCCCTCTAAACTTCACTTCTAGCTTCTAAACTGACTCCCGAAACAGGACTAGTTGGGCCTGATCCATATCCTTATGCTTATCCTGTTTTAAATCCTGTTGCCAATGCCATTAACTTCAGGGCAGAACCCATCTCCTCTCCACTAGTTCTTGCCCCAACATTAGCTTCATCTTTCGATCGACGAACAGAACAAGTATGAAGTAAAGATACGCTTGCTGCTGATTAAGTCCAGGGCAAAGCTACTACTAGACAAGAATTGACCTGCTACAACTCAAATGTACGGTTAAAGAGATTCAAAAGTCAGCATTAGTGAGGGCGGCTAATAGCTCTGCAGAAGTATCCAGTCAGCGGGACAGAAAGAAGGATAAAGGTAAGAATCGACTGCCCTCTTCCTTGCGCCTGTAGCATGATAAAACGGATCTGATATCGTTGACTTGAATGGAGCCTTTGATACAGAAGAATCACCTGAAAGCAGGACTTCCTCCTATCCGAACTCTCTAATACTGGACTTGTAATAACTTCCACAAAGAGACCGGACCGGCCTTACTGTACCTTAGCGTATTCTTAGTAGTACTTGTATCAATCAAACTTCCCCTGTTACCTTACATCCTGACTATCCTCCATATCCGTCCAACACTCCTGACTTCCAGTCCTATGTTAGAGAGTTTACCCTGAAACTTCTTTCTTTTAGCCTTAAGCCCCTAGCTCCAACTCGCCCAAACCTATCTATTTATACGATGATTCTTTTATGATATAGTAGTAGTGATAAGAGGATAGCGCATCCAGTAATAGACTCAGAATTCGAATATTAAGCACCAGAAATAGACTCATAATAGTACCCTCGACAAGCAACAGGGCAAGCAACGTGTATAAAACGAAAACTGCTATACCATCCTGAACTCTGAAACTAATATCTATAATGATTACTATCCTGTCCTAAAGTCTGGGGATGCGCCCAAAGAGCTTATACTTACCATATCAATGCCTATGCCCCGCTTTCAGGCTTACTTTCTACTTTGATCTTGACTTTGGTTAGTCACCAGCCAAGTGCTCTTACCGTACTACTTGCGAGTTATCTTCTTTATTCATATAGAAATTCCAATACTCATGAGTGTAATTCCGCCCTTCAAACCAGGGTTCCAACCTAGGACTCATTCCTATACAACCTCATTCCTGTACTACTAAGTTGAGTTATGTTACTTACGCCTCTTAGCCCTAGACTTGAGAGGAGCACTCGAGAGCTTAATAATGATGCTATAGCTTCAAACCAACAACTCTTCCTTGTATTCTTTATTACTTATTTGGATTCTCCGCCTTACTTGGTAGATTCTCTCATTGCACGCTTTTGCATTCCCTTAATCACTAGTGTCATTCCCGGGCTACTAAGTTGGATTCTCACTTTTGTTAGTTAGTTCTGACTTCTGTGTTGTTAGTTGAGTTCTTACTAAAACCTCTAATACTCTTTTCTGGAGTTATAGGACCCAGTGTTTCAGTTTGCCTAGGAAGGGCAGAGACAAGTCACTGACAAGCTAGAGTGGAAGAGGCGAGTAGAAGGCTAAATCAACAAGCAATACTTTAAGAAAGGAGTCAGGATGCTAAGTTTAAGGAATAAAGAGAAAGAGGATCGATAGTGGAATACGTTAACTCAAAAGCAAGGATGCAACTAACGAGTAAGGATTAGACTGCCGAGGACATTTATGATTCCGCACCCGATGCTCTCTTACCTAGCTCCGTTATTATACTAATGTAATGGATTGAGTTCCAACTTATGTGTTTCATTATTGACTTACTACTATAGGTCTTATAATGCCATAGATCATGTTATACTACCTTAGTCTTATAGCTCTGATGCGTTATACTTCTTATCATGAATAGCCAGGGTAAGTAATCAAACCAACAAGTAAGGCTTGTGAAATACGAGAGCGGAACAAGGCTTTGCTACTGTAAGTGAATTCTGTCCTATCCGAACAAGGGTTCCTATCCCTAACGATGAGGCCCTTCTTTCCTTCTTTGACTCCTTATTCCTAGTATCGAGTTCGGTTCGGGAAGGTAAGTTTAGAGGTATAGTTCGGGAAGGTAAGTTTTCAGAAAGAAAGTAAGGAAGGGGGCGCTTAGATGTCAAGGGCAGAGTGAAATACATAAGATAATGCTTGTATTAATATCAGTTTGTAGAAGAAGAAGAAGGAATTGAATAAGTCAGAATAAAGCGGGAAAGGGAGACTCCCACTGGTACATAGGACCCGGATCAGCAGTTAAGTTAAGGAATCCCTATAAGTCATGAAAGAACCAAAGACTGGAACTGGAGACTCGTAGGCCGTAAGGAAAGTAAGCCATAACCTCATAAGCCCCGATTAGATTCAGTAGTAGCAGGCCTCTAGTTGGTAGTGGCAGGCCTATAGTTAGTATAGTTGGGTACGCTAGACCATAACTATATTCTTTATCCCCCAGAGGTTGATTCTTTGGCCGAGTTGTTCAATATCCTGCATTTTCCCGATAGAGGTCTTTTCTACTGCACCATAGATCCACTTATTCTTATTAAATAGTTGGATTCTCGCTCTACTGCCCGAGAGAACTAGTTGGCTTGTTAAGGTATTGCCAACCCGGAGAAATTCCAACTTAGTTGCGAAAGAATCAATCCAGTAATAAAGAATAGAAGCATCGATAAAAAGAGACGAGTAGCTACTAGGCGCCAAGCTACTACTTAAAGTGAGAATGGAGCTGGTGTCGTTTAACTCGCTACCGTTTAGCTCAGACTCCTACCGCCCCGAACACAGGACTTGGTAATAACAGCTCGCTACTGCCCAGAACACAGGACATGACTTGGTTCTAACTCATACTAACACCGGCTAGTACTATACAGTTGAAAACATTCCTTCCAATTCTTCCTATTCGAATCTTTCTCTTATTATAGGAAAACACTAAAGTGACTCCTAGGGCTACTAATACTGTTAGGGCTCTGGACTACTCTCCTATTTTATTAACTCTTTCACTCCCTAGTTATGAACTCCCTTCCCTGAGACCGAGTCAACTAATACGGATGAAACTACTCGTATACAAGTTTGGGATTCCACTGGAACAAGAGCAGTACTATACGAGTACTACCTGTCTTCAACTCACACTCGACAAACTAGAACAGCCCCGATTGCTGCTGTCAACTATCATACCTATGACAACAGGCTCCCGTTAGCTCACTTAGTGTTTATTACCTAATCTCTCTCCTCTGGCTCTGGCTCATCTACCGAAGTCAACTAATGGGGTAGTGTTGTTGACTTACTTGTTGGGGATGAAACTCTGACAACGGATTCAAGGGGCTCCTGCCGCCTTCCCGCTCGCTACCGTTTTCACTCTAACTCCTACCGCGCCTAGATCGGCTTGGTCGTTAGTAGTGGCTTGGTCATTAGAAGTTGCTTGGCCCCCTTTCTGATTACCTGGACAAGCATACTCGCTACCACTCCACTACACCTCTGATTCCACTGGACTACTACTTGGAGGGTTAGACTTTAGACCATCATTTCTATACACTCAAATTCAGTATTTCGAATATGGAGCTGTTTTTCATGTGATTTACCATTCCACTAAGAAACTGTCCTTAGAAGTCATTTCTTCCTAACATCTTGAGGGTTCAGTTGTAGGTGCAGCTACCTCTAATTCTCTAGTAACCCACTTCTATAGGACCAGACCACTACTTGTAAACTGAGCCTAGCCTCCTTCCTCCTTGCAAAGAAATATGTATTTACCCCGACCCGCACTCGACTTCTTTCCCTGCTCTTTATTCCCCAACTGCATCTTATCTGAGTCTAACTTTAATACACCAATTATCATTCTATTGGCTCCGCCTTTCCATACCTAGGCTATTGACTACACCCGAAACTCTGTCTGTCCTTCCCGCTTATCTATCTTATTGAACTCACTCCTAAGCTTCCCTATCTTATGAATCTGCTCCTTCACTCGAGCAGGACTACAGATCTTATGGATTCAATAAGAGCAAGAACCGGTACCTCGAATCTACCTAAGGCTACTAATACTTATTGCCCTGGAAACAGGATATTCTCTAACTAAGGTAAAGGTCAAGTCAGATGAGCTACAACTACAAAGGCAAGGAGACAAGCAGAGCGTGACAAGCAGACTTAGGCGCGTAAGTGAGTTACCCAGACAAGTAACAACTACTAACTGGCAGCTTAAGCACTAACTTAGTTCAATTCAAACTTTCACTACAGAGTTGTGCCTAGTAGGGGTATGGGTGGGCGTGTCATAGAAGATGTCAAACTTCGGTAGTACTGAATGAGGCTCCTATAACTTCATTCTTAAAACACATAGCAAGTAGACCTACTAACCACTGGGCCAAGAGATTCATTCCATTCCTACTACTAATGCTTCTTTTCTATCTCCTACTCAGGATATCCCTAACGACACTCCGCTGGCTACTAGCTAATCTCTCCCCTCTGTAAACTAATACTTTTCTTGCTCTGGACTACTCTACTACTTGTTTGTATTGATTCTGGTTCGAACTAGCAGCCCTTTAGGCACTACTTACTATGTAGCTTGGCGCTTCACTTTATCACCCGAACAGCCTATGATCTATAATACCTGGCTGGCACTCGACCTCCCCTAATACTTGTTCCACTGGGCTGGGCTCGCTTACCAAAGAACTCAACTCAGCAGTCAAAGGAGCTACACTAAGAATTCCACCAATAAGGCTAAGAACGCAACCACTACTAATAAGAAAGAAACAAGTCAGTCTCCTCTACTAGATGTGGGTTTCCAGTCATAGGTCTAATTCTTATTTCCTATCATCTGTTTTCCTATCATCAGTTATCATATATAAAGAGAATATATAATTTAGTAGGGGGCCAAGTAACTACTAGACAAGACGGCAAGCAACCACAGTACTGGTAAAAGCCCTGCCCTCGTATTGGAATTAAAACAAGCCTACCC
>NW_008991497.1:167167-199447 GCF_000313855.2 Musa acuminata subsp. malaccensis
GCCAATCAACTAAGGATGCAACAGGACAACCACTAGTTTCAGGGTAAAACTATACCTCTCCTCTTTAAACAAATACTTCCTAGCCTCTGGTAAAGCACCAAACCTATCTCTACCCTTACACCTCAAGTAGGATAACTGATGAAACTCCCCTTGAAACAAATCATTCCAATAAGAGATTTCACTCAGCCAACTGACTATAAGGGCCTATCCTCTTGTTCATCTAACTTAGCAAGTGGGCGCGGCATACAATCAGTTCACCTGGTTTCGTTCTTAAACTACCTAGCTCAATCCTCTGAGGGGCAGTGGTTGTACTCAACAAGCAACTTATAATGTATAGCGGTAGAGAGTTGGGGCTTACTTGTTTCATTCTGTCTTCTGAGTTGGTCTCCCTAGCTTCCCTCTATCTATCCCTCTGGCAACAATCCCTTCATTCTGACTTGTTTACTACCGAGGATTTACTACCCTGGACAGGCGAACATAGGACTTGTTTATAAACTGATTCAACTACTCCACTCAGGCAACAGATACCTGTGGTCGTCACTATTTGCTATAAATAAGAGGAATGTGCTATCTCGTACCTGAGAAATAAGAGGAATGTGCTATCTCGTACCGGAGTCCAATCTCTTCTCTGACCAGTGAGTTCAACCACACCCCAACTAGTAAGTAACTGAGACTACCCGAGCCTAGCCCCTCATAAAGCCTGTAACTACTTAGGTCAATTCTGAGTCTATACCCCAGCTACCCTTGCTTGCATTCTTATACTCATTGGTTTCATCCTATCTCTACCCCGCTTCAGTCCCATACTACATAGCTTCAGGCTTGACTGTCCCTGTTTGGTTCTGTGAGTTAGTAGTTGCATTCCGGTTGGCACTGCTTTAAGGCTCTCACTATCGATCACCCTACACATCAGTATGTCCTTACTTAACCTAATTCTTTAGCTGAATAAACTAGATCTCTTTGATTTCTGGGGGTGCGTTAATAGTCAAAGAGCAGCACAACCCTTTTACTTGTCAGCTACATCTCCTCTCTCCTTGGTGAAAACTGGAACTACTGATCTCACGTGCCTAGCTGAAGTATTCTACTTCTATGTCTCGGAGGCTAACTCTGCCATTACTGACTGGGATTCTTTAACCAACGATACTGATCCTTTCACTAATTACTATGAGCTTGCCTTTACTTGCTTAGAGCCTTGCTTGGTGCTCTGACTATCTATCCAGTTGCAAACTGACACTAGTACTTCTATGATACTTGAAATCGATAGTAGGAAATCAACTCTACACTGGGAATGGAACGTAGACTCAAAAGGCGAACCTCCCCCGTACTTCTATTCTCTAACTAATGATCCCAAGGCTTACTCCCTCTCCTCTCTGACAACCCTCAAGCTACCTCTCTTTGTTTTCATTCTATCCGTCCCTGCTTCCAGTCTCTATGTTGTTCCTCGAACCTTACTATCCCGCCTTTCTAGCCTTACATGACTTTCTCTAGTTCTGGGTATGATCATCTACTGATAGATATATAGGTCTAAGAGCACTAGCAATAAGAATAAGTATATTAACTGGGAAATAGAAACAAACTCGGTATTATAAGAAGTGAGCGCTACACTAATGATTAAGCTTTCACTGCTGGAGTCAAACCTTGCTCCCAGCCCCCCTGCCCTTGTCTCTAACCGGTTTCTCAGCCTTACTTTACTTATTTCAAGTCTTTAGTTCACTGTGGAGCTGCCATTACTAAATCTCATTCTAGCTATCGCCCCTTCTTCCACTGTTTAGTTAAAGTCTTGCCTTCCTGCCTATTAGTCTGAATGCCTTGTCTACTGTTCTTTGACTACTGCCAGCTAAGGCTGCCCTTGCTTTACGTTCTGTTAGCTGTGCTTTTCTTTCTTCTACTGCTACTATAGGCCTGTAACTACTGATAGAAATTCTCCTTCGATTGATGCAAACTGCCACGGCTTACAAACATGACCCTTATAGTGGGTTTCAACAAATACTCCTGTCTGTTAGCCTGCCTTTACTTACCCATATGCTTTAACAATAACTACGGATTCGGATCCTTAGGCTTACTACCACAACTACTAACTATAGGACTAAGTAAAAGAAACATGGAATCGAACACAGAAATCAGAAGAAACTGGGTCAGCTAACAAGAATGCAATAGTACTCAAAAAACCTATAGACGAGAACTCAACACTAGTCATTTCATAATGAAGTAATAACCACTAGCGGGAGGAGCGAGGTGTAAGAATCCAGTAGTGCTAACAAGATTCCAACAAGAATACACTGGCATAGGCTAGTATACTAATGGATCAAACTCTGTAGTATCCGCCCTTACCCGACCAGGGCAAGAGAAGAGAGAAATCAACTCATTAGTGTCGGAATGAGTGTGCGGGGGCACTGATTAGTCACAGAATTGAGGATAAGATAAGGAATTCTATTATCGGTTCCCTAGCTCTCAAGTAGTAACATATCCCTAGCTCTCATCAAGTAGTAAATACAGAGTGCTATAAGTCGTCTAAGAAGTTAGGGCGTGTGTGGAGAACCTCCGCGCTACGTTAGTATACGCTTTGCCGTTGCTTGGCCCCGAAAACCTTACTTATTGAGTCAAGTCACACAGCAAAAGATTGAAGCGCTGAAGCCAAAATAAGCAGTTAAGGCCGACTACATGCTTAAGTAGGTTGTAGCTCCTAGCTTAGAAAGAGGGAATTATGCTTGTGTCTAAGGCTTTTGTTTCCCATATCGTTTCTAGCGTCGTTATGCTCCTTGTCATAGAGTTCTGTTCTTGTGTTGTCGTAGATATCAGCCTAATCTCTTTTTCATGCTAAGATTAAGACAAGGCCCGCTACTGGGTTAAGTGGAAAGCTAGTGTCTATACTCACTCGCCCTTTGTTCCTTACGTGGGTTTCAATTGAAATAGACGAAAGGTTTAGACGATACCGCTTGCTTACTTTGTTTCCGGGTGGGGTGGGCAGTCAATTCGAACTTTCCTACTTGCCTACCTCGACTCTTCTCTGGCGAATGATTCTCTTATTTGACCCCTATTGCTCTCATCTCATCCAAATCCCACTCAGGCAACCATCACTCTTATCTGGCTCAGATACTTCTATCAGCTCTGTTCTTGCCTCCATCTCACTTGCTCTAGTACTATTGCTTTGCCAATTGAACTGACACTGCATGGTCAACAACTCCCTTATCGTTTGCTGCTGACGACTACTTCACCTACCTCGACTTAATGCTCTTTTGACTCAGTTAGTGCTGAAGAAGCCCAAACACAGTACTTATGCACCCAGGTAAAGCTTCAATTGCATCTCATAACTCGTTGTCGGCTTGTCTAGCTTAACTCACTGACGCCGAAGACATAACTTGGAATAACAAATTCTGTAAAGTTCTTTGCTTCTTTATTGGAATAAGGGGGCCTGGCCTTGGAAAAGTATTACCATTGTGCTGCTACAGAAAGAGAAAACCATGGAGAAAATCGAAATAGAAACCATCTTTTTGAGACCCTAATAAACCACTCTATTTGCTCATATAAAATAACTGAATGGGCACCCCGAGGAGCGGCTCTGAATTGAACTTATTGGTGGAAGCCTATGAACCGCGGCGAACAGACTCATTGTGGTAGTGGTGGTTACTTGTCTCTTTGACTTTGCCCAGTTGTTCTTACTTCTGAGTGGAATTCCCTAAGTACGCTTCCAGCATGGGAGGAAGCATTGCAGTAGGGCAGGGCAAAGAATCCAAAGGATAACCCATTAATAGTTTCATTGTGACTTAAGAGTAGGATTCCCACTTGATGGTTTGATTCTCACTTTAACAGAATGAAAGCATCATCAATACAGAATGCAAGCACTGCCAATAAAGAGTTGAAGTCATTAGTGAAAGAGTCAAAAGCTGTGCAACTCACTACCGCTGAAAACTGGAGGAGATCGAGGTTGAGGCACGAAAGGCACGATTCCGGCTTTGCTCCCCGGGGAGCGGGCAAGGCTTCGGGTTTACCTGGTGATAATAAATAAGGTTGCGTTTTATTCCCATAGTAGTAGCTAAGTTCATCGACCGCAGACGAAGGTACGGGCACCCGGCCCAAGAAGAATGATGTTGACTTATAATAATTATGTTGACCAAGAAGAATGATGTTGACTTTTGGCACCGGCACAAACACACCTCGTAGTACGGGAGAAACTCACACATATAGAGCCGGGCATGCACTTAATTCTTCAAGTAACACAACAAAACTCTTCGGGGATCATTGGACATCAACACCGGCAATGGTGTCGACACAACGTTCATTGGGCGGACTCCCGGGGCACTCGCACAGTCTTTCTTTTAGCAACCATTCAGTAATTCTTCGTTCGTTCTGTAGTGAATCCACCTCATTGTTATAGCTCCGATGTGCCCAATCAGTCTTGCAGGTGGGGGAACCCAATAATTCAGTGAACGGACCCCCGTGATGGTGCGTTTTGTTCAACGTCGATGAGCGGTCGTTCGTGCATCGATGGTCCTAGGGCATAGAAGGTAGTACCTCGGCCATTCTTCGATTAGCATCGCCCAGTAATAGAAGGTATATCGCACATTGGACATTAATGATAGAATTCTTGATTATTGATATGATTCTGTTTACTTATATTGATTATATTGGAGATATGTGTTTTTATATGATATTTGATTAGTGTTTTCCTATAGTGGGTTCATGCTCTTATGCCCGGTTTCGATTCTTTGTATTACTGGTAAATTCTTTGAAACCATATTCTACTACTCAGGCGCTGTATTCGTAATCATATATTCTACTAATACTTAGTTACATACTGGATGCACTAGATCATACCCATTTCTGTTCATAGTTTAGAGCAGCTTAGCTTGACTTTCTTCTTGCTTTTCGCCATTCCTATTACTTTTCATCATTAGTATTAATATGCTCCCCACACTGCCGGTATCCCTACTTTTGTGTTTGATTCCCTCCGATCCGATGCCCCATCCTTTGACTTACTTGTTTGATTCCCTTTCTCTTATTCCATTCTTTTAGTAGTGGCAGGAGTCCTAGAAGCAGTAAAGCAAGGCTAAAAGACGGGAAAGGAAGACTCTGAGGCGCACATAGGAGCTGAAGGAGCAAATACAGATGTGATATCTAAATAGTAAGCAAATACAGATGTGATATTACCTTAATAGTCAGAGTCAAAGGTTCTAGTTTGCCTCTCATCTTTGTACGCACTAGCTATTATGTATTATGGCCTATGCTTAGTATGCCCTAGCTCAAAACCCCTTCCTGAACCGCTTACTACCTTTGTTATGTTTGTTTTCATTCCCTTACTTACTTGTATTACTCTTGACTTCCAAATGAACTCTTATACTGCTTAGAACCATTCTATTACCCTCATTCCAAGTTGCGGGTTAAAGTACTGTTAGCAACTTAGTCTTTTCTTACTTGGTTTCATTCTAAGATTGACTGGTTTCATTCTCACTTGACTACTGGCTCTGTTACTGACTCGTTCTATTCTTGGATTTACTGGTTCAATTCATAGGTCTAACTGTAACTCAATCGGGGCCATTCTTATACTTACTGGTTGGATTCTTTCTATTGTTATAGGGTGGGTGGTTCTTTGTTTCTAGTTGAGTACTGGTAGCACTATTCCCAGTTTGCTTCTTTGTCCAGAGTATTCCAAAGAATGGGATTGGTGCTTTCATTCCCTTATTACAAACTAAGTTAGATCCTCTGTCGCCGGTACGAGGCCTTAAAAGCACTAGTTCAACTCGTTAGTATAGCTAGTCTTATGTCGGATTGTAGAAGACCGCTAAGTAAGATGTTAGTGAAATTCGGATAGTATAACTTGTTTCGTCGCTAAGTAGTAGCTTGGCCGTACTTATGCTCTAAACTCACTCTTCCCCCACGGAACTAGAAACCTGCTATACCTGGGCGCCTAGCCTTTCTTTGCTTACCATCAGTCTGTCTCACTGCCTCAATAAACACATTCCCAATAACATGTCGATTAGCCTGTCCTTGCTTACTACGATTCTTACAATTATATGTTACTATTATATGTTATTATCCACAATTCAAGTCTATTCTCTTGAACGATATATCAGTTGTGCGGGAACGATATATCAGTTGTGCGGTTGTGAAGTAGCCATCATTCTATTAAGTCAACTTCATTCTGATTACCAACCTATACCTTTCAGCGCCAACACACACTGCAAACTATATCCCCATAGCCAATAGTACTCTCGAACTTCAAAAGCAAGAATATATCCTTCAATAAAGAATAGAGGTAATAAATAAGAGGAAGACGGTGGAATTACTATAAGAAAACACATGACATGCTACTATGACTATTATGAGAAACTCAAACTCTTTAACTGCAACTGATGGGCCTGTCAGTACTGTCTCTTAGCCGTATGCTACTTCCCTACATGCTTTATCTAATGATCTGGGTCCGACCTACCTGTTTTAGTCTACTGCTATTTGCTTTCGAGCTGAACTACTAACTAGTGAATCAAACTACTATCTATGAGAATGAATCAACTAAAGGGGGGAAATTCTGAGAATGGAACTGCACCTAGCAGGATTCGGACTTGTACAAACAAGAGTACAACTCGCACCGATAAGATGTTATCACACCGATAAGATGCTATCACACCGATAAGATGTTAACCACTAGTTTACCACTAATATAAGAATCGACTACTCTAGAATCAGAGAAAAAATACCGACTCACCAGACTGACTATCCTTTCTGTCAGGCTTACCTGCCTTGCCTTAACTCCAGCTCCATCTTTACTTTTTTCTTGTACAACTGGGCATCGGCCTATCCTTTTACCAATACAACTAAGGACGGAACTCCAGCCTAGGAATATGGAGTAGGATAATCAAACAAAGAACACGGGACTCAACTCAGTGAACTAAACTATAGACTGGGAATTACCCCGCTGATAACAAGGCGAAGGTACTTGTTCGGGAATCCTAATCCATTAAGGAAGAACCCAGCTACTTACTATGAGAACTAAGCTCAACTCAGTGAACTAAACTATCTACCTTGACGAAAACGAGTACTCCGATCTACCAGGCTTACTTTGCTGCCTAACAGCCTTACCCTTATTCACATCAAGCTATCTCTCCCGGCTTGGATTCTGATTTGCCGCTCTGGATCTTGCTTATATCTTTTTGAAACGAAAACTCCAGTCTCAGATCCTTACTCTCTAGGTAACCGACCTATGCGTTTATCTTACGTTCCATTCTCTTATTGCAAACTGACAAAACTACTCAAAATAATCTCACTACCGTGGAAAAGACAGACCAAACCTGGTGCCCTAATGCTTAAACTCAAAAAGAGGAATCCATCACCTGGGGCATGAGATCAAACGACTATAATAGTAGGGGGGCGCCTCTACTACTGCTAATACGAGAACTCAACACTTGGTATGGCAACTTTCACTCTTTGACTCCTTGGGTTGATTCTCTCTCTACTGAGCCGTATCCTGATCTGCTGGCTCGAAAGCACATACTATACTTGTTTATTCCCCAGCTTTTCTTTCTTTAACAGCAAACTTCAATTCTGTGACTGCTGATCCAGATCCTATGTTCTATATTAATCCTATGATAAGGAATAGAAGGGTAACTCCGAAGAACACTTGCCGTACCTTTAAGAGAGCCGGGAAACCAACTACTGACTTGGGTTCTTTCGCTACTGATATAAAAGCTGTATCTATTGATTCAACCTGGCACTACTATCTTTGATTCTTTAAATCAGAAATAAGATGCTTACTTGCTTTCTTTATCCCGGGTTCAAGTCCGTTTGTCTGTAGTAGCATAATAATAGTAGTTCTACCTATTCTCTTCTAATAATAATAGAATTAATGAACTGAGTTATATCTTGAATCTTGGCATACCGATCCTAAATCTAATCCCTGTAAGTTGTTCCTCTTTATTCCTATGTGAAAGTTGAGGCCTGCCTACCCTACCTTCCATTCTTTAGCTTCTTTTACTGCAATTCTGACTTGCAAACCTACGCTTCTGCCTTTCAAGTTGTAGATGACGAACTAGAAGACGAAGCAAGTGGATAGTAAGATAAAACATAAACGGAGGAGCTCAATGCATTAGTAACAGAATAGCCAGTGATCCAAACTCGGAGGAATTAACACACCTAGAAGAATAGCTCCCCAAGCCCTATCTCTAAACTGACCTTCTAGAAACTATACCTCTGATTCTTCTTTTGCATTTCCAATCTCCACCCTTTCATTCCTATACTTATAATACAGAATAGAAAGAACACTGCCTGGCAAGGTTTCACTACTCTTCTTATAGACTCAAAACACTGATCCGGATCCTCTATTATTCTGATATTGATTCTCTTACTCGCTTGTCTCAAACTAACAACAGTGCCTAAAGGGCTATAGCTATAGTGCCCCTAAGCCTAATCTCCATAAAGAGGAATTGAACCACTGCTAACAGGACTCTCACAGGAACCCCGGAAAAAAGTGACTACTGATTGATGGGGACTAAACTCAAAAAAGGTAATGAAACTCATATAGGAAAAAGAATCCAAAAGGGTAATTAAGTAAACACATACCTAAACACAGAAGTAAGGATACGGCGGTAAGCTCAATGTAAGATATCTGTTTTTTGTTAGGGTTATATTCCTTATGCGCTGTATTCTCGTACCTCTTGCCCCAGCTGTTAGGTCTTAGCCTACTGAGTGAAAATCCATATTCTTTGTTCAATTATGACTTTCAAGTTCAGGTTCTATTGCTTGGTTATCCGTAGGTCGGTTCTATTGCTGTATATGCTATATCTCACTATTTACTAAGAAAGAGAGTAAACCAGAGCAGAGCAGGCTCATAGGTGAAATACATAATGAGTTGGGCAAGGGGGCACACCAAGACACGGATAGACAAGTAAGCGACGTAAGGACAAGTCAAAGTCTGTAAATAAGGATAGTTAGAATCAGAGACATGAACAGAAAGCCCAGAGCAAGGAGGGGATTCAGATCAACCCCAATTGCTATACGGAACGGAACCACCATACTATTGACAGCGCCCATGCTATTATTAGAAGATAGTTTACTCAGTGCCAATGCTATTATGACTTTGGACAGTTCCAATGCTATTCGGACTTGGGAGTTGGGGTGGAGGAGAGGGAAAGGGCAGTAGTACGCCGCAACTGATCTATCGTTCACTGAAATAGAAACTACCTTTACTCCTATGGTAGAAGCAAATACGAATAAAACACTAAGAAAATAGAATATAAGAACACACATATCAATAGAAGTTAACAGAATAACGATAGTAGTACTCAAACAAAGGAGTAGCAGAGTTTACCTTCACACATAACACTAATTGGCAGGAATGCAAGGTGATTATAGGAGTAGTTCAAGTATGAGAAGCGTTAGCGACCCTAAGCAAAGGCTTGGTTTGGAATACCTACATGGATAGTAAGATTCTTCTGCCGGTAGGTAAGATTGACTACCAAACGAGTAAGATTAACTACCTAACAAGTAAGATTAACTACCTGGCGAGTGGGGCTTGGTTTAATGAGCTCAATTCTGATATCAGGAGGTTAACTTCGGGCCGGATTCTATATAATGAAAGATCTCTGTAGGGCGTAGGCTTTTTGTTCTATATAGAAAATGGAGGTTAGGAAGGAAAGAGTGAAGTTAAGATTGTCTGTGACAAAGGAGTTCTTTTGACTTGACCTTACCTACAGGAACGTTAGTAGTCTACTGAAAGCTTCCATACTCCATTCTGATTTCTCACCTCATATTTGTATATAATATAGATTGAGTAATGTTATTTTGTATATAATATAGATTGATTAATGTTATGAATTTATTAACTAGATGCCGTAGGTTCATTGTTAATAGTTCATATGACATCTAACCGTAATTCAAAGATCCAAAAAGCATAAGTTTCAGATTGACCGAAGGAAGAATTCAAATTCATGAAATGGAAATAATGAGATAAAGAACTTATTGAAATAAGCTAATAAGATGAACTACTAACAACGATGTAGGCCTAAGTAAACTCTTTCTTTTTCTATGTCAAAGTTCGTGGGTTGCTAGCTAACTAAGCGAGAGAGACCTTCCTTGCTGTAGTCAAGTCAAAGGGGAAGTCTGCTTTGCTACATATTACTGCTCCCCATGGGAATCTCATTTCTCGATGAGCGAACTTCACCATCTGGATATCTATCATGAAATGGTTTCTGAAAGGGCTACCCACCTGTGCTGTGGATCACTTGCATCCGAATCGCCTTGCTCCGCCTCTGCCTCAGCCTCTGTATCTGGACAGCCTTTTCGTTTATGCGCCTGAAACGGCTTCCGAAAGCGTAAAGCGTATCTTTCTTAGGAATTCTACTGAACGGGGTCGATCCACTTCATTAGTTTCATTTGAATTTCCTTATTTACAGAAAACAGAATCTCAATTGATACCACAAAGAAGCGGTTTTCTTCTTTCACAATTGGTGACTACAACGAACAAATGCGTTTAAGCTTAGCGTTCCAACCGTCATATCTATTCCTTACGCTCAGTGCACTTATAAAGTCTATAAGAGTTTCCGCTTACCCTTCCACTAAACTATTAGAGCCCTGTGAGACCTACTCAAATTATTCCAATTCAGTCAAGCCTTACTAAAATAGGGGGTGGAGGTAGAGTGCGGTGGATCGATTAGTACATGCTGACGTCCGAAAGTGCTTCGCTTTCTATTCAGATAAGAACAAGTAGATCATAAGCTAGTATTGGATTTACTGGCAGAACAGATCGATGATCCTATCTTCTTGGATTCAATTAAGAAATGACTAATAGTTAATCAGCTGAAGGAAGAACCTTTCTAAACTAAGGGATTGGTCTCTCCCCTTACTAAACCTCTATCTTAAAGCCCTTTCCCCATTTCATTTCATAATCTTAAGGTCCGCTTTCAAGCGCTGCTTTGGAATGTATGTGGTGTGGGTCTATGACATCAGGTAGCCTGCAATCGAAGAATGAGCCAACAGAGTGACCATGTTAGTTGATTTGCTCTTCTTCAATCGGGTTTGTTTCGCATTGGGGCAGCGACAGCCCTATACCAGCATACGTAGGCACTTATACTTTCATCACCTTTCTGATAGCCTGGCGAGATCTGATCTTTTTTGTTTGGCATCTAAGTAGTAGGAGTACTTATTTCTTCCAATTTGAGATAATTGCTAAACCTACGCGAACTTAGAATGATCTAGTGACGTAAACCATTTCCGTGCAGGGCACTAAAGACTCTTATGGAACAATCGGATGGCAGCCCCTTCCTCTTTCTCTAAATAAAGGGCAGACATCGGCACAATAGGCTTTAAGATGATAGATAGGACAGCCTTTTCCGTTGTATTTTCTGAATTGCCCGGATGTGATGCTAAGATCGATTCTGATTATATTATTAAAGAAGAAAGAATAGCTAAAAGGAAGCGAGTGGAGTTGTAGAAACGGGCGCTATGGGGAAACGGGGGCTATTGTGAGAAAGTCTAGTCACTCCGCTAGAGGTATTCCAAATTGTAGATTTCCCACAACAACTAGCTGCTGCTTGAGTAGATGTCTATCTGGCTTTCACAAAAGGATCCGGAGTCTGGGCCAAATGAGACTTGAAAAAAGAACTCATTTGATTTCGCTACTGCCTTCAAGCCTCGTCTTTCACTCTATTAACTGATACGCGTTAGCTGCATTCCCTATACGATGTTTCAAACTGCTTCTACTGACATCGAACCTAAACTCAAAGGCATCGCAGCCAGCTAAAGCTGACCTCTGATTCTTCTACTTCCGAACCTAAATCTGTATTCCTTACCCTTGTAGTTGTGAACCTATGATTGTAGTTGTGTTAACCTATTCCGTCTTTCGCCTCCTAAACTAAGCATGCCCTTCCTGGCTATTGGTCTATGTCCCCTTGCTCTCGTTCTGTAACTCCTGATCCGGATCTGTGCTACCAAACTCAAACTACCGCCCCCCGTTCTGTAGCTAACTACTATTCGCATTTTATTGATTAGTATAAGAAACTCGCTAGTGGCGGTCAAGCCAAGCCTTATATCCTGCCCCCTGTTACAAGCCGGACTTGCCCACTACTTTATTGCATTAAGTATTCCGGTTTCGTACAATAGAATGTGTTTTCGTATAGAGTAGATTCATTCATTAGTTGTTGCCTTACTGCTTGTAATACATCCCAAGCCGAACTCATTAGGTTTATACTTTTAGCCTATTGGTTGAAACCCACACTCCTGCCTGAGAGGCTTACTTCACTTTCTATTAGTCTACCTATCCGATCTTTGATTCTTGCTTTCCTTTATCTTATTCTTCAATTGATTAGCTGAGTTCTGTTAACTACCCCGGCGACTAGCTCAATTACATCGACCCTTACTTACTTGCAAACTATCACACTACCATCGGGTACTCAGCCCTTCCTTACAAGCATTCTATAGTTCACCTATGATTCTGACTTTTGTATTTCACTCTGCAATGCCTTATTCTTTTATTGTATTGTCCAATTTCGTAGTATTTGCTTAGGTAATTCGGGTCAAAAAGGGCGACTTCCATATCGATTCAAGCCACATACTAATATATCAATCCTATACTCTAGCCTTATCGCTCCGTGGGGGAAGAGGAAGTTGTTCAAAGGAACCATCAGCGCATATCCTCTATTCTTGTTGAGTAAGGAGTCCGTAATAGCAGTTAGACAACTTTGGCATTATAGATGTCATCCGTGTTGTTACTATGTGGATGTCATCCGTGTAGACTCGGCCTCGGCGCCTAAGATGTTAGGTTAATATGCATCAGAAGGACAGTTTCCAAGTTGAATATAGTAGATTTCACAGTTTCCAAGTTGAAATAGTAGATTTCCATAAATAGCTGTTTCCCATAGAGAAAAAGACTCCAAATAATAGGTTGCAAGCCCCGACCCGACCCAAGAGTAAGCTAATGCACCAGCACCCCGAACTCGGACAGCTTATGAATCCAAAAGAAGAGAATTGAGGTAGCCCGAGTGGAGTTGAAGACGAAAACAGGAATTTCAATGGAACTGACCTAGGAGGGGAGATACTGCGAGAGCCAAACTACCGATACTTACTGAAAATACTCATATCCAAAAATCAAGTACTTTCTTTCTTATCATTTCCATACTAACTGTTTATTCTCGGCTAATTTCATTGTCTCCCCCACTTCTTATTAATAAAGTATTTAATATGAATGGATCTGGATCCGCGGCTTCAAAGATGCAATTCATTCTTTGTTGACTTCACACAGAATTGAGTAGTTAATTGCCCGACTTAGTTGTTTGTTAATGTGCTCCAAGTAAAGTATCCAATGTTGTATCAATACTTTCTGCTCGAAGGAAGGTTAGTATCCAGTAGAGTGGAAAGGTAGGTGTATTGTGTATAACCGAAAGACGAGAGATGGATTCTTTCTCATATTGGATTATATGCCCAAGAGATAGAATATGAAATGGATTGCGAGAATGAATGAGTTGACTCGGATCAAATCAAGACTCAGTGATAATGCGAGTGAGGGCAAGAACAAGTGCTAATCTAAAACGAGTTCGGTTCGGGCAAGTTCCATTCCAGCTTTCGGTGTCAGTGGCGTCAGTAAAGTATTAAGGAAGTAGGAGTATTGAGTCTAGAATCAAGTAATAGGACACTAATGACTCTCTTTGGGCGCTGGGCAACAATCAATATAGTAATGGTGCTTGGCTTTCCTCATTTCGATGAGTTCACACTAAGAATTAGGATAAGTAAAACACTTAGTATAGATGGGAGTAAATACACTGAACACAAAAGCACTTCCTCACCAGCTCCATTTGAGGCTTCTGCTACTGCTCTACCTAACCCAACTTCTTCAACTAATTTCACAAGAAGAGGAGATGAGGCTTACCCTCGAACAGCTTACACCCGCTTATTCTCGAGTTGACAATGCTCGAACAGAACTATCCTTTACGAACTCTCTTTGAAAAACGGAATAGAAATAAGAAGTTGCACCTTAACCTCTCTTTCCACGACAAGAAAGATCAAGCCAATCAATAACCTCGTAGCCCAGAAATGAACTCGCAGACAAAGAAACAAGACTGGAAGTTCCTTCCCCATATCCATATCTTGCTGCTGACCGAACAAGCAAATCACTTACTGGCTTCAGTTACGGGGTGCTAAAGGAAAGGTTTTTTCTCAAGCGCATAAGCACTTTTCGTTTTCGTTTGGGGCAGAAGCTTAATTGGGATCTAAAGAAAGATCATCAGCTGTGCGAAAGGGCAGGTCAACAGCAAGCGGTTTTCAGAGCCGAGCCTCAAAGTGATGAAGAGGTTACACCCGCTAACTGAAAGGGAGTTGTTGACCACTATAATCAATGATCCGGGGGGAAAGTGGAAGAATTATTTGTTGCTACTTTCACCCTTGAAAGGAAAGAATCCATTGGTTAGCCTAAAACTAGACTACTTGCTACCATTGCTTCAGTCATACCACACCGCTCACTTACGGGAGCTCGAAAGATTTCATTTATTCTGCTGTGAAACGAGAGTTCGGCAAAAGGGAAGCCAAGCCAGTAAGATTCAAAAGAAAGAGATTCAATGGATGTTTGAGTTAACTCGGCGCTTAGGTAGTTATTAGTTGAAAGATAAGATGATGCTGGATCAGGATTGGTCGTTAGTAGTGGCTAAGTATACGCTTGGCGAATGGAAATGGGGTTTGCTTTTCTTGGTCCACCATCACGCAGATAACAAAAAAAGCTTAAATGATCTGGGTTTATGGTATGCATCTTGCCTCCTACCATGACCTTCCTGGATCACGACGGGGTCTGCCAATCTTCCAATCAGAGAGTATAGCCCTGGCATAGAGGAGCCCCCGATCCCACAACTGACTTCGTACCGACGGGCATAAGGTGAACGAACCCCCCGGCTTAGTGTAATATCCAATGCCTCCTAGGAAGTCTAGACTTGCTCAGAGAGCCCCATAGCCTAGTTATTCTTTCGTTTACCAACAACCCACCTTGCTAATGCTAACAAAATGCTTTCTTTTCTTTTTGGATACTTTTCTCAAATGTCAAATCATAATGAAAGAAATGCCTTTCTGAAAGAGGAAAATGCCTCTCTAAGACAGACAGACACTTTGGATTCTCGACAACGATAAGGTGGAAAAGGACATATGGCTTTGAGATTCATTCTGTTTTTTATCGGAACACCCTTGGGATGCCCAAGAACTTATTGGGTAGGTATAAAAACTAAGTGCCCCTGACTTAAGGGAAAGAAAGTGGATTGTTGATTTAATTCAAAGCAGATGAGAGAGTCAACCGGGAAGAAAGAAAAAGAGGGACAAGCAAGGTACTAGGTCTTTTCTTTATCTTGCCTGGAGTATGGGAATGCATTCATTAGGGCAAACAAGGCAATCGCTTCGGCCTAAACGAGATAACCAAACAATTTCTTAGCTAATGATCGTGCTACTGAAAAGAATCAAAAAGAGTGAAAATCCCTACCGAGGCTCCCGCTAAAGCAATTGTGGCTTTTCCTGTACCGTAGTAGCTTGTCGGATACTACACTGGAACTGCTGATGAAGATCTTTCTTCTGATCCAGTTTACAAAGATTCTTCTCTCGGAGACAAAACCAGAACTACACTATCATTTGAAGAACCGATTGCGACTTACTTACTTGAGAAAGCTTCTTTTCCAGCTTAGGTTAGTTACTCATCATATCTATTATATGGATCGGGAAACTCACATTCTGTTTACTCGAGTTACAGCTTCATTCCTACTTTTTGGCTAGTCAAATTATGGATTTGGAGTTGAGAGCACGTGGTAGGCGAGATAGAGGTCCATTCCGTATTGAGGAGAGACAGCACTAGTGAAATTGGTGTTAGTGCTTCTGTAAGACAAGAAACTTACCGGCTAGAATCCCAGTAGTAGTCCTAATTAATAGCGTAAGTGGAGTTAATGAGTCTCAAGTAAGCAGCCCGATCACTAACGCTCAAAACCATATTTGCTCCGGACGGGACGGTTTCCAGTGTTGTCGTAGAGAGAAGCTCTGCGTCGGGGTGGGTCAGGAACTGTAGCTATGTCTAGTAGATCTCGGTTAAGAATCTTAGTTGTTGTCTAAAGCTGTCAATCCAGTTCTTGTTTCATCCGAATCCCATCTTTCTCATGCCCACACTCAGCGGTTAATGCTTGACGAACACCATGTGCAAAAGAGAGATGAAAGGAAAGTCGACATCGATAACAGAAGAAGAAGTTTCCAGTTTGATGAGACTCATCAGTATCAAATCAGTAAGCAAGCTTTGGAGTTCACTCTTACCTAACTTCTTTCTATACGTTGCACTATTATCTATATTCCATTCTTTGCTGCAGTGTGAGTTGTGAGTTTCGAGGAAAAGGTTAGGATATGCTAATTAAGCGCTAACGTAGTTTAGAGTTCACAGTTCCAGTCCTGTTTTCGTTTCTTTGTCTTCCGGTGAGGTGATTGAGCTCTCCCGTTAGCGAGTTCTTTAGAAATGCAAAATCAATCTATCCTGGGCAACTAATAGAATTTGTCATTGATGCCTAGCCCTTAAGCGCCATAAAAGAATATGCACCCATTTAATGGAACCTAACTAACCTTACTACATTGCTTTCCCACTTGGGTTGAAGCAACGAGACGAGACTTTAGATGTGACTTTGAGCAGTGATTACTTGACTTCGAGCAGTGATTACTTGACTTCGAACAGTAGGGCCTAGACTAATAGTACTTAACTTCGAGCCTCAAGCTTCTTCTATACCACATGTTTACCCGGTGCGCCCAGCCCCATAAGCCAAATAAGAGAGATTCTTGCGTGAAAGTATTCGGAGGTGATTCTGTTGTCGGTAGTAGAGAGAGAGGTTATTGTGCTCTCGTATCAAATAAAGAAGAAAGAATGCTTGATTTCAGCTGTTAAGGTAAAAAGGGAAGGTAACGAAGGTCATCCTACGACTAAGACGACTCAGACGAATGAATGAAGTGTATTTTCCCACTATTCCTACAGCTACTACTACTTCGTACTGCTGTAAGGCGTTTCAAGTTTCTAACTTGTTGCAAGGAATCTGAAGTTGTTATTGTCTGGAGTCGCATTAGTGAGCTGCTTCGGTCAGTAAGTCCCTTCCCTTGGTACGCTCAGCTTAGCCTGTAAGGGTTAGGTAGTGGATGTAGCTTCTCTTCTCTTCTTTAGCATCTTTGTTATTTCATTAAGTTAAGCATTGAGGTGAGTGTTGCTAGGTCTTTCGGAACTACTTATTTGCTTTGCCTTTCTCTCTCTGCCCACTGAACTGTCAGCATCGAGTCGAGACAAGGTCGGAATGTTCGCTGAGCATAGACTAGTCTGCAGTCACAGGCTTGCTAACGAAACTTTGCTTCTCACTGAAAACAGCCTAAGCGAAAGAAAAGAAAATCGAATGCGAGGAGCTGAGGCCTGGACTATATTCTATAGTTGTACATATGCCAGGAAGAAAAGCCATTGCCGGTTGTTTTAGATCGAGTGAGGAGAAACAAACCCACTGCTCCGGGGGCAGCCTTGGGGCGAGGCAAGATTACGGAGACAGAGATTAAGGGAAAAGCTGCTAGTTCACATATGATCTTTTCATTACTTAGGGTTAGGATCATGTCAGGGATATGGTGAAAATCAAACTCGCATTTGAACACTGTTCGGCGTTATTCTAATTAAGATAAGGTATGCAGCTAAGCATAGTGTGTTTCTTAGGAGTGACTGAATGCAGTGCTTACTTAGTGCTTCCAAGTCCATGCTAGGCAAACTCAGATTAGCAGCAAATCCTTTATTAGCATTAAATACTTCTCACGAAGAAGCTGTCTCACCTCATAGTTGTTGTATAGGTCTCGTCCTTAGAACTGTCTCGATGCCATGAACGTTGGTCTAAGACAAAGTAAGGAGGTTGTTGGATTTTCGTTACGACTATCCCTTTAGCTATTGACTATGATACCACCCCTTTAGCTATTGACTATGATAATAGAATCTAGTATGATGATTGTGACTATGATAATAGAATCTAGTATGATGATTGATG
Source organism: Musa acuminata subsp. malaccensis (assembly GCF_000313855.2). Lineage (NCBI taxonomy): Eukaryota > Viridiplantae > Streptophyta > Magnoliopsida > Zingiberales > Musaceae > Musa > Musa acuminata. The sequence goes on from NW_008991497.1 coordinate 185,149, forward strand.
GAGTAGGTGCTTGCTATCTTCCTTAGGTAGTATGATGTATTGATTGAGTAAGGTAGTATGATGTATTGATCGAGTAGGTGCTATCTTCCTTAGGTAGTATGATGATTGATCGAGTAGGTGCTATCTCCTTAGGTAGTATGATGATTGATCGAGTAGGTGCTATCTCCTTAGGCGAGGGTAAGCAAAGCCAGAAGACTCACTCCAAGAGGAATCGACTGAAAGAAGGAACACTCAGAAATCCCACACCCCACATAAGTAACGAGCGGAAGAGGGAATGCATGCCACTATTCCAATTCAAATTCCATGAACTATTGAACTTACTAAGGCGAAAAAATGCAACGAGGATCATTCTATTCTCTAGACATTAGGGATACATACATACATACATCTTTCAATTCTATACATTCATTAGGCATACATATAACATTCATTAGGCATACATTTCAATATATAATAGCGATAAGGATGATTACGATTGAGACGGTATTATCAAGCGTGGGCATAAGATGAATAGGTGGAGCCACCCAACCCAAGCGTGGGCATAAGATGAATAGGTAGGAGCCACCCAAGTTTAGAATAACTCTATCTTCTTTTCCTAGTGAGATTTTGATAAGATAGATGGAATGAGATCCGTGTCTTATTTATGAAAGTATCATACCCGCCTTTACCGCTCCGTGGTACCTATATGACTCTATTTCTTTAGATTCTACTCATTACTCTATTTTTCTTTAGATTCTACTCATTACTCTTAGAGAAAGAAGAGAGCTTTACCAGTAAGTCGAGCCCTTGAAAACCATATTGGAAGTCCGGATTGATTGGATTTATCGAAAGCCTAGGAGCTCCATACAGACTTGATTGGACCTTATTTATGAGCCTATTGCTAGTTATTTGATCTTACTCGCGTACGAACCCTATATATACTCAAGTGCTTCATTATTGCCCGAGTTCTCTAAAGCATCCAAAATGAATGGAATAGAGTGCTGCAAAAGAAAAAGATGTATGATATGTGCACCCACCCCGGCAAGTAAAAGAATATATGATATGTGCGTGCGCCTACCTCGGCAAGTCACAGATTGATAGCTATCCCTACCTACATATAGAATCCGAGTTACTCCACTTATTGTGCCTATCTGCTTAATTGCCCAGCCGCTATTCTATTCCTTGAACTTGGCTTGAACTTAACGCCTAAAGTGGAACATGGTGCACCAACTATAGGAAGAGCGCAAAGAAGAGAAGAGGATCTGTGTCTTATACTGTGTACTTTCCGGCCACCTAGAAGCAAGCAGCTCTCAAAACATCACTTTTGGAATGTAGGTGCAGCTGTTCTGTTATATAGTAATAGTCACTCAAGGGTCTTGGCATTTACGATAGCCTAAACCCATAAATCTAGTGGGCCCACAGGGGTTATCAAGCGCAATGCTCCTATTCTTTTTGGTTAACTTGGCCTGGCCTTAGAGGTAGTCTTTTGTGAACTTGACCTTTGTTGGCGTATAGAGAAACTGTTCGAGTGGAAGTTTCATCATATAAAGAGAAAGAATTGAAGACGGAATTCTCAACTGCTGAGGTTACTAAGAAAGGAAAGGGTCATGTTACTGAATTAGGCTATAATTCATATGTTCCCACTCTTCGAATAGCTAATAAAGAAAGAGAAGAAACTCTTCGAATAGCTAATAAAGAAAGAGAAGAGGAGATACCAGAGATTCCGTATAATCAATGATAGCTTAACTAAGTGAAGTGAAGTATAGTAAAGGTCAAGAAAGGACTCAGTATAGTAAAGGTGCTTGACAAAGTTCAGCAGTAGGGTATAGTCAAGGGCAACCTTCTCTAACGCGCTTAGCTTAATATACGTTGCTTGTAGAATCGATAGAATAAAAGATAGTGTGTGACTAATATAGAATCTAGTAACAACTGACTGTAAAGAAGATTAATGAGGCACAAAATATCATATCTTAAACAATTCGTTTGTTTGTGTGTGTATAGTTATGTTATATTATATCTATTCTATGGCGCACAACAACTCTGGTCGATTATAGGAAATGATAGGATATTTTCGCTATTGTAACAAGCATACGATTCATGGAGAAATAAAGAAATAGATCGAACGAAGGCGTGTGCGTTCTCGCCAAGGAAGAGGATGAACTTCACACATATATCTCACACATGGATAAGAGAAATAATGTAAACAAATCAAAGAAAGCCTATCAGGCATTTCACCTGCTAATAAGGCATTTCACCTGCTAATAATCAATATAGGAATTATGGACTCTAAAGAATAGGGGTTCCATCCTTTCTATGGTTACTTCTGAAACGGTGAGGTCCTGTCCTCTCTATACACCGGAGCCTCCTCTTTCATTTCATCAAATGGTATAGTTCACACTCTTTGGCTCTACCCACATATATATATGTGTTGAGTAATAGCTCTTTTCACAAGAAAATGTATCTATACAGTGATGGCATGAAATTCGGCTAGGTAGCAGACCCTCATAGTCCGGCTCTTTTAACTAACTATATAGGAGATAATCTCTTTGCTTCTAACTACATAGGAGATAATCTCTTTGCTTCTTAGAATACCTTGTTCCATTCCATAGCTTCATGGATAACCATTTTCTACCAATGGGTAATAGCTTTTCATCTAATATCTAGGTGATTGGATTTTCACCATAATATGGATATGGAGATGATAGATCTTTTCAATTGACCCTATTCATTGGTACCGGTAAATTCCATACATAATCTATTCGTTTTTGATGGATCTTTTCTATTGACCCTTCTTTATTGGTACCGGTCATTGACACTGTCCAAATTGTCTCATTTGTTCGAACTCATGATCTGAACGAGTCGCACATACACCCTAGTCAATGTTATTCTAAGCGGAGTACATCTTGTAAGAGCGGGAGAATTCTCCACATTCCTTATAGGCTGTCTTGTGTTCGTTCCTAATAATAAGTGGAATAGTTGGCATGTCGTCCATATATATGGAGATTATTAATATATTTCTCTAATAACAGGACAGGGTTGGTTTAGATCGATCTTTACCTTATGATTGGATTGGAGCTTAAGAATTCCGTATTTCTATTCAATACCACAAATGCCGGAAATTCTCATTATGGTTTTGAAATGTATTTACATGAAATCCCCAGTATTTGCATTTTCGACCGCTACAAGATCAACAATGCCATGAGCTTGCTTGGGCTTCAGTTGCTGACATAAGAACAACATCCCTTTCCATGTCTTCAGATACAACCCATAAAAGGGTGTACATAAACCACCTTTGTTAGGGTTTCGCGTCACTAGTTCTTCCACTTCCAGGAGATATTCCCCAGCTTTGCTTGTGCTTCAGAAAAACGAAAAAGCGCTGGTTTATGAATCATGACCCTAATTATATTGATCTCTTAGATAAGAACATAATGAACGGTTCCTCTATCTCGCATGATTGGGCTAATATAAGGTCAAAAATGAATAACAAGAAGAAATGGACCAACCGTCACTGGCATCTTCTGTGCGTTGCATACGGCTCCGCAATGGAATGAACTCTTCTTATTCTATAATATGAAAGCTAGATAGAGAGAAGATTCTATAATATGAAAGCTAGATAGAGAGAATCCATCTGATTTAGATCCCTTAGTTTGCACTTTCCTTTCTTTTGAGGTTTATGTTCTACTGCGGGAATAGATCTGTCCGAATTCTATATAGCATATAGGGCGGCTAATGCTCTCAGTACCACTTCCTTTTTCAATTCGTTGAATGCCTTTCCCCAACCATTCGATGTTTTCATAAGACTATTCCATTGGTTATTGGTTGGACGTTTGAAATCACTCCTATATAATATCCGGATAAGAATCGTTTATGATACTAGTGGTAATCGTCCATTACATTGATTCCCCATCTGGTATTTTCTGAACGGAGCCTAGCCTAGCCTAGAGACTCTATTTTTTCCTTTATTCCAAGTCAACCATAAATATGATACTAATGGATCCTAAAAAGAAATGGAAATGGATCTAATTGCACTTGACGCTCCGAATGATTGATGGTTCACAACTCAATACATACAATATTTCGGCGGCGAAAGAGAGGATATCTCGCTCCACGAGCCTTTACTTGCTCATAACAGAGCAGCCTTAAGCGGCAGCAGCGGTTCAACAAGTAGATCTCGCCCTCAAACATCGGTTTCAAGAGACTCGGCCCAAGAAAGATGAATGGAATATCCGTCGAGAATAATATGTATGGAGCAGAAGATTTCTCAGGAGTTGATAGATAGGAGGGGAGGGGTCTTGTATAGAAGATTTTGGTAATATGAGTAAGAGCTAGATTCTTAACTACTTTGGATTATATCTTATATGTATGCGAGATAGATTCCACAATTAAAGCAAGGTTGACTTACCTACTCCCTACTTAGTTGTTAATGCTTAATAAGTTTCAAGTAGAGTTCGTTTTTGAACCACCAAGCTACTACTAAACAAGCAACAGCGAAAGTAAGCGTTAGCCCTAAGGAAGGAATTGAAGCACTATCAAAGCTAGGGCGTAAGGAGGCCTCGGGAAAGTCAATCCATATTAAGTCTAACCTTCCGACAAAGATTCCATAGATGTTGATTCACGCTTCTGCGCTAAGGGAGTTTACAGTGAGCATAAAACTCACCTTGGTTACTTGGTGCTTGAAAGAGCTCTACTTAGCTACTACCCCGCTTATCTAATACTGACTTGTCTTATACTATCTTCTACTATCTTGTCCCTAAGAAACAGGACCATGAATTGATGAACCAACAACAGAATCACCTCTCGAGTCGACAAGGGAAGGAGCTACAGGAACTCTACGGCAACTAAGGTCCAGAACAGGAACTGGGCATTCTATGGCTTCATATCTTGAAACTGCATCAATTCCATTCTTCAGTATACGCTTGCACTTATTAACATTCCTTGCTCATAACACCGGACTAACGCGAGTGAGTGAACCTTTCTTTTCTGACCGGCTTCAATATAGATCGTATTTATTACCCCATTCATTATATACAATACTTTTACCACTTCCCCGCATCAAACCCTGTACAAGTCCTTTCTTAGACAATAAATCTTATAGTATGAGAAATTCTCCCCTATTCTTATAATTACACACCCCCACTCGGCAGCATCAGATCTGAGATCATAAGACACTGCTACCAATGCCCATAAGACTCACCCTACTAACAGTTCATTCCGCATCTGTATTCCGACTTACTAAATAGGGCTTTACTTCTTCAACACCCGGTTCAGTCTTTGATTTACTGGCGAACACAGGACTTGGCGGATCTCAATGCCCTCTTTGACTCCTAACTATAAAACCCCTATCCAACTCTTATGACCCGACCATCGCCACCTGTATTTGTCTACTCACTTCCTGTCTTTTATTCTACCTTGGTTGACCAGGCAGTCCTACTAACTTATAGAATCAAGATTGGATTGGAGCTAATGCCAACAAGAGTTGCACCGGATGCGACTCATCCTTATACTGGAAAGCGCCCTGCCGTATAGTAGTTAAAAACACTACTTTATTTAAGGCTAAGTTCCCGGACAAACATTTCTTGTCCCCCACGATGCATGAACGCTGGTAGTTGTTGATTTATTATATTCGTATTAGTCTCCTTAGCCGGGTACCCTTACTTGATAGGTGACTTCTTCAATTCCTACTTTACTTGGATCTACCTCCTCGCTTACTCGCTACTCAATCCCATAATACGGAGTTCTATTATGAAGGTATATTATGAAATTAATGTACTTAATTCTTGAGTTCGCCTGTCAGGCTTTCAGTTCCTTGCTTTTAGTCCTACTTTACTTGTTTTCACCCTACAACTCCATACTTGAGAACTTGCTTCCACAGATCAGTATAACGATCCCCTATAGCTAAGCCTGCTCTGACTTGCTCTAAAACGAAAATCCCTCCCGCCTTGGGTTAGTCTATCTCTCCTGGCTTTGATTCTCACTATCCTGTCTCTCGTTCTGTTTTCGTTCCTTTGCCCTTAAGTAATTGAAGCCCCATAGTAGTGAAATCAGATAGGAGCGGGTAACTAATGCTTGAGTGGAATTCTATAGGTAACCAGACAGCTTACTCTCTTGGGTGGGGAGCGAAAGTGTCTAGCATTAGTATCAGTGTCATATACTATTGGCCTGGCCTCTCCTTATGCCCTATAAGTATGCTGCTTCCCTTGTAGACCTATCCTCTTGTATGGAATTGTATACGAAGACATAGCAAGTAATCTAGAAGGAACTCCCGAAAGCAGTGGATTCACAACTAAAAGGAACTCCCGAAAGCAGTGGATTCACAACTCCATTTCCCACTCCTGCTCCTGTAGCCTTAATAAGTAAGGGCAAGAAGTACTTAGGCGCTCAAGAAGGAGCAACCAAATAGTACTAGAAAGCAGAATGGAATTGAATATCCCCCGACCCGACCTCTGTTTCTCGCCCTCTTGCTAATACGGAGCCTCTTTATAATGCAGATCTTGTAGTTAAGGCTTTCACACCAGATTCAAATAGAAAGGAAGTAGCTGAGTAAGCAATAAGATTTCCAACTGAAAGAGAAGCTTTGTAAGGGTGTATTGAATGGAATGGGAGAATTCGATCAGACGGCAGGATCAGTGCTCAAGTATGTCGCAATTGAAGGTGGATTTTGGGGTGCTCTGCCGGGTTTCGATTCTAAAGGTTGAGTTTACAGTAGAAGAATGCCCTGTGACAATGGAAAGTACAGCTATTAAAGCAAAGGTGGAAAGTCCTACCTGATAGAGCTAGGGTGGTTTGCTCCATTCCCTGTTTGATCTATTAGCACCCAGTTTCATTGTCATCAGCGGTAGTTTAGTTCTATAAGATGAGAGCCATAGCGCGCCCAGCCTAATAGTTGCTTCGTGTAGCTCAATTCAGTAAGTACGGGTTCAGTCTTTTAGTGCACTAGCCAATTCCCAGTGGATGGAGTCGTTACTAAGAGTTCTTAGCTCGGTGCGCAGTTTCGTACGCCCTATACAGTTGACTCTTTAGGCAGTGTATTAGTCTGCTTGTCGCCAGTTTGATTCAATAGGTAGGTGATTGGATTCCCAGTTGCTAGCTAGGGTCTTGTTAGTCGTTATTTCATTTTCGTATTCCCATTCTCGTATTCCCCAGTTCCATTCCTGTCAGAAGTTGATTTCCTATTTGTTAGGGGAAGTTTCCAGTTTAGAACTTACCTGTGAGTGACTTGTCTGCTTGGTTACTAAGAGAAAGGAGTGTCGGGCTTATTTCTTTGGTTAGGTCAACAGTTTTAGGTACTCTACTTAGGAGTTTCAATTCGGACTTAGTGCGCTACACGAGAAATTCCTCCTTTCAAAAGAAATAGATTAGTGAGAGATGTGCACTCTACCATAACTTCTGTGGTGTTTGATGGGAAAGTATTGATTTTGCTAGGCTTTCAGCACCTTATTAGAGGAGAAAGTATTAAGTGTCAGTAGCTTGGGAATGAGATAAAGCAATGTTCGTTTTAGAGCTATAGTAGCTTAAGAGCGAGAGACAAGAGTGAAAGTCCGTAGCTTTTGTGGAAGTATAGAGATTTTCAATTATCAATCAGAATTCCAGGTATACAGTTTGGTGCTAAGTGTAGGCGATAAGTGTAAGTTCGGTGCTACAGAGAAAAGAAGTCTAGTATTCTGGGTCATAAGTAAGATGGGTAATAAGTCAGAGTTGGATGCTAGCTATAAGTCTAGGTTTTGGTGCTAATAATGTAAGTACGGGTTCCGTCTTTTAGTGCACTGGTGAATCCCCGCCAAGACGACAAGCTACTACCGCCAGAGCCAAGCCACTAGGCAATCAGCCCTTCCCTTACGCGACTCCTACTAGTTGGGGCAAGAACATCACTTTCATAGCTTAGCTTCCCTTTCTGACCTGACCTCTAATAAGTGCCCTACCTCGACTCTGGACTAGCTTGACTACCTCGACTCACCAGACTTAAGAACCAGATCAGTGCAGGAACCAGAAAGTAAGTAAACGACACTACCCGAGTAAGTCAGCCTATCCCTTTTCACTAGGCAAAACTCACCTCTATCCGACACAAGACAAGAAAAGAAATAGATCCTATCCGACACAAGAACAGAAAGAGTATCTATGGAAGCTGAAGTCGACCTAGACCTAGACCTCGTATCACAAAGCCTTGGACTCCTTAGCATCAGCCTGTAACTCCCTCGGTGAAGCCTTAGATGCACCCGTTTCAGCCTTAGACTCATCAGTGCCATTCTGTGACTCGGACCGGATAGCCTGAGTACCTAGCTCAGCAGTCCCCGAAGACAGGACTTGTTTATTGCTTAGCGCCCTAGCTCCCCTCTTTGCCTTTCTTTGCCAACTCCTAACTAGTAATTACCTATATCTAGATTTACCGCTGAAGACATCTTATTGGGCCAAGCGTATACATTAGAGTGGAATGAAGACCTTTGAACTTAGGGCTTCCCTTCTCTCCTTCTTACTGAACAGCTGAACTTGCAAGACCCAACACAGATGAAACAAAGAAATCAACTCACACTCGAGCAGTGGAGCTCCCAAAAACATCTATTGTAATGACTTGGCATATCTATTACTGTTGCTACCGCACAACGTCTTGCGCCGTTGCTTGGTCGGAACATTAGTAGTTCCTTGGCCCGTTACTTGGCTCTCATTTCTTTGATTCCAATAGCCTAGCCTCACAAGATGGTGCTCTCTTTTGACTACTGACTACCCGAAGAAGGTACTCTCTTTCTTTTGACTACCCGACCTAGTAAAGGAATGAAAACAAGCATACCCTAGCCCTACCATAACAAGCAAGTAAGTAAACAAACAAGCCTACCCGAGCCTCTAGCCTAGTAACTGACTGAGGGCAATCGGTGGCGAACACAGGACTTGGTACATAAGAATGGAATTGACTAGGAGCAGCTACGGGTAGCGGTAAGTAAACCCTCTTCTTTATAAATCAACTACTCGCTTCATCACCCTATTCCTCTGGCCAAGAGGGCAGGTTAGCTAGTCAATTGAAGTAAGTAAACCACCCGCCAAGCAACTTCTACAAACGCCAGACAAAAAAGAATATGTTCTAATTTCGTTATGAGCAAGTCAGGTATTCATGGCGGCAGGAGCCCCGGGTAGTTTGAGTGAAAAGAGCCATAGGAGAGTGAAAAGAACAATAAGGAGAGGAGCCAGAGAGTACTCGCTTTGAGGCTAGGCTAGTATAGTTTCCTTTTGAACTCACTCCTGGTCCTGTGCCCTGGTGTCCGGTCAAGCTGGAAATAGAGAAACAAGATACCAGAATGAAACTTAGTTGGCAAGTAGTAAAGGCGAACACAGCACTTGGTCTAACTACTAAGCTTGGTCTGTGTAGTAGTAGCTTGAGGAGAGGTGAGCTAGTAGGCAAGTCAGAATGAAGGTAGTTTACTTACAAGTTTCCAGTTCCAGTTCGAAAGTAAGCTGCAGTGAGAGTTTCATCCCTAACTAGTAGTAGTAGAGTAGTTTCATCCCCAGTTGCCCTTATATTAAGTCGGAGAGTTGGAAGAGCAAGAGGAACAAGTCAGAATTCAGTGTTAGTTGACAGAACCTCTCTAATTCCTAAACAAGTATACGAGTAGTAAAGAGTTAACCTGTGCTTTGGAGATAGAGGCAAGGGAAGAAATAGTCAATATTAGGTCTACCTGGAATTCTATCCCTAGAAGAGAGATATACCTCATGAAGTTCATAGTTGCCAGTTGCCAGTTGCCATAGGTCTAGTAGCAAGAGAGGAGCAAGTAGTAGAGTAGTAAAGTTTCAAAAGAGCATAAAGTTGAAGTCTAGTTGTTGGCAAAGGTGAGGAAGCCGGGTGCTCCATAGGTGCAATTCCATTCTTTGATGAAAGTTAAGGCTTTGGTTGAAGCAAGCTTGAGTGGAGGTCGGGTAGGCAAGTAGGAAAGAGCAGTGAATGACTAGGGAGTGTTACCTTCGCAACAAATACCTTAGCTACTAGCTACTTATACCTATAGCAACAGCGCTTCTATTACTACTTAGCTACAGGGCAAGAAAGGAAACCCCAAGAATAGGGTGCAAAATTCACTATTTAATAACTTCTTGAGTCTTATAGGAAATCCATCATTGAAACCCTGAAACTGTCCAACAAATGCAATTGAAAGCTGGTTTTCTCTCTTCCTAGGTGGAACACTAGACTCGTTACATAAGTAAGGGTTATTAGTGTCTTGGCCCTATCTAAATTCTTTCTTATAATATAATAGAAATAGAGTGGAATCAGTATTTTTTGACTCGGCTAAAGGGAAGGGTTCTTTTGTTGAAAGAGCAGAAGCGGGGTAGCAGTGACAGGTTTCTTGATCAGAAGCGGGGTAGTAGTGACTTCTGAGATACTTGGTCGGCAAGGGGTAATCCACAAATGATTTGTTTGTCGCAGTACTGTAAGAGAAGCACGGTGGAGCAGGATCAAAAGCAGTTCAAAAGTGTGCAGCAGAATAGCCTGTTCGGGTTTAATCTGATCTCTACGGCTTTACCAATTACTTAAGGGCTTATGATTCTAGAGTGTCCTTTCCCAATTACTTAAGGTCAAAGAACTGGTAAAAGCACTTTCTCATATTCTTTCTCTTTATATGAGATAAGGACTAAACTACGGATGGAAGGAACCTAGACTCCACTCTCACTACTTATTCTATTGTCTCTGTTACTTACTAGTGGAATTCTAACTTGACTACTTGTGAGTGAAATTCTGAGTTTCATCTGTGCTCTTATATAAGAAGAGTGATTTGGATAGCTATTTTCTTCTACATAACTTATACTGTGTTGATATAGGAGAAAGAGAAGTTGTTTATCGGGCAGAATGAAGTTATTATGAAAGTGTGAAGGCCAGTCCATTCTTATTGTTTGCCCTGACCCGACCTCTTAACAGGACCAGATCACTACTTGTAAACTGAAGACTCAACTGTTTACAACTTATTATTTAGGCGGTTAAGAATCCTTATCAGTTGGTGGTTCAAAACTTAAGCAAACACTTTTGGTGCGAAGGAAGGTGGTCAGCTTAACTTCTTGGCATGCTTTCTTCCTATGTGATATAAAGAAGATATTCCCCAAAAGTAGGCCAGAGTGAAATGCGCTATTGCGCGTTAAATAAGAATAGTAATCATTAGTAGTAGAGCTACAGAGGGAAGTCAGTTCATTTCTACTTAGCAACATTGCCTTAGCTACTAGGCAACTCAGTTATAGACTTTGCAACTATAGGCAATCCGGGAATTCATTCTACTACGCGCATCCTTTCTTACTTACTTACTTAGAGTCAAATCATTCAACAACTAACTTATACTTTAGCAGAAGAATCTCATGGAACCCATTATTCCTACGCCATGAATAAAGGACTTGGTAATAACTAAGAGAGAACCTATACTGTCCGAGAGAAAACCTGTCTTAGGTCCCCAAAACGCAAGACTCCTAATTAATTTGTTATAACTCGTTTCTGAGTTAACCTGTGTTCGCCTTTCCGAGGTAGAATATCTTACAGGCTTTGTTGCGAGGTATCTTCTAGCTGCCAGGTATTATGGATATTGCTAACACCTCTATAGGATTTTGCTAGGTATGTTAGCTAGGTATAAGGTATAATAGAAAAAAGTCACTCCGCATGTACTCTCCTTTCAGAATAGAGTTTCCTAGGTTACAGTTCCACTCTTTCTTCTCAGTAAAAGTTCCATTAAGTATTAGTAGTTGCCTTGTATCACAGAATACCCCTAATAGAGCTTATAATGCATTTTCTGCCTATTCCTCTTCTTGGACACACCGAACCCTGATTTAATGAAAAGATAGTTTATAGGTTATGGTGGTGTATTGGGCAGGTCAGCAGATATGAAATGCAATTATGACTCAGGATAGATAGACGGTATTGAACTAAAGAAGAGAGTTTACTGAACCCTAAAGATTATAGGAATCAATGATTTATCCGGCCTGTTTCTTAGTGGAAATGAGCAATCTCTCTAAAATCATATAAAGATGCGAAAGAATGAATTGTAAACCCTATTCTTACTGGTTGTACCCGGACTGCCGCTCTGTAACTCCTCTGCTGGCCTCTTTTCCTCTTTCACTCCTCCGACTCTACTCTACAAATACATCTTTCTATCTTACTATTTAATATCTCTGTCTCTTTCTTCTTTACAACTATTCCGACTCTTCTCCTGCTCCTATAACTCTGTACGATGCCACTTTCCCTTTCCAAACCTTTCCTGTAGCGTTCGTTTACCCTTACTGAAATTCATGAAGTATAAGCAGTTAGCAGTGTTTTTAATCAATTATATAATATGTGCACTCTCTTCGCAAGTGGATACGAGTATTAATCATGAATAGCGAGGCTTTCAAAGGGACGTTAGCCCGCAGCTTGTTGAGTAAGCAAAGCAGAGACAACGATATGATTTCACTAAAGCACCCCGCACCACTCACTAAAGAAGATGGTATAGGCGCAGAGGAAACAAATACCCAATTTCCCTTTCCATTAGCTACAGTCAAATCACAGAATTCAAATAACTAGTCTCAAGCACGTGGTATGGATCCCAGTCAAGAAACAGCTCCTTATGATTCTTCTATTTCGGATGTCTACTTCCCTTCCCGCATTCCTTTCTTTTGAATCAGTTTCCGATCTTTCTACGGCTTATGTATCTGATCTTGTCGATGTCTACTTTCCACCTTCCGCTTTTGAGAAAGCATCAGATCTCGTCCATGAAACTATAACATCAATAGACTCCAGGACCGATGCGCTTTCACCAACATGTGACTTTCAAACTCAAACTCAAAACTAAGATTTTCAGAATTAAGCACAGAGTGACCTATATCTCTAATACCCCTATGGCTAATTATTCTATTTATTGCCTGCATACTTCAACTCGCAATTCAAACTTTCATCGTTAACTTCAATTCGGAAATGAGCAACCAAGCAACTAAAGGAGAGTGAATATGAGTTATAACCAAGTAAGACAAGCTACGACTAAACAAGCAGACGGATAAGCAACTCATTGAGGAGCAGCTAGACTTAACGAGCACAAGAACTCAACTTGAATAACAGACCTCGAACTCCACTTTCTGAACCTCGAATATAGTATTCTCTTCTCAAGGCATCGCAGCTGACGCTGCCCTCGCTTCAAAGCCTACACTGTAAACTGGAACAGACCCGTCTTTGAAACTCATCTCTTACGCGCAACTCAATCAAAGATTCATTTCTGCACTAGATGTCATATGATTTCATTATGGAATTGCGGAAAGCATTGCAACATTCATTGAAATCCACTACTACCGTCCCTGCTGCTTACTGACTTGATAGTGCTGATTCTCTTTAGTAAGAATTCCACTCACACTCGAACAGTAACTGGAACTACACTTGGCCGTTATTACTTCTACTGACTACGTTGCTTGGCGAGCTATATAGCCTTGCCAACACTAGTGGATTTCTTGATTCTTATATTTCTGTCATATTATTGGTATGGTAGCTTGGTTCTATCTCTATAGGCGCTAGGGTCGTACCTCTAGAGTATAGGCATATAAAAGCAGCAATACGTAATTTAGGTAAGCAGTAAGGGAATGAGAGCAAAGAGATATGGACTGATTAGCAGGTTATTTAGAATAGGAGTTAACGAGCCGCAGACTTAAGTAAAGGGTATTAGGTCAAGGTAGGCTTATAGGCACCGGTTACAGAATGAAAGAGAGGAGCTAAGAGCCTTTGAGTTCCGGTCCTATTTTTCTTTGGTTTACTCTTTCTGGTAGCTCAATTACATCGACCCTTGGTATCGGTGATTCAATTCAAGACTAGAAGAGAAAGTACTAGGGGCGGTAGCTCCACTCTGATATTATTAAGTTACAGCTTGAAACAAACAAGCAAAGGTCTGAGTCGATAGTCATAGAATTCAAGTAAGGGTAGGCTAGGAGAAAGCAAGGCCAGGGCTCTAAGTGAAATAAGAGTGAGTGTGTCAGCTAACAGGCGAGGTTTGGGTTTCGGTGTGGCAGCCTTATAGACAGGAGAGACAGGATCGAACTAGCACAAGCAATGCTCTAAGTGGGTAGGGGCAGACAGATTTGCTAGTGGCCAATGAGGCTCGGGCTTCCAAAAACAGGACTTGCTCATAAGTAATTGCTTGCCTCTGAGTAGCTAGTGTCATCCCTAGTTAAGAGAGAAAGGATCTTAAAGCAAGCCAACCATCAAGAGAAACTACTAATAAGTAGGGAGGAGATCTATAAGGTTGGGATTAATCGTTTCAGTTGGAATGCCCAATCATTAGCGCCATTCTATAAGTTAGTTAACAAGGCTTATACCCACGAGCTCACCGACACCGGCACCAGTAGCACTGGA
>NW_008991497.1:199502-210475 GCF_000313855.2 Musa acuminata subsp. malaccensis
GGAACTCTGGTCTGGCTCTGGCAACTGGCAATACGGACTTTCTGGTTTCATTCTTTTACTCACTTATTCCATTATGTATGTTCAAGTCTGGTTCTTCTGCTCTTGATCTCCAATCAGTATTTCACTTATTAGTGTCTGGCACTGCTTTATCTCATTCCCTATCTCTACAACTTAACTGGGCACTATCCAAGTCTATTGCTCCTCTTGTTCTCGGTCTATAACACACACTTTGGATTCTTTATATATCGATATGGATCCTTGGGGAAAACCTTACTCTACTTCATAGAAATGGAAATCTGACTTCAACTATCTATTAGGCTTCCTTTCCTCTATCTCGTTCTACTGCTACCAATAAACAGAATTGAGCTGCTGACAAACAGACTGGAGCCCAGTGCTTTTAATACTGGAACTTATAGTGAAATACTGGAACTTATAGTGAAATAATAAAGAGTGGCACTGGGGAATACGAGAATGCAACAGATACTACTATTTCACTACTACTGATAAGGCCTTAGCTCATAACTATCAATACCTCCGCTCATAACTATCCGTAGCTCACAACTATCAATACCGTAGCTCACAACTATCAATTTGGATGAAACTATAGCACCAACACTCCCATTCTGATTTGATTTCCCAACTGACTAGCCTCCACTCGTACCTTCGTCCGCGATCGATGCGCTTAACTAACGACTATTGGAATTGAACCACTGATCTAACATCTTGCTTGTTAGGGCACTGATCTAACATCTTGCTTAGGGGTAGCTTGCCACTCCCTGGCTCTCACTCTGCTAATCCAGCCTTTGAGTGTGTATTGATGGTTGGAGTATGCTGCCCCTGCATCTCATTCTTTAGTTCACCTAAACTTCTATATGCGAGGCTCACTCTGGGGCATTCCCCTGTCTTTAAAGCCTTACTTTTGAGTTAGAGCTTCTCTCCTTTGGGTACCTCTCTATAAGATGGGACGGAATCTTACTTGTATACAAGAATAAAAGATAGGAAAGCAAGAGTGAAAAAGCAAGTCAAAGAGTAGAGCACAGAAGCGGAAATGCGGGTAGAAGTGCATAAGCAAACTCAGGAACATCAACTCCAAAGTCAGAGTTAACTGTTGTGTAGTATTAGACTCTATTTTATAACGAAGTAGGACACTCTAGTATAGCTATCGGAGTAGTGGTAGTAAGCACAAGGGAATAGAACAAGTACAAGTAAATGCATAGGTGTCGGATCGGAGGGAATCAATAAGTAGAGTAATCAAACAGGAACCTTGATTTGCTCATAACAGGTTCTCTGGGATACCTCATAACTACTGACTTCCTTCCTAGCCTAGTCACTTCATGAAACAACTAACCTAGTCACTTCATTAAACAAGTAATTCCACAATCACCAGAATAGGGGCAGTACCACCAACCAGTAGGAAAACAGATGCAACTAGGAATGACACAAGAACCAGAGCAGTACTACCGGTAAGTCAACTCTCTTCTCTACCTTCTCTGGCTCCGGCTACTAATCTCACTCGACTCTGGTTCATCTAGAAGACTCACTGTTTTCGGGAGCTAAACTCAGATAGAAAGTTAAGGTCATAAACCGGTTAAGGGCAGATTCAAGTTCAATTACGGGTGCGTGTACTCTTTCTGTTCCAGTTGCCTTACTTATAACGGGAGAATGTCCTTTTGATTCTGATGCAAGCTTAAGCAGAGAGTTGTCTTAGTATTCTTATAGGAGTAGAACGGTAAGGGAGTTCATTAGTAAAGAGGAAAGAATTCATTACAAGTACTTACTCGCGGATGAGGCTGCCATGACATATGATTCTCTTAAAGCAAGAGCCAGGGAGGAGGAAAAAAGCCTTATTGTCTCCAAGAAATATCCGGTTATTGGTGTTTCTCCATTGCGAGTGGAATCGTACAAAGAATCATAGGCTATAAGCATATAAAGGATCAAAAGAGGGATAAAGGAATGTTAGACTTGCATCCGTTCCTGAGTTCACCTGTGCCCTTAAGTAATTGCAAGCTTAGTTGTTAGTTGCGCGGTATCCGAGTTAAGAGCAAGTCCTTTATTCAGGGCGGCAGGAAGCTAGAAGCGTAAGAAAGATATTCCAGGTTGCGAGAGGAGCTCCTTGATTACATTCTAGCGTTAGCCGTTGGGCAAGAAATAAGCTATAAGTGAGTTCGCCGCACCGCACCTTATTAGATTAGAGTTTACAAAGAGGCATAGGCATAGGTTAAACGACCATAAAAAGGAATAATATGGAATAACACGATCTGAATAAAAGGGAAAAGAGACAGTGCGGGTATCAGCTGCAAGTGGTTCTGAAACTGGAACAAGCCCGCCCAAGCCCTTATGTGAAGTAAGTTGACCGAAGCAACCCTTATTTTAGACTCGGAAAAGCTGTGTAAACCCAACAAGTCACTTAATGTTACGCGTTAGAAAAGTGACCTATGCGAAACGACTCGAATGGCTATAATCGGCAAAAGCACTAAAACCTGTGAGCTATACAGAAGCAAGCCAAAGAGATTCGAATGGTTCTTTAACTTACATGAGATAGAATATCGTCAAAAAAGAGCATAGTAAGCAATTGAGTAAGCAGCATAAGTCTCTGGAAATGATGTTTCTGTGTTTGTCTACGAGCGAGGTTCCAGTGTTGCGGTGCAAAAGTCAGTTACTAGAAGGGAAAGTCAGTTACTAAGTGACTATAAGGGTATAGATTCGGGCATGATTCCTCCCCTATAGACTCTCTCTGCGAAAACAAGATCAAATTCCTTATTAGTTGGACTTGACTAAAGACTCACATAAGTAGTACCAGGCCAAACAATACTAAGTGCGCTAACAGAAAGGTAACCGTCGGCAAAGGAGCTCGATGGATCTGTATTTGTTTACTCGGGGTCCGGGAAAGTGGAAGAATTCTTTGCGCTAATAGAGAAGGGGCCAAGCAACGGGCCAAGCAACAGTAAGAACGAAACCACTACTAATAAGAATTCCACTCCCCCTCTCTGGCTCTGGACTACTATACTACTTATTAAACTACTCGTATACTAGGAACAGCTCCTGTCGCTAGTGTTCGGCAACAAGAACTCTCCTCTTGCTCTTCTCGGGCAACAATAACCATACCTTTCCTATTACCAATTCCCCTCATTTAGTACTGGGTAGAAACCTATGCTATGCACTTAAGTATCAAGTTACATATCAAGACGACTTTATGCTCGAAGTCAAGTATTCAGTTTCAAGCCTAATATAAGTAAGGGCATCAAACAAAAGTGAGTGAAAAACCGAAACTACCAATCCATTAGATAGTAGCACTGGTTGGCAAGGTATGATGAGAGGTGCCTTAGCCCCATCATTGCAAAACTCATTTCTTTCTTCGGTCAAGGCGAGTGGAAAGGGATAGCTAACTAAGCCCTTCTATATGTAACTCATGCAGAGACTATGAAACTCCTCCCTCGCAACGGTGTACTAGATTCAAATGAAAGAGAAACTAGATTCAAATGAAATAAACTAGAAAGGGCAACTTACACTCTGCACTCTTTCCATTGTAGTTGACTTTACGAAGCGAAGGAAATCAAAGGGTCATTTTCTATAGGAGAGGAATTACTAGCTCCAAGGCTTCAAAATGAGAACTTCCTTCCTTGCCCTCGAACCGAGATGTCTAGCCAATCACCGTACGGAGACTCAGCTTGGGTATAAAAAACAGGATGGACAAAATGAGAAGGAGACCCACTTGACCACTTATCCTTTCTACTTTTTAGTGTACAGCCATAGTCAGATAGCATATAAGAGGTTTTGGCCTGAAAGAAAGGAGTAGCTACCCAGTGCGATAGCTTGCTTTTACTAATACAGGACCAACATCGAAAGAAAGTGCAACTTATAGAACAGCTGATATACATTTTCCCTTAACAACAAGAATCAATCTCCATTCACTGCAACTAAAACCTCCTTAAAAGTGATCTAGTGAGACCTTACCGGTAAAGATGACTAAGACATGGAAATCAATCTAGCCATTAGTGCCTTATATCTAGCCCCTTACTTCTCCTTTTATCCCTGGGAGTTTACAGTTCAAAGCTATGTCCTCGCTTATCCAATTGCGGAAGAAAGGGATAGAGCAAACGAGCCTTGGCAGTCTCAGTCTATTTTCCTTAGTGTAGAGAATCCGTTTTCGGAGCTGTCCTACGCGGATAAAGAAGCCTAACTATCTGACAGGACTCTAAAGAAGTCACACCATTAAGAATGAGTGAGCGTACTAGGCCATTTCTTTACCTTATCTATCTTTATATGGACTTTACCTTAAATCGAAATCGAATAGTCGCTAGGGGCCTTTCCGTTTTCCCACTACCTTCTTTGATGTATGCATAGCCAGTTTCCTGTGATACAGAGTTCGTTGCCAGGCCAGTTACACCATTCAAAAGATTAACGGATAAATAGGCAATAAAATGGAAATAAGTTCGCTCTCTTTCTTTTTTGATAAGCCAGTACCTGTGCCTTCACCAGCCTCTCCAATTACTGCAGTCATAAGGTCAAGTAAAGACTTCTATCCTAAATGTAAGCCCTGCCAGCGAGTGTAGTAGTCGTTCTTACAGTTTCTTCTAATAGAGATGGGGCAGCTATCGACTTACGAGAATCAATTTGTATCTCTGTCCCTTCAATCCTTTCA
This sequence comes from Musa acuminata subsp. malaccensis, assembly GCF_000313855.2. NCBI lineage: Eukaryota > Viridiplantae > Streptophyta > Magnoliopsida > Zingiberales > Musaceae > Musa > Musa acuminata. The sequence continues at coordinate 204,145 of NW_008991497.1, forward strand.
AGCATTCCCTTTACAGCAATGTGAAGCTAAACATATCCGCCAAGCCGACTAGTTTCCGTTTATTGTACCTGTCGCTCCTGGAGTAGCATTGGAAAGCTAAGCTCATGGAGCAGAAAAGAGAAAGTTCCCTGACATCATCTAGAGAGAGGGCCAGCTCCCAGACATCCAATAGCAGTTAGAGATATGATAGTTTGAGTTTCCGTTTCCGTCCCTATTCCTGCCGAGCTTGTTGCAGTCTCCTTTTCTTCACTTCCAAGGTGAAGCGCAGCCCTCTTCTTGAAAGCCAACAAGCGCTAGGTAAAGGGGCACCATCAAGTGATCAAGGGACTAGTTTCAGGAAACGGCATAGAATGGAATGTGTGAAGCATCCAGCTAGCGAATGGAATGTGTGAAGCATCCAGCTAGCCATACAGTGAAATCCGAGTTCTTTACAGGTCGGGTTCCTTTCAAAAGGGGCTTCTACGCTGACGCCAAGCACAAGCTACTTATTTCGACTGATTCCTTGTTTCTATTATCAAATCCGGAGTTGGAACATGTGCTCACTCGACGGTATGGTGGATAAGAGGTAATCAGAGGCAAGCCAGCAGCCTTAAGCCAAAGAGGCACAACAGCGCAGCGAAATGAGATGGAAGGGCTCGAAAGCAATAAAAGGTTCAGAAGCCCTTTGACCCAGTGCTATCTATGTTAGGGTTGAATGAAACCATATCTCATAGGGAATAACTCGTTCCAGTACCGCTACCACTTCGAGTGCGAGAAGGAAGCCTGATTCATAAGATTCATTGTCTGGGAAAACCTTATCCGGTAGGGAAGACATCCCTACAGTATTCTTTCCTCTGACTCAGTTCAAGGAAGTTCGTTTTTACTGTTCCTAATTTGGGTGTTGTTTTCTTACTCAATTAGATATAGAGAAGATGTTTCTTATTTGAGTTGATTGAAGATGCAAGTAAGAGGTTCGGTTACTCAATGTTAGAAGATGTTACTTTATTTGATTGAATTATGTGCACACTTATATGTATGACTTGATTACTTGACTTCACATTTGAACACTTGAACTCTGACTCACTAGGCACTTAGGAACTCGCTTAGCGGAACTCCACTCCGTTAGCACAAGCGCTAAGTCAATAACAAAGAAAGTCAATAATGCTCATATATATAAGGGCTAAGTCAATAACAAAGTCAATAATGAGAGTATAGATTACTCTCGGTGCCTATGCCTCTGCTCTGTCCTTTTTGAGTAGTATATCCTATGCCTCTGCTCTGTCCTTTTTGAAGTTGTATATATAAATAGCACTCAAGTCTCTTCAGCAAGCAAAAGCGCAAGTAGAAACACAATTCGAACTGTACTGTTGTCCCTATACTCCACTCTTATAACAGCGCTGTGCCTATCTGTCCTTATTGTTCGGTGCTGCCGCCTATCCGATATTTCTCTGTGCTGTGCCTATCTTCAACTATTATAACAGTGCTTGTGCCTATCTTCTCTTTCTTCTTTTGCACTCAATTCCTTTTGAACTCTCTGAAACAAGTAAGAGCGCATGTGAGCTTGTTTTGAAGCAATGCTGTAACGCTGTGTTATGTTATACAATAAAGTAATATGTATGCAGTGAGTTTAGGTAGTTTATTGACTTTTGAAATGGGATGCTAAATGGAAAGTTCTACGAGTGAGGGATGCTAAATGGAAAGTTCTACGAGTGGTATTGAGAGCCGATTCCCCCTAACCCATAGTGCCTTACCTCCGTCAACTTCTTTCTATGGGACCCCCTTCTTACGAGCTCAATAACATTGACCCTTTCCTTTCTCTCTATAGATTTTCCGTATGCCTTCACTGCTCGTGGGCATCATAAAATGGAATCGATTCTCTTTCTTTTCCTCTATACTAAGAAAGATTTCAACATAACAATAGTACAACATAACAATAGTATATTGCTCTTATTCTTTGTTATCGGGGCTGCTTTTCAGGGCAAGGCGCATCACTCGGGATTGAATGTCAAGTGGAATTCGATCGACTTGCTTGAGTAAAGTAGGCCTAGTATGCTAGCTCGACGCCGACTGCCCCTCTTATACGACAACACAAAGAACTCAACTCCCTACCAATGCGGTCCATTCCCCTTTACTGTACCTTCAAGCTGTAACTACCTAGGATTGCCTCTGCCTCTGTTTTTGTTGGCAGTCTTTAAGAATCAAATAGTCGATAGAAACTCCCTATTAGATAGAAGCTCGTATCACCTATAATTTATGTTTAGTCTGTCCTGTCCTATATTTGAGTAAGTATCCGTTAGGTTAGATTACAACTATTAGATTCGATTACATTATATGTCCACTTCTCCTTATTTTGATATCATTTGGAGCACACTACTATTCTGGGATTGGATTCTATGGCGCACTTCTCTTCGATTCCATTATAATGTTTGTACAGGTACTTTCTGTTCTATGAGTAGTTTCTAATCCGAGTAGCGGTAAGGGTTGGTTTGATTAAGTGAGTAAGCTGTGTTTTTCATATATTCTTAATAGAAAGTGTGCGTGCACTACTAAAGTATTTGTACGTTTCAATAATGAGTTTCGTTTAGTAAAGTAGGTGGGGTTTGGGGGGTTATAGTTGCATCCGTGAAATGGAAATTCTGAATTGTTGACAGGAACACTAGCGGTCCTCCTTAATTCAGTATACCTCTTATCCTACTGTTACTACTGAGTTCAATTAATACTTGAGGGATTCTATTTCCATTCTTTTGCCTATCTAAGATTCCGGGAAGGGCAGTTTAGGAAAGAGCCCGTCAGCCATCTCGTCAGGAAGGAAGTCAGTATTTCCAGAAGGCCTAGTTAGATGCTATTATCCTGAGACCTAAGATTTCCAGAAGACCTAGTTAGATGCTATTATCCTGAGACCTAAGATTCCCCAATCACTAAAGGCGAAAAGTTTCCCCTCGGGCCCCTATCCTTTCTCCTTACGCAAACAACCAGTTTCAGAAAAACAGCCTAAGACATTAGTTTCCCGAAAGTAGAACAAGGAGACAACCACTCCTAGCGCGAGTCCAAAGAATAGGAAAAGTGCTTGGCTTGCTTTAGCTATAAGTCATGAAGATAGGAGAGGATCAAAGTGTTGCAGTAACTGAATCAACAGGAGAAGGAGAATCATCTGAGTCTCAAGATTTCACTGTTTGAGTGGACAACTGACTATTTCTCTTAGCACTATAATCAATACTAGAAAGTGCCATTCTTGGTGGACTTGCTCGTAAGGGAGTTGACCTGACAGCGATAGATTCCATTCCATTCCTATCAGATATGCGCTCGGGAGCCATCAATTGCCAAGTCCTTAGTTTGGTGTTCGAGCGTCAGAAGTAATGACCAGTCCAGTTTTCATATCATGGGCAAAAGTCCATTCTTTAACTAGCGTACCAGTTTCAGTAAAATGCACTGTCAAGTTAGGGTTCAGTTCCGGTCCAGAATCAATTCTATCCTTCAGTGCGAAGGTACGATCGAGAATATCCTTCTTCCGCCCTAAGTCCTTATTTCGGCTGTAGTTTAGTTCCAGTATCCCTCAGCTGTAGTAAGAGAGCAGGCTTTGCACATCATTATTCTTGTTTCGGGATGCGAAAGACAGCGGTAAGGAAATAATTGAGTCACTCCGGGGACTGTAACACTTTTAGACCCCTTTTGAATGAACATGTATCTGTTGGTGAATACCCCTTTTGAATGAACATGTGTATCTGTTGGTTCCGATATAAGTTCTTATAGTCAAATAATCATTGTTTTTCATATATTCATAGAATCTTGCTTGCACTAATTACTTATTGACGTAGGGGTCACTTTACAACATTAGAGAGTATGCGCACTCAACTCATATCATCTAGTTATCATCATATTGAATAAAGTCAAAAAACTCCTTACTGCTATTACCCCACCCACGGAGCAGAGCGGGAGCGGGAAGGAATAAGTCTAAAGGGAAATCAATCAGTATAAAGAAAGCGGGAAGGGCCAAGCAGCAATAGAACCCAGTCACCAACCCAACCATAGCATAGCTTCCTTCTAACGCATAGCTTCCTTCTAACAAGTGGACTCGCTAAGCACAACGCAACGTCTATTCCTGTTACAGGCTTTTAAGCACTAACACTCGTTTTCGTTTTCATTGAAGTCAGGATAGGGTAGGTCGAGATAGAATCAATTAATTCTTAAGCGTTAAGTATTGCCTGTTGAGTCCTTAGTTGCGCTAACATAAGTTTTGAGTTGCATTTGACTCTTAGCACTATAATCAATGTAAAGGAAAAGTTGTTGACTGAAGAGAAACTGCTAATTTGACTGTTTTCGTATCAGCTAAAGCGTCAGGTAAAGTTTACGAGAATGGGGTATTTTACTGGTTTGGATGCCATGCCATAAGTCAGGAATACGAGTTCCATTCCAGTTTTCCAGTTTCCGTGAAGTCGACATCATCACCTGGAGCAGGATCATAAGTGGTAAGGGCAGTGGACTCGGTTAAGGCAAAAGAAGACAGGCGGATTTCTCTAAGTGGAAGCTCTGTCTTACCCTGTTTGTTAATAGCAAATATCCAGATTTCTCTAAGTTGAAGCTCTGTGTTACTCTGCTAATAGCAAATCCATCATTTGGACTGTGCTACTGCCACTTCAAATACATTTGAGCTGCATGTATAAGAGTTAGAGCAAGCGTTAGGCGAGTTCCTTTGAGCTGTCTGTATGTATCAAAGTGAGAGCAAGCGTTAGGCGAGTTCCTGATGTTACACCACTCGTCAAGTCACAACTATACAAGACAAGCAGGAGTGGCGCGTCAGTAGAGTTCGGTTACGCGGCAGTAGGGCGATCCCATTCTGGTTTTCATGTTTTTCACTGCGTCGGTAAAGCTTCAAGGGACCCGTAGCCGAGTGCTGTTGTATTTTGGACTTTAGCTCTGTTTGAAAAGTATTAAGTAACATGCCCACGTAGCTATGCGGTTAAGGTTTACGGAACTGTAAGAAAAAACCTAGTACAGGTGCGCGAGCAGTGTGAGGGAAAGTCTAGTTCTGGCCAGGTGTTGGGGTGTCAATATTCTTTTCTTTCGAACAAGTGCGTTAGTTTCCTTCCCGAGGTGCCTACCTTAGTTCTTATAGTCTTGAGTTGGTTCACTTGAATGAAAAGCTGTAAGTAACGGAGAACAAGCAAGCCTAAGTGCTTACGTGCGTGTAGGTTATTTTTCGTTTCGCATTTAAGTTCCTTTTACTTTAACATATAAGGTAGGTGCACACTCCATTCTTTTTCTGGTTTTCTTTAGAGTCATGCATTTCCATTCTTTTCTTTAGAGTCCGGAGAGCAAGCAACAGTGTAAGGTCAAAATGTAGTACTTTCATCTAGGGTTCGGCTGCCCATATTCTATTATTATTCTCTTTTGAGTGTCAGTTAGTGAATCTGGAAACAATGCTTGCTCTGTTAGATTAATATCTTATCGTTAGCTTACTCTTTGGGATGCAGGGTATTATCAGACTGATTGATGCTTTGGGTAGCTAAGGTATCTAACAAGTGCTTCCAAGCCTGATACTAATGTTCGAGTAAGAATCCAACCAGGGAGTTAAGGAGTGGAGCTACTAAGTCCAGTAGCCAAAGAGATGAGCTAGAGTTAAGAGAAGGAGTTAACCCTTAAGTAATTGGGGCGGGCTTTCCCTTGTATACGAGTTAGGGTCGGGTCGGTAAAAGAAAATAAGAGAATTCAGGCTCTTTGTTGCGAGATAGAGAGCCCACTATGCAATCTGAATCTATGAAATGCTATGCTATAGGGAGGTTCATAAGATTCCCATGCTTATAGGCGAGTTAGAAAGATGCAAATCCAGTGTGACTCGGCGCTTAGAGAGTTGGTATCAGTTCAATGAATAAGGGATGCAGATGCTGTGTATTTACTGGGTTCTATACCAAGTGCTCAACAATTCTATGATGAACTTTAAGTCGAGGTAGGGAAATAGGAAAGGAAGTGGGAAATCCAGGTCGGGAAAGAGGAAAGGGGGTACTGGAGTTCAATCAGATCTTTGCATTTCCCCGTGCAACGCTCCTCCGCTATTAATTAGGACTTGGTAATAGCCCCATTAACATATATTATATGAGTTCTTTACTTGTTATGCCTTTGTAGTCGTTACTTGGCCGGGATGCAACTGGGAGCCAACCCACGGAAGGAAACATACTAAATGAATTATTATCTTATGAGGAGCAACCAAGCTTATACTAGTTATGGGTACGGAGCCAGAGTCGAGGTAGGCGTTAACACTGGAGGTCGGGGAAGAGTCAAAGTAACCAAAACACGGGAAAACGTGAGTGACAGAGATCAAACCAGCTTTCAATTCAATTGCATTAAAAGAGGGAAA
>NW_008991497.1:210624-223709 GCF_000313855.2 Musa acuminata subsp. malaccensis
AATATCAGAATTCAATGAGTAAGGATTAGGTACAATCTAGAGCATTGGACTAAAGGGTCAGACTCCAACTGTAAATACAAAAGGCAACCTACCTCTAGCAAACCGATCGCTCTCCACTCTCAAGTGAGAATTGCCCTTAATAGGTCTAAGTCACTACAACGTAGCTTGTCGACTTGGCGGGTAGGTGCTTGTCAAGTAGTCGAGTTAAAGAGACAGCAGGAGATTCCAAGTCTGAGGAGGTTGAGATGAAGTCGTCAGCAGCAGTATCATCATAAGGAGCAGGCCAAGTTCCTGTTTCAAGATCAGAAGTCGGGTATTCTTGTTTCTGTTACAAAGAAAGTAGAGTTAAGGGAATAAACTTAGGAATGAGCGAGATCCCACTCTATTACTATATGCAGGCCTACTTACTTACTTCATAACTAGTAACAGACTTCCTAGTAACTGACTTCGGGCTAACTCAACACTACTAACTTCCTTCCGCGCCTAGTAACTGACTTCGGGCAATCCTTCTAAAAACATATACTGATTTGTGAAATACAGCAGATTCCACCTTTCCTACTAGCTCACCAATGAGTTGCATTCTTGTCCTTGCTAGCTCCACTCTTATACTAGATGCTAAGATTCTCCCTTACCTCTGAGTTTCATTCTGACCTTCCTTACTATTAGCCTGTTCGTTCTTATTGCGATTAAGTTCTCTCGCTCTTGTCTATAAGCATGTCCTTGCTTGCTTGAAAACTTTCACTTATGCTCTTTCTTTTCATTCTTATTCCGTGAAATTAGAATAATGAATAATAACATTGATTCACTTACATTGGAATAATAATAACATTTAAGATATTGGAAAAGAATTGAGCTCAGTAGTCAAGTCAAAAAAAGAATCGAAATAGGACATACCGGATAGAGTACCGACTTCAAAGAAGAAACCAACCCGGAAACTCGTTCTTTAGCTACTGCTCTCAAGGCTGCCCTTCCCTTCTATTAAACTGGTCTCGTGAATATGAAACTGATATTGCTACCCGGATGGCATTAGTGCTTCTCATTCTTTGACTAGTGCTTCTCATAATGAAATCACTATCACTGTCAACAAGATTGAAGCAACTGCTGGAAAGGTTGAAACCCATACTAAACAGAACCCCGTCCGATTGAACTAGTGCTTCTAACAATGGAACTGGCCGATATGATTACTTTGACTTTGGACTTTGTGGACCGAGCTGTAGTCCTTCTAGCAGTGGGTTCGACCTTATTTGTAGAAGCCACAGGCTCTTTGTTGGTAGGGGAAGTGGACCTTAGCTTAGAGACAGGAACAGCCAGCATTAAAGCAAGTCAGGGGATACAAAAACCAGTGTGGGTCGAGTAATGCTTTGGAAGTACTAGGTTCAGAAGCAAACAGGTAACTATCAGACTCAAGCTTACGTGTCTTGGCGCTTGGCGAGTTCTTTATTCCTCATTTGATTACTATCAATGGAAGTTTTCAATCCTAATTAGTAGTGGTGTCGGTTTAGGAGAGAGCAAGGTAAGACTGATGGATAAGTTAATAAGGCGTGTATTGCTGGGGTTCAATCTCTTGTTTAGTGTATAAGGTTGAATCAATAGAATTGGAATGTAGTTAACGAGCTCCGGGCTCATAGGAAGTCAAGTAACGATCCGGATACTTACTGACTTTAACTGTTTTGACTCTTGTAGTTGTCCCCAGTATTCTTTGGTCTTATTGAGGATTCTGTCAACTCATATTCACTATGATTCTATTGACTTATATGGATATGTGCCCTGTACACAAACTTAGCCTGTTGGGCAGTGTTCCATTCCGATACTTACTACTGACTTTATTGCCTGTTCGATTCCTAAAGTTAGTGGTGTATATATAGAATGAGATACATTGGTTCTCTGATAGTGAGTAGTTCAATCCCTGGTAGCGGTAGTTCGCTTCCTTATTACTTGTGGTTAACCGACTTCTTTAGTGGCTTTTCGAGTATTGGTAGCGAGTTCCTGTTAGCATCATTTTCATCCTAATCAGTAATAGCGCTGGATTCTAATAGTATCTAGCTCGTTTCTGCGCAGTTATCTTGGTTTATGAGAGTTGATCGGAGCCTACACAACCCTATTCTTATCCCGATATTCGAAAGGCAATAAGTAAAGTCAATACAAGAATACAGGATTAGCAGGCTGAGCTACAGAGTGAAGCTACAGAGTATGGCTTAGCAAGCGGATCCGAGTAGTGGGAATGAAAGCAAGGGCAGCTTTAGCTGACAGCGATGCCAAGTAATTAGTAAAAGAAAGCAAGGACTGTATTGTAGGCTTTAGAGCTAGTAGCAGTAGACTTAGCTAGGGATCGGTATACTGATCTGTGGAATCAAGAATTAGCATATGGATTTTCAGAATGGAGCCGGGTAGTGAGTTTGGTGCTATAGTTCCTAGTGACACTCTTTCTGTTATTGTTACTGATGTATTCGACCAAGCAACTAGGCAAGTAACTACTAACGACCAAGCCGACCGCCAAGCAACGACTAGTAGAATGAGTGGAATACCGATCCGAGTTTCATCCGTATTTGTTAACTACCCGGGTATTGAACTAGTATAGAACTATAGTTGTTGACTTTGATCTGGGAAATTGGGCATATCCTCAGTTAGAATAATATCCTAAGTTAGAATAAGAAAGAGAAGGTGCTTGTTGTGTAGCAATGACAGGTAGATAGTTGCCAAGGGAGAAGAAGAAAGAGGTGTTGCATAGAAGTTAGCAGAGAGGAGTTGAATCCAGGGTTTACATCGCTAAGTACTAAAGAATCATGAGCTAGGTATGATAGATATTGGTCAAAAAGGAGGGGAGATCGGTATACCAGTTCAGCCAAGTATATACAAATGTTACGCGTTAGCACGAGAAGGTCACCAAATCCCTGTAAACTGGACGCCGAAGCTATAGCAGTATCAAGAGCCGACAAGCTACTAAGATAGGCCAATACAAGGAAGGAAACACTTGAGATTCGCCCCTACTTACTGAATGGAAATGAAAGCTCGCTACTATAACCCCCGGCTGATGATCCAGCTTTCATAACTGCTGGAGAGTGCCTACCAGTGTATATCACCCAAACTCAGTCACTCAACCACTGCTATCAGGTAAGGGAACGAATAAGGGAACTCTGCCTCTTGCTCTTGCTCCCTAACCTTAATTCCTCATTAGTGAACTTTCTCTATTTCTTTATTTCCTTGTTGTTTCTTGGAAGCCATACTTTTGTAACTCATTTGCACAAGATAAGCACTGTTTCCTTCGTATCAGAAAAAGACCTCTTCGCCCTGCCCTCTCTATCGGCGTAGGAAAGAACGAGCGAGAGAACCCTAATAAAGAAGATAAGATCCAAGATAATCTAAGAGAAGAGCAGAGTGAAAGACCATTAATAGACAAATAAACGTAGAAGACCAATAAGTCACTAACCACTAAGTGAGGAAAGTTAGAAGTCACTAATCACGGAAATACCCTATATTCACTAAGTTCTTAGCCCAACTCCCTCTGACGCGCAACACAAACTAAGGAACGAAATCTGGAATTGTTATAACAAGAGGAAGCGGCTCTGCCGCGCAACATTAGTAGTTGCTTGGCGATTGCTGCCGCACACGGAAAACAGGTTTGTAATAGAAGGAGATTATCTATTTGCATAATTGGACTCGAACTTGACTACTGAAACTTAGGCTTGAACAACTGCTTTTCCACTTAACCGCAGAGGGAGCTATCCTATCCCCGCTCTGTTTAATAGAAACCGGAACTGCTAGAATCAAACCTGTATATATAAGATGGAAATGAAGTGGTTCCCATCGTTCGCTGCCCTCGCATCAAAGCCTATACACTTATGGCGGGCGAGGAAAGCCAACAACTCTATCAATAAGAACTTCCCGAGCATACTACACTTGAACACTCGATGAAACAGACCTCCCGTTATAAGTAAGGCAACTCTCTCCCTCTCGGGATTAAACTAGTAGCTGCTTGTACCCTATTCTTCACGGAAGTAAGTACTGTACGAAGTGCCCTCTAAAAGCCTATAATAATGTAATTTCAAGCGGGTTTGCTATCTTACTAGAAAATCCTTCATTTCAACAAAGAAACTTGCAAACGAATGCATTTTCTCCTAACATCCTTATGGTCGAAGAAAGTCTACATCGACAACTGAATCATAAGTGGAAGTTGGAAGGGCAGGATTAGAGGCTGTGCTAAAGTCATTGTATTGAGAATCAGCAGTGGCGCCGGGGAGAGTAGTTGGCTTGAAGACCAGATTGACATATGAGCTAGTAGAGTTATCGCAGAAGAAGACCAGGTTCCTTAGTTAATAGTAGTTCTGGTTTGATTCTTGAGTTTGATACCAGAATGAGGCTCCTAGGCAACTATGACTTCTTGAAACAATCCCAGCAGCCGGCTACTTAACCGACACAAGAACAGAAGAATCTATTTCTCTACCACTACTTTTGGTTAGTGGGTCTGTAAACCTTTCTTTTGAGTCGTTTAACATAGGGTAAACTTAAAGAATGGCAATTTCCCTATTCAGAACCCTCCAATATGTTCTAGTGCATTTTGTCTAACATCTATCTTACTTTCGATCAGAAGATGATTGATCCGCGCTAAGTTGAGTTCCCCGAACCGAATCTCCTCTGGTATAAAGTGAAGATATGGGGTAGAAATGAATGGTATAAAGTGAAGATATGGGGTAGAAATTCAAGATATTAGACTCAATGCCTACGAACAGCCGTCACAGGGCAGGTGGGCTTTTTAGGTTAGGTGGATTAGCTGTCAAATAAGTGGGAGAGCTGCCCTACCGAGAGAACTCCACTCTTACCGCACAACTACATACAACGTTGCTTGGTCACTGACGCTGATGCCACTTCATCTTGTTGCGCCGAGTCAACCTGCACGGGAATCTTTATTGCCCCTGTATATATGTTCATTAGCTGTTACTTGTATAGTAGTGACTTGGCCCTCACTCAGTGCCCTAAGGTTGGTTAAGAGAAGAGCACGTACGCGAAACAAGTAAACTATATTCTGAAAGGCTGGATAGGAGCACTATTCCTGAGTTCACCTGTATTCACGCGCAGAGCTGTTCATCAGTTAACTTATCTGCTTGTCGGCTTGAAGATCTTTCCCTGGTGTCTCTTTTCAATTGAAGGAATAAATAAAGGCTTTAGACTGCTTTCGAACAAGAAGCGAGGGTATTAAAGTATGGGAAGTCGACAAATGAAGAAGCTAGTTCAGAATAAGTTTCAGGGAGAATAAGCAGGATCTTAATAATGATATTGTCAAGTTGATATCCCATGTGTTACTTATCGAAAGCTACTTGTTTCGGGTGCTATACTTTCATCCTATGGGGAAGAATCGGTGTTCAGTGACTTCATTCTATTAGCAGGGAGGGGCCGGGGAAGAATCTGGATATGAAGCCTAAAGCCCAGAAGCAAAGATGCAACTAAGATAGTAGAGGCGTGGAAGCTAATAGACGGGAGAGGTAGTCTTGCTAGAGTAGTAAGTTATAGGTTGAAACCAAGTAAAGAAAGGCTAAGTGTCAAGTGAAAGTCCAGCTATCGGTTTTTAGTCTGAGAAAAGTGAGGTAGCTCGAGTAGTTCGATCCTACAGTCAGTATAGTTACAGAAAGCAAGTAAGGTGTGTTGAGTGGTAAAAGGGTTCTATCGGTTAAAGAATAAGAGTAAGCTCCAGCGCATCTACTTAATAGAATAATATAATACAGAATCGTGGGGGAGGTTAAGAGAATGAACCTACTGATCAAAGGGATCAACAAGTGAAGGAAGCGCTGCCGCGTAACACAAAGACTTTTGCCTGCAACTACTGAAACCAAGTCTCGCCTTACTGCTTATAAGCTAATCCTCTAACTACTGATTCGAGTCCTTTCTTTCAAGTACTAAATACAGAATGGAGCGAGTGCTTCTAAGACAACAGCTAGTGTCAACAAGACTACGTATATACTTTGTGAGACTATCTGTAATCATAATATAATCTAGGGAATCGGTACCGCTTGTTAATAGAATCAGAATGAACTGCCCATGTAGTCAATCTTACTCCTTTGGTGTAACAACCTTACTTCATAGCTGCCAAGCTCACCTGCAATGCCCCTATGCCCGAGATATAGTATTACTTTCCTGTCTGTATTTCTTATTAATAGAAGTTTCGCTCTTTTACTTAGCGGTATAAGAATGCCGGGACAACCACAAGCCTTAAAGATAGGAAAGGCAGCCTAGCAATTGAGCTATAGCGTCGAGGGCAGTGAGGGAAGTATTTGTTCTGAATTAAGACCCGAGAAGCCGAACACAGGACTTCATAATAACTACAACTAACCATATTCTAGTTGTTTGTTCTTTACGGCTCTTTGCCTTTGTCTGCTTGGCCCCTGCTAGCAGTGTTTTCAATCCATCAGGTAAGTTATCTACCACTTCTTATTGATTTGTATGCTTTTTTAGAATACCACCTCTCCACAAACAAGGGATAGGCTTGGTCTCTCTTGAACACAGACCACCTCCTTTTTCTCCATGTACATCTTTTCACGCACCTCCTTAAAAGGGAAAAGGGTAGTAATTCGTCAACACATACTATCTCTCTCTCTCACATCTCTATGGAAAGTTTGCATGCATGTCCTCTATTCTCTGTCCACCTCTCAGCTGTACCTTGGTTTGAAGTCAGTTTCAGGTGATAATTGAGCCAATGTGTGGAAGAGCATTCCCAGTATGACTTGCCTAGCTAGTGCTTCTAGCGCTGTACTACAATTCCTTTACAGCAAGATTGCTTCTAGCGCTGTACTTTTCATTAATGCTAGTGCTTCCTATAACACAGTACATTATTCAAGCTAGTGCTTTCTAGCTGACAGTACATTACATTATTAATGCTAGTGCTTCTTATCTTACAGTACTTCATTAATGTTGTCAAAAACACTGCATTCAATCTTGCATAGGTAAGGGGTTCCATCTCTATCTGCTGAACGAGGAGCTTTACCCACCCGTAACCCGAAAGGAGGCTTGGAGCATGTTTGCGCCTCTCTCTAGTGCCCATTGATCAAAGTCCTAAGGGAAATAGAATCCCAGGAAACAGAGGCATCAAAGCCAAAGAGCCAGCGGTAGCACTCAATATGTTGTATAAGTTCAGATGCTAGGAAAACATGTTGTATAAGTTCAGATGCTAGGAAAACTCAATGTAGTATAAGCCTTTCCAAACCTCTTCTTCTCTTCCTATCTTTCTCCAATGGATGTGCGGGCGGGGAATAGCATCTGATACGATTTCGCCTTCTCCTAATTTTCTAGTATAGAGATAACCAATCTGACGGGGAGGGAATATGAATGAGATCCACAATGCCTTTATTCCGAACCGACCAAGGCTTCACTGTTATTTAGCCGTCCCATCACTAGCAGTTTAGGTTCAGCCACCGATACTGGTGCAAATAGGTCTATTCCGTCTTATTAGTCCCCTTCTGTCTCTTCCCTTGACTGGGCTCTGAGTCCTGATACCGAATGGTAGGCCCGCTCCACGCGATAAGAAGTCAAACAAGTCTTACTAGAGCCGGCCACTCTCCTGTCAAATCTTCCCATTTACCATTAATCCAAATCTCAATCTTGCTTGCTCTTTGCTTGCTTTCCGCTTGTGTTCTAAAGTGGCGAAGCGCTTCTGAAACAGAACAGCGCTTAGGATTTTCTCGAGTGAGTTTTGTTCCATCTTAGACGAATTCCTTTGCGCTTAGTAAGCTTAGCGGGGATACGGGGCACTATGGTAGGACGTGGCGTGGAGAATTACCTGCATTACGAGAATGGGCTTCATAGTAATTACATGGTTTAGAAAAGAGTCCAGGTACAGTTCCCCTTAGTGCTTTTTCCCTTCTCGCGGCAACAGGAACTCAAATAACTAGTTATTACGGCCGCCAAGTCCAGCTTTAGCCTTCTCGACAAAACCAAGGAGATATTCATGGAATTCCATGAAGGCAGGTGATCCAGGGCGACCGTGTGTTCTCTCCAGGTCGGAGGCAATGGCTTAGTTAATGATTCAGTGGTGAGGTGTTTGTTCATAGAAAGCAAGGCGTCGCTCAACGAGTTAGTTACAGATTATGATGGACTTGGATGCGGAGGAGATGATATCTAGATAGAGTATGTCTAGCTCAGTAAAGAAGAGTACGCGCGGCTTAGGCAGTGTATCGGATCTTCGGGCAACCGGCACATCCTATTCCGATCAACAACTGGGAGGTATGGCTGAGTGGCTTAAGGCATTGGTTTGCTAAATCAACATACAAGAAGATTGTATCATGGGTTCGAATCCCATTTCCTCCGGCACAGAAGTGGAACGGGCGCTAATAAATGCAGAAAAGACACTTTAGGAGAGTGGTTCAGGTAGCTCGGGCAAAGGAAACACTCATCTCACCTTGTGTCAGTGGTTCGAATCAACTTCTAAGCTAACGAAGCACACGCAAATATGAACTATGAGTCCTCTTACTCGCTCGCTCACCGAAACTTCCCGTCATTATTGACTTAGTCTTTCATTGAAGCTAGACTTATTGAACTCCTTAGTCCGATTCATCCGTTTTTCAAAAGATCTATCAAACTCTTTCATTAATGATGGAATAATAGAATAGATATATTTGGGCTTCCTTCAACTTCCATTGTAATTCATTCCGAAACTTCTCCCCCCAAAACAGGACTTACTAATGACTATCTACCAGTACCAGTAGCTTCTGCTTCACCCAGCTTTCCAGGCAAGGACATTCGGGTCTACTTTCCCTTTCCATCTTCTTCTGATTCTGTTACTTCAGCACAATAACCCCCATTTAAGATCTTTCCAAAGCTTCTTCTATTGTAGACAATGCTCGAACTCCCATTTGATTCCTTACCTTAACGCGTGGTGAACCCCTATATCCCTAAGTGGAAGCCACCAAGCAACTACTAGACAAGTCAAAGTCACTTTATGAGCAAGTCTGCCAAGTCTCCGGTGTTATTACAATTTCTGCTTTCGTCATGGCGGTAGGGCTGCTCAGGGTAAACTCATTTAATCTAATGGCAAATTCCCTATCTTGACTTACGTATGAACCGCATGTTCTATGATTTCGGGATTTCTCGTTTGATATGGCAGTATGTATACTAGCGTATTAGGTATATAGGAGTACCTTCTTTTCAGTCATTCTTGATAGACAGATTCCAGCTACCTTTTTAGTGATGACTTGGCCCGACTCCATACTGAATTTCTTCTCCAGTCTGATACTCTGCACTAGCTAATATCTGATCTGGTCTATACTAGCTTATATCTTCTCTGGTCCAGGGCTTCTAATATTTAGTATTGGGCGGTTCCACAAGTATAGTGAGTTCGGCAAAAGCACGAGTTTAGTATTATATTCGTACATAAGAGGGTAGGGTAAGAAAGGGAAGCAGTTCTCAAGTCTGGTGGTGGCACTGGATAAGAAGTAGTTTCAAGATCAGATAGATGCCCGGGGGTGAAGAATCGATTACTTTACCTAAACTCTGATAAGAATTAGTCAAGGGAACAAGCTATTACTGAAGAATGGAATTGAAAAGAAAGTAGGAATTGTGAGTCTCTCCTAAAGCAATCGGCGTCAGTTATTACGGGACAAGCAGACAACTAGGTGAATTCTTTAACTACCTGGGTTAAGTCACCAAGTAACTACTAATGACCAAGCCACTACTAACGACCAAGCAACGGCGCGCCAAGGAACTACAAAGGGTCAAGGGAAAATAAGCAAATCTCTTGGGGTGTAGTCAAAGTAGTTTCGTTACGCTAATGTGAGTTTCAGCATTGTATAGAAAAAAAGGGTCATATTATACTTACTTCTTATACTAGAGGTTTAGCAAAGGGAAAGCCAATAACCAATAACAGAAGGGAAAGCCAATCACCGACCTCAAGCCAATAACACCAACCAATAACACAACAATACTTTCCGCGGACTGCTTACTTACTTTCTACTTTGTATATGATCTTGTCGATTCCACTCATTCATTTCACTGACCCTATCCGAGTCAAACAGGTGATCCTCTTCTTGGAGCTGTACCTAATACGGATCTTCTTCTTTGCCCTAGGTTTTTTGTGCCTAAATCCATTCTTTTCTTTCGCCTTAGTGTTTACCTGAGTTTGGCAGTGTTGTTATTCATTTATACCCGGACTTGAAGTAAAGAACTGTCAACTGTAAACCGTACAAAACTATAAGGAGCTACAGCCTTAACATAATGCAAGCGAAGAACCTATCTCGTAGCCAAACACTTGAAAGGATCTGATGTAGCAGACTTTACTGAACTCGAACAGGCAATTCTCTAAGACAACTACGAGAAAGATACTCGTCCTCGTCGCCAACACCAGTAATTGCACTTTCACTGACAACAGCATCTGATCTCTTCTCTTCTTGCCCGAACTCTAGTTTCAACTGAGCTTGTAGTTACTTGTCTAGTAGTTCCTTGGCGGGTCATAGTAAGTGGTGCCTGTCCCTGTGCTCTGAACCAACCTCCCAGTGCTCCCCACTTACTGAAATTATGAAATCCAATGCAAAGCAAAGGAAACAACTACCATCAACCCGGTACGTGCTGTTTTAGAGTGTTGAGTCAGTCCTGAACCCGTTAGCACAACATCTGATCTGGTCTACTTCCCACTTGCAGAGAAGAAGACAGATTCTACTCTCACTGCAGCTGACTTTAGAATAGAAGTTAGCAGACACGTCAAATAAGAGCACCCACTTCACTGGGGAGGCAAGATAAGAGAGATATTCTTTTTTGAAGGAAGTAACGAGCTGCTTGATTACATTCCTTTGCAACGATATAGGCGGGTGAGAAAGAATAACTGTTTGACTCTTCAACTTGCCCACCTCTCCTTGAT
The DNA here is from genome assembly GCF_000313855.2 of Musa acuminata subsp. malaccensis. Classification (NCBI taxonomy): domain Eukaryota; kingdom Viridiplantae; phylum Streptophyta; class Magnoliopsida; order Zingiberales; family Musaceae; genus Musa; species Musa acuminata. The sequence goes on from NW_008991497.1 coordinate 221,459, forward strand.
TTGGGTAGTTATAGGGATGGATCTAGCGGACCATAATACATAATAGGTGAGGAAGAAAGAGCTTTGTTTAATTGAATGGAATTTGTTTACTACGGTATCGGAGCAATAGAAGGATCCGGTTGTGAGTGTGGAAGAAGTAGTTGCCAGAGAAGAATAGGGTGGAATTGTTGACATAGGTATCGGAGCCAAGCCAGAGTGCAAAGAGCCTCATTCAGTTATAGCAGAGGGAATAATTCCACAACCAGGCAGATGGGACTCAAACTTAACTTGGTAACAACAGGTTATAACATATTAACAGAGTTCCCGCTCATTGCGTCTTTTTTCACTGTGAAACGGACTCTCTTACTTAAGTCTAGGAAAGGTATACTTGTGTTGGTTAACCTTCTTCTACTTCTATCATACCTAGGGTAGGCTGGGGAATTTGCCAGCAGGTATTCTTTATTTCTTATTGAATTCAGAGGGTTCCGAGTAGCCAAGTGAATCACTTAGGGCATCAAGGCCTGTAGAAGAGGTCGGGTGTAATCCTAGAGGCCCTTATAGTAAGTTGCAGAGTCCTGTGTTATTACAAATCCAGAGTTTCATCCTAGTCTACTCGATCAGAGGCCTCTATAGTAAGTTATAGCCCTTACAGTTAAGAGTTGAGTTAGTAAGTAAACTGCAAGCAAGCAACCACTCACTTTGCTATCACTAAACCCAGGTGCGATAAGTCAACTAGTTCAACCCTTACTTATTAAGAAGGCTGCTTAAGTCTAGGTTCTTTGCGAGGGTAAGAATTCCACTACAAAGTATAAGCCTTAGCCACTAGGCAAGTATTACCAATCTTCTGCATCTAGACATAATCAAGTACTGGTTCAGATCCTTTTCCAACAAGTAGTAGAGTGGTAAAGTTTCATCAGTTTCAATTCCATTCTTCCCTTCCAGTATAGGGCGGGGCAGACTATATGGAATAAAGATCTTAAGCGGGAAGCTATTCTTCACACACAGGAGATGCAGCGGGAATAGACGCAGTGCGAGTGTCAGCTACAAGTGGTTCTGCAGTAGCCCAGTTTCATCAGAGGTGTAGTGGAGCGGTCCCGTTTCGAGCATTAAGTTTGGAGAACGGATTCAACTCGGGGAAGGGAAGCAGTGTTTCAGTAAGAATTCTGGAAATATGTAATAAGCAGTCACAGCTCCGTAGAGTATAGAATTGCCTGCTCCTGTACCTGATCTAGCTTGCTTCTCTTCTCTTGTCAATTAAACTCGGGATGAAACCCGTCAGGGCACTTTCGAAACCTATGTAATCTTCCTTGCTAGCAGCTCCTGCATCTAATCCCTCGCTGACAGCTTTGCTTTCATTGCAATTGCACAACAAACTCAATAAGTTATGAAATAGTTAATTGATTCCTATAATAAGTAGGGTAGTTCAGGGCAGACTCAAAAGGACAGGGTATACGCTTGGCCTAGCTAGAGGTTCAAACTAACTTCAACTCTGAAACTGCATTCTAAGATTATGACTTGAGAGAAAGAGGCACAAGAGAAAGAGGCGCAAGAGAAAGAGGCACAAGAGAAAAAGGCTATGGGGGCAGCTTCCATAAGACCACGCTCCTAGACGAAAGTCAACAACCAAGGGAAGAAAGAGAATTCGCTGTTTAAAGGTTTGTTTCGGGTGGCAAAAGTGACTGACGCGCAACAACAAGTCCAAATGAAAAGATGAAAAAACGAGCTTAACGGGTGCCCTTGATGCTATACTTACACTGTATATGATGCTATACTTACACAGTATAAGAAACCAATCGAAATTCATTATTATATTATATATTCTATTATAGTATACTATCTGATTGTATTATAGGAGAGTAGTTAAGAGACAGAGGAGAGGCGAGGAAATAAGTACTGAAGTCCTGAATTGCTATTCAAAATCCCGGGAAAACGCAAGATGATCATAGAATTGGATCGGTCCAGGAAGGGAAATGACAATGCTATCCGGCAAGTAACTACTAATGTTACGCGCCAGCGCTGTTTCCCGGGAAAACGCAAACTTTACTGTCTTTTGGACCCAGCTAGCAGGGGAAATCTGATTGCTATGAAAAAACACGGGTTTCGTCCAAAAGATCATTTCAATGGGTCGGTCTATTAGCTAAAATCACTTCACTGCCTTTTTTCAAGGGAATTAGTGGTGAGTTTAGACAGAAACAAGAACTGGAGCTGGACTACATGAAACAAGGGATTCGGGTGCTTTGACTACTTAGTTCTATTCTTATTCTTTGACTAC
>NW_008991497.1:223765-324599 GCF_000313855.2 Musa acuminata subsp. malaccensis
GGAGTTGCCGGCTAACTGGTATTCTTAAACAGAGGTCTGCAAGGGAAGCAATAAAAGGTTTTGGTGCAAGTCCGGGTAGTAGTCCTGTTTCAAAAGAGCATATAAGTAGAAGTCGAGTTAGAGTGGAACAGTAGTTCTCAAGTCTGTAGTCGAGTAGTCCTGTGCCCTTTATTAATATTAATGCCGTTAGCAGAGAAGCTAAAGGGAAAGTAGAAGTTGAAGAATGATTTGTAGCCAGAGTTAGATTAGAGTCCAGGGCTAGTTTCAAGAAGTAGGCGTAGTAGTACTGGTAGTCCTGTTCGAGAAAGAGTGGAATGATTTACCAGTAGTTTCGAGTTGCTAGTGGAATGATTTGCCAGTAGTGGAGAGTTTTGAGTAGAATTCTAGAGTCAAAGGCGGAGGCTTACTTTATGGTAAGGGGTAGTAATAGTAGGCTTTCCCGACCTCTATACTTGAAGTCTCTATTTGCTATCATCCAAGTAACAGATGGACAAGCAAGTCAGAATGAAGTGCCTTACTATAATCCGCCAGAGTTTCAAGAGCCAGAGGGGAGCAATAGTAGTGGAGTGGTAAAGTGGAATCCTTAGTAGTAGCCTGAGTGGAGGTAGGCAAGGGAACCCTCTTTTCTTTGGTTACAGATGATAATACCTTTCCTATAAAACCTTCTTTAGCTAGTGCCACTTATATATCTGCTCAGTTCTGTTCTCTTCTTGCCTAGCCAAGCAACGACTAGTGGAATTTGTTGAATGAATTATAATAAGGGGTGGAATAAGTTTTCCCATATAAGAAGAGATAGAATTGAGTATGGGGGACAAGTCCTAAACCTAAACTGGAATAATCAAAGCTCATAAAGTGTTTTGTTTGTTATCCGACTTTCGATGTGCACTTAATTAATTGGTTTAGCTAAAGTGAGCTATTGACCCTTCGGTGTCTACTTAGTCGGTATATGAGGTTGAGTTCCCGTTATTACAATATATGTCTTCGTACCGATATCTATGCTACTATTCTAAGCAACAGAGTTTCAGAATAAGGGATAGGTCCAACACTCCGATAACTATTAGCACTGAGCCAACACTCCGATAACTATTAGCACTGAGCCGAGGTAGGCGCATTCCTTAGCTGCTCTTATAGTAAGTTGAGAGAACCTGGCCTGTAATGTAACGACCAAGCATACAAGCAACTGTTTATTCTCTCAATCTCAATGATGACACTCTATTTGTTGCTGCCGCGCCACTCGACGAAGAAAGGACTTGTACAGGGTTTGAGGCGAGGTGTCCGGAAACAGACTGGAATTCCATAGGAGAAGTATATGAGCAATAACTGTATTTGTAGAAAGACGGATGACACTGGAAAGTAAGCACTAACGGGTGTTGCAATACAAGATCAGAGGCTAGATCCGAGGAGAGAGAGTCAAGGGAATACAGAGGTTTTTAGGTAAGTAGATGAGCCTAATTCAGTTAGCAGAGATTCAATAGTCTCTAGAGCATAGAAGTTACCAGAGAGGAGCCTCATTCAGTTAGTTACGAGAGCCAGCTGCTTGTTGAAGACCGAGTTGCTAGAGGAGAGAGATTGGCTGTTTCATGCATTTCTGTTCCAAGGTATCAACCCTACATACTTCATTTCAGGAGTGGGGAGTCGACTTAACACCGTAAGAATTGATAAACAAAGAAGAAACAAAGAAAGATTTGAGTTCCATTGACTCAGTACTGACACAGTTGAGGAAAACATACTACATTCTATATTATCCTTATATATGAAACCGGATGAAACTCAGCGGTGGGTAATAATTCTACTCTTAAGTAGGAGCCAAGCAGCTGCAAGCGGGTATGTTCCTGAAGAGGCAGATGCAAGCTCAAAGTCGAGTTCGGGCAATTCTATTTTCAAGGCATCTTTTCCGATCAAGAGTGATATAATAGACTAATCTTATTTATATGAGCTCGAAAGCAAGATGTAAATGCATTCTTTGTTTACTGCCCTACAGCACAGGTAATTCTAGAATAAGAGGTTAACTTCAGCGGGTAAGTCCCAAGTCAGAGGTCAGCATCAAACGATTCTTCAAGTTTAGTTCCCACAGTAGAAGGATAGGGATATCAGGATATGAAGCCGAAGCCGAAGCTGGATAAGTATCTGAGGCATCAAGCGGGTGTCTCGGGCGAAAGTCAGCTGTTAGCAGTAGCTTGGCCCCGTTTCGAGTTTGTTTCTTCTAAGGGTTTCCTTGCTTCTTAGTTCCAAGTTCCATTCTTAGAGGCAGTAGTGAAATCCTTATAGGAGTATCAATTGTAGTGGCTAAAGCCCCAGTTCCGAGCTATAGTCTTGCTAGGTAGTGTCGGATTCCTGGTTTCAAGTTCAATTCCTCTGTTGATGCTTAAGTATAATAGTTAGTTAGTTGATGAGTGAAAGGCAGACTCGCAAGAGACACATAGGAGATCTGGATGTCGATTGAAATTCGGATTAGCACTGGTTTCGCTCTGATAGAGTAGTTTGCTTCTGAGTTCCGAGCTAGGGATTGGTATATTAGTTGAACTCTTTCCAGTAGTACTAGTAGAGTGGAATTACCGGGTGGAGTTTGAAGTTCCGGCTTCTTCGTTCCATCCCTAGCAGTACTTGTAGAATGCAAGTTCTATACTTTATTTACTCATAAGGAGAAGAGCCCAACTCGAGTGCCAAGAGTGAAGGAGCTAAGCAATACTTTAAGACGGGAGAGACTGGCTTAGGGACAGGGGCAGTCGCTCGGGAGTTCAGGTATAAGGTTTGAGTCTCGGTTGTAAATATAGAGTTTCTGGAGAGGAATAAAACTCAGAAATAGGATTTCACCAGTGTTGGATAGAATGCAACTGATGAGTCTAAGAATATATCGAGTAAGTCCAAAGAATTGATCCTCTATGCTATCATTAATATTCTGGAAGTTTATACTATACAACCAAGGCTATAACTGGGGCTACCTAGACTGATATCTCACATCCAACTAGTGACAACAAAACGGATATCTCACATTGAACTACTAAGGGGTACAATGCTGATAAGGAGAAGGATGCCTCTCCTGCATATAAGGTATTGCTTACTCGCTTTGGTTCTCTCGCTTCTGACTCGGATTCTTTAACGTGGGGAACCAACTCTTGCTCTACTGCCTCTGAGCTTGTCCTTACTTAATCGCATTCTGTATTGATAGCTAGCGGCCTGCCTTTCCTTTAAGTTTAGTCTGATTCCTTCACTAATAAGAAAGAGTAGAACCCTGGCACAAGAGTTAAGAATGATTATTGCCTGTTCGTTCCTGTTTCATGCTCCTGGACTAAAGTAAAGAAGGATTATTGCCTGTTCGCTATTGTTTCATGCTCCTGTGCTGGTTGGAATATGGTTGAAAGTTGGCTAGTTCATCGTATCTACTCGGGGTCGGGTCGGTATAAAGGTAAAGAAAAGAAAGTCAGTAAAGTAGCGCACCTTTTGAGTAGAGTACAGAAACATAGACCTGAGAACATTGATTATTTCCCGTGTTTCGGTGAGCTTGACTATACTAGCACTACAGTTCTCTTGACACTCTAGGTTTTGGTGAAGTGGAATTTGTTGAAGACCGGTAGTTGTAGTCCAGGTAGTAGCTGCCCAGTAGTAGGAGTCCAATGGAAGCAGTGCCAAGCCGGGTAGTAGCTGCCAAGTAGTAGGAGTCCAATTGAAGCAGTGCCAAGCCGGTATAGTTTCATCCCCAGTATCATCTGTATTTGTTGGTGACTCTAAATCCCTAGTTAAGAGAGAAAAGATGCTATGTGATTGACTAGCTAACCTGACCTCGTATTGGAATGAAGAGTAGCGGTAAGTAAACTAGTTCCATTAGTTCAGGGAAGGAACACTCAAGATGTTAAGCAGAAATTACTTCTAAGGACAGTTTCTTTGTTTAATGGGAAATCACATTCGAAACTGATACTTATTCGAAATACAGCATTTCTAAGTAAATCAATTATGGTCTCAAGTCTAACCCTTCAAGTAGTGGTCCTGTTTTGCCAGTGGAGTAGTAGTCTAGTCCCCCAACTAGTAGTGGTGGAGATATAGAAAACTACTTAAGTGCTGTTATAGTGCATTTGAAGCCTATAAAAAGGGTATGTCAAATGAAGCCTATAAAAAGGGTATGTCAAACAGTTAATAAGCCTAGTATTCTCTTCTCGGCCTTTGATGCGAGGTATCTTATCTAGCCTTGACTTGGAAATAAGCCTTCTTGCCCGGAACCTTATTTGCAGTTGCTTGCCTCTGAGTAGCTATAGGAATGATTTGTTTACTTCAGATCCACTGGTGCCGCGTACGTGCTCCTTCTTTACTATGGTAGGGTGGTGGACTCACTTAGTTTACTGACTTGCTTGTTAGGGTAGTGACCACTGGAGAATTGCCAGCCCTTATTTAAGCTCTGTCATGTGATTATTGATTATTATAAGATGTCATTTACAAGTGCTTTATTTGGAGAGTTGGGAACCTATGTGTGAAGTAAGAAAACCAATAGCCTGAGCCAGGTAAGTAGGAGCCAGAGATGAGTAGATCCTATTTCGACTCCTATCAGTAATCCTATAGAAAGTGATAGTTATTTTCTGCTACTGTGTCTGTACTGAGTCGGTATAGTGGAAGAAGTCTAGCTCCTGCCGCCATGAACAAAGCACTCAAACACTTTACTTGCTTCTGAGAGATCTTAGTCCAATAAACTATCTCTCTCGTCGACAACTGATGAACTTAGGGTAGAAGACCGCTTCGGAGTATTCTTAGTGGGACCGCTTCTTAGTATATTACTATGGCTCTGTGAACTCTTTATCCTATACCTATGTCAACTAATACGGATTCCACTGGCAAGGAAGCACTAACGGAGTTCAAAGATACTATTCAAGGGCAGAGACAGAATATCTTCCTTCTTTAAGAGTTAGAGGAGCCTCATTCAGGTATAACAGGTCTCAAAGAAATTGAGTTAGATTAGCCTCATTCAGTTAGCAGAGAGGCTAAAGGGAAAGTTGTGGAATGAGGGGAAGGTTTTAGTCGACAAGAGAGAGAATAAGAATACGTTTCAAAAGAAGGATAAGCTGTTCTCACAAGTAAGCTGTTAGAGCTGTTTCAAGAGAAGGATCAGACTCAGTTTGCGGTTAGCTTAGTTGCTGACGCCATGAACACAGGACTCGGATCCAGATCCTTATGAGGTGAAGTCGAACCCTTAGTCAAGTAAGAGCCTAATTTGGATAAGGTAAGGCCCTAATAAATAATTGCTAGCGCACTAAGTAGAAATCCATACTAAGGGAGTTGGGGCTAGACAGCTTTCTAACTGCTACTAACACCGGTGAACATCTGTCTTTTAACCCCTTGTGAAATCTTATATAGAAGTTGTTTGAAGAGCAGGTTTGGAAGCAGTACTTTAGGATAGTAACGGTGTGAAGTCAACTCTCTTCTCTACCTTCTCTGTCTGTTAGTGCACGACCTCAACTCTAATCTCAGTACTTATGGCATCAAAGCCAGTCCCATTTCTGGTTTAAGGCCACCATCTTTCTCGTCGAGAAGCTTTAGTTGGATTAGAATAAGGATAAGAAGCCTCATCTCAGCTAGCTCCTTTCTAATTGCCTGATTGATCTGATTGTCGTGTAGTTCCATAAGCGGCACCCTAACGCTGACTTTCTGGGGTGCTAATCTGAGTTTCTTAAAGTGGAGTGAGAGTAAGGTTCCTCAATGACATTGTTAGTAGGTGTGCACTTAGATATGATTTAGAGGAGAAGCAGTGAGTAGGAAGCTATTGAGTCGCAAGAGAGATCAATTCTAATCCACTTTACTTGAAACCCGTAATCTATATATTGAGTATTTGACTTTCTTGTCCGAGTAAACCTTTCACTCACTAACGTAAAAGTCTTGAACTCTACCACTTATTGCCCGGCGCACAAGGCAAGGGCGAACTCATCCATAGAATATTGGATCGATGTCGGCACCCGCTAAAGTACTAGCTGGGGATCCGCGAGTGAATGAAATGGAACGATTAAGCTCAGTATTAGCAAGAGAGGGCCAGGCCAGCCCCCAAAAAGAAAGTGAACTATACACGTCTAGGAAAGTAGCGGAGTGAAGGAATACATCTAGTCTATAAACTCCCTTCCCTGTTTGTTACTTCAATGAGTTAATCCCGACCCTACTTCTTTAGCCGACCTAAACTCCCTATTTCCTACTCTGGGTAAAGCTTCCTTTCACTTGCGCCAACACCGAGATACTTTACTGCTCCTTCTTATGATAAAGCTTATGTTCCTAATCAAGCTTCTTCTTTTGCCCCTTAACCCTCTCGAACAGGATATTCTTATGCTTACTTTTTCACAGCTTCATCTATATACGAGGAAACTCATGAACTTTCTTCACCGACTTAACTGTAAACTGTAAACCTTACTCAAACTCTAACATCTTACTTGTTCAAAGCCACTCTAAGCTCTGGTCGATGAAACTCTACCACAAACACTACTCGTATACTAGTTGGGGCAAGAACTCCACTTTGATAACTGACCTAGACCTTCTACTTATGCTCTTTTGACCCCGGCTTTAAGGCTTCTACTCACTTTCTATCATTCTAACTTTCCTACCAGCTTACCTCTTTTCCTTGGAAAACTCATACAGTTAGGGCTCTTTACTACTCCACTGGTTGGGGCAAGAACGATACTGGAATAGCTTATCAAGCCGACTTATCCTCTGTAAACGCCTACTTTTTGAAACTAGCCCAGCTGCTCCAAATAGTTGCATTCTGATATTGACCACTTTCATTCCGACTTGTCTACTAGCTTACCACTGAGTTGAATTCTTGAACTACCGAGTTTGACTCTGATCTTAGTATTAGGGCATCAGTGGGTGAATTCTGAGCCTTTTACTTAGCTACCCGGGATTCCTGAACTACTGAGTTTGATTCTTTGACTGTCGGGACAGTCTGAGTCGAATTATAGTAAGGGGTTGGATTCTGACTTTGAAGCTAGGGCTACCAGGAGCTAATTCTCATTCTGCAACTCCTCACTTTGAGTTTGATTCTGAGTCTGCTTAGTGTCACTCTTGTTGGTACTCGTTTCATTCTTCCAATAAACCTCACTGCCCGCGCTTTAAGGCTCCCACTTACGACTTTTAGTCTGAGTTTAGTTAGCTCAATTCTAGCACTCCCTCCTGGGGTATCAGTCTGAGCAGCTACATACCAAGCCAAGACCTAGAAGCCGCCACATCAGTCCCCGAACACAGGACTTGTTTGTAACTCGTACTAACTTATATTGCTAACGCTAGAAACCTGGGTGAAAGCACGGTGAAAGCACTCTCATCTGGTGTGAAAGCCAACAACTCTGCTCTGATAACGAATACCCCTGGGTTATAGGCTTCAAGTTCACTCTAACACTTTAGCTCCTACCGCTAAACCAATTACTTAAGGGCTAAGTTGAAGCTCCCAAAAACAGAAATTGGCGAAATCATAATTATACGTGACTTGGCAGTCTTACGCCTAAGCTTGGTCGCAACGTGATTAGTTGCATGGCGTATTTGTTACGAGTTAAAGTAGGTCTTGTTTAGGAGTTACTTGGCTCATAGCAAATGTAGAATCTCTCCTCGGATCTGGTCTTGCTCCGATACCCATGTAAACAATTATTACTTAACAGCTTCCCCCTCTTTTGAATCAGATCTAGGTGAAGATACCTGTCCTGGCCTAGTGAAACTTTCCAGAACCGCACCCGCACCCACACACCTGCCCCGCACTGGCTTTCTTTCTTCAACCTCACCCCTTCTCCCTCTGTACCCTAAACCCTAAACCAGACTTGAAACAGCCAATCTCTAGTTCAATTCCGAGTCTACTGAGTTTGATTCTTTAAACCACTGAGTGCAATTCTTTAACTACCTCCTCTCATTCCTACTTTCCAGACTAATTCCTATAGAAACACTAGCACCTGACCCGACCTCTACGCCACTCCCAACAAACACAGAGACCTGAGCCCAACCAAGTGGTGCTTCACTCTCTCTTGATTCAATTCATCTGCACCAGACCATTACTTTAATGGCAAAGCTTCTTCTCTCATACTCAATCACCGGATAAGATCTCCAAGGCAAAGAATCCGGGCAGGGAAATAAACTAAGAAAGGGCACTAAGAAGAGTGGCTACTCTCTCTTTAACTCCGGCCTACCTTTAAGCATCAAAGGAAGCAAGATCACCTGTGGTCTCAGCCCTTACTCCCCTTTTAGGTACTATCCATTCAGCTATACAATAATTCTTTGTCAATTCAAAAGAACTAAAAGCCATTATTCTAAACTAAACTGAGTCTTGCAATGCACAGCACAGAAAAGGCATTCTTTCAAAGACCGCTTCGACGACAACAGCTTATCTTTCCACTAAGGATTCTCTTCTCTCTACTTTGAGCTACAGCCCACTTAACCGTGTAGTCGGCCTTAATAGCCTCTTACTCTCACAGGAACAGGCTTTCAGCACCTATCTTTCTCCCTTGTCGTCAACTACAGGAATATCCACTCCTTTTCCTTCCCCTCCAGCTAGTGCAACAACTCATTCTTAAACTGTCACACATATACTTATATTATTTATTACTTCTTCTATTAGGCTAGGCATTGGCATCAGATCTTGAAACGGAAACAGATTATTCTCTTACCGACCTAACCTATACTTAAAGTGTTGAACCGACAACACCAAGCACAAGTGGCATTTTGCTAACGCTCGAAAGCACAGTATATGATTCTTTTCTTTGTTGTCGACTTTTGGATCCTATAGCTATAGAAATAGAGAATGGAATGCGTAGGCTAAAGTCCGCGCTAAAGTAAGCGGTGAGTGAATCAGTAGAGTTTATTTGGGGCAGCCCGAGTGGCTTTAAGAATTGAAGTTTCATATAGTATAGAAAATAGAGTAACCAACACCGCTTGAAGCTTGAAGTTAGAATATCCGCATACCTAGCTTGAAGTTAGAATATCAGCATACCCCTAATGGAAGTTAGAATAGGCCCAGCACACCCCTGTAACTGGAATAAGAGAAAAGATATATATATACATGCGCGCGCCCCGACGAGAGTAAGCCTTAGCGAGTTTATTAAGGTGTAAGGGTAAAGGGTTCAGAGACGAGTAGCAACAAACAACGGCGTTAGCGAGCTCGAAATCATAGATCATAGAAAGAAGCAACGCCCAGCAGAAGAACAACCAACGGATCTTGCAAGGGTAGAAAGTCAAGGGAGTGACCTCTAGACAAGTAACTACATAAATGAATTCTGATGCACCGAATCCGCTCTTTCTTTTGGGGACGGGACTAAGCTATTCTACCTTTTTCAATGAAAGAAGACACGGTATATCGGAGGGTTTTTGGAGTGAAGTGATAGGTTCAATGAGGACTAGCGATCACCCCCGCCCAACGAGATTATATATATCTTATATACGATGAAATACGAGGCGACATGCCCCAGAAGCTTGCAAAATACAAAAGATGGACAATAAGTATACTGCTGGATAGACTGGCTGGCGAGGCCAGGTGGATCTCAGTGTAGTCCCTTTCCCTACTTCAAATAGGAAGGCCAACATCCTTTTTTCGCCTGTTAGCAAGACCGAAACTAGATGCTAAGAGCTGCGACCACCATATTGAATATTTCTGGAAATGGAAAGGAATCAAAAAGAAGAGAATTGAAGCACAGTGCTAACAAGAATAGAGCCATCGGCAAACGGACTGTACCTACACTACAAATGAGGCTTCTACTCATAGCTATAAGACACAAATCCATAACCCCACCAGAGCGAGTGAACTGATCTCCTTGCTTTCGTTCTTTAACAGCAGATCTAGACTCTTTCAATAGTTATTAAGATCCTTTCACTACAGCTTATCATACTTCGGCTATTGCTTCTCATAATCCCACTGAGTCGTCCAAGAACTAGGGGCTTTAAATGCATTATAAGCTCTATTAGGCGTATTCCATTAGGTATGAGTGGAGGTGCGATAGCGATGAATACAATTCTGATTGCCCACAACGAACTACCATTCCGCTACTAATGAGTTGTTTTCTTACTTATTAATTGGATTCCTCTCCTTGTTTGTTTATTTCTTCCTTTTTATTTGGATTCGCGGAGGAAGCAAGTAAGTCTAATATAGGCATATAACAATAAGGGCAACTACAAGAGTGGAAGCAGAGATCTTGTTTTAGAGAAAACTAGGGCAAACTCATTGGCAGGAGACATGGGCTCAAGAGATATGGTAAGCCAAGATCCGAATCAAGAGTTAGAGAGTCAAAGCCGGTAGCTAAAGAATCCAAATAAGTCATTTCTGGTTGGGTAGCAAGATCCGAGTCAGTAGCTATAGAAAGCAAGTCAGGAGTTTATACCCGAGCAACTTACAAGCGAGGCTCGTAGGGAATGAAGCAAGGTTTGAGTGTCGTAGTGAATTTCTGGATTCTTTGATTTCTTCTTGTTATTGGTAGCTCCATTTCTTTTATGCCCGACAAGTCACTACTACAAACACATAGCATCAAAGAGATGTATTATAACTCGTTATGAGCAAGTCCTAATTAATAGCGTCACGTCAGGCGCGGGGCTTGCCTGTCTTGTTAGTATTAGTATCAGCGCAGGGAGCACTATTTTAGTTCCCCGTTATGAGTTAAGGTAATAGAAGCAGTAGAGCAAGGTTTGGGGTCAACAGCATAAGAATCATGGGCGAACTACAGAATGCAAAGACACTTTCTTAGACTCAAATGATTAACAAAAGATAGGAATTACAAGCAAGGGGACTTGTCCGAGCGAGCAAGAGACAATGCCCTATAGGTAAAGAAAGAAAAGGAGTTAGTTCGGGTTGGGAGTTTCAGTTTGCATTGACATTGAAGAAAGCCAGTCATGAGTCCTAGAGTGATACAAAGTCAAGTAGGCCTCAGAGACGGGAGAGATGAACTAAAACCGGGGAGTGCCAGGTTCACTTATGAGCTTGATCGTACCTAACCTAACAGCCCTACCTTTTAAGTTGCACTACCGAATATGGGTGCGCGTGTTGGATCCTTTACTTTCTTTTTAACAAATCAAATAATGAAAAAACCTCTACAATAATAGGATTTATAATCTTGAGAACCGTTGTTAATAGCGGAAGAGTTAGCCCGGGACAAGTAAGGATCGAGGTAAACCTCGGTAGCAGTGGTATCAATAAAGACAGTATTGAGTTGAAGCATCACAGACAGGGGAGCCACAGAATTCTATATATATCTTCCCCTGGCGCAATTGCAGAATGAAAATAGGTAGTTCAAGAATGAGATGCATTTGTTTAAGAGTGAGAGTCGGGGGAGCCAAATCGTTATATAGTTAAAGAACGGGATCAGGGAATGGCAGACTAGCAATCTATCCCGGGTAGTTTGAGTCAGTAGAGCAAAGATCCGGATCTCTGTAGTTAGTTATAGCATGTGAGTAAGCTGGGGAAGAACGAAGCTATTGAGTAAGGCTACAAAGGCGTGTAGACAAGGAATCCAAGTTGGGGCAGTAAGCCAGTTTGTCAGTAAATTCATTCTAATTAAGTAGTTGGATTTGTCAGTGGATTAATTCTAGAATAAGTGGTAGTAACATTCCAAGTTCCTAGTTCAGTAGATAGTAGTAAAGCCTTTATTAATATAGTAGGCTCTGGTGGATTTCTTTAACTAACAAGTAATACTTTGATGCACGAGGAGCATCCTCCAATGATTGAGCATAGGACCCAGCATCACCCGACACTCCTTTATCTTATTATTAGACTTATTAGTTTTGGTCTGTATCCCTTAACTTCAGTGCCTATGTGCGAGTTAGAGCTACTAGGGGTAGTTCCGTTCTTGTAGTTCTCCCTTCCTTGCGTGTTAGTATTCCATTCCTTTCTTTGACTCTTACTTGTGCATTTCTTTATTCAATGTTAGTATTTCAATAGAACCCCCCTAAGGCATTAATAGGATTAAAACACAACTGATGAGATTGATATCACTACTAACAAGAATAGCATCGGGGAGTACTGGAAACATAGCATGGGTACGGATCTATTGCATCTAATAATCAAACAAGCAACTGGGAAACCAACGACGACTTTTGAACTCGAAAAAGGGAATCCAATTGAGTAGTCCTAAGAATGAGTAGCAAGGGGGCAAGTCCGCATTAGCCCTCTAAAGAACCCCGGACCAAAGACTAACAGTAGTATTAGTAAGGATGCGCATATGGTATAGGAATCAGAATGGATGTCAGGAAACTAAGAAAGGGTAGCTGGAGTCGTGCAGTGGAGTAGTAGTCGTAACGAAAACATCACTAAGGAATCCCGCTCATTAGTCAACTAAGCATTGTTATGTGTCCAGGTGTGCCAGCGCCCTAAAGTAGTAAATACATAATGAACGTCGTAGTAAAAGACAAGTAGTACGATAGGGAAATAGGGAATCACACTCTCAATTCAAAGACATAAACCTAGCAGTCCAAGCCTTATTCCACAGGGGCTACAATCATACTCATCGGCGTAATAATCTGACTATCCATATAGGTATTCCAGGCACTACTTTAACTCACTGGTAGCCCATGCCTTACTCGCTAGCCAAACTCCTCCCTTTCTATTGTTTCAAACTTCCCATACTGCTGTCAATGCCTATGTTTGAGTTAGGCCCTTCCCTGACTCTCTTTGATTCTTCTACAGCTAACAGGCTCTTCTATTATTAACTATAGGATCGAACTTACAACTATAAGAGTTGCACCAATGTTTCCAAAAGAGTTGAACCAATGCTGCCAAGCCTAGCTGCACACTCTTACGCTCCTCAGCGAAACTCTTGAAACTAGGGCTTTAGTAGCTCAATCTGCTAGTTAGTCATTAAAGTGTTAGAATAGGGATAAGTAGCATTGGACTTGGAATAGGGATAAGTAGCATTGGACTTATTGGTCTCAGTCAGTAGACACGGAATAAGGATGAAGTGACGCAATACTGAGAGTAGAAGCAAGCAAGGGGAGGCAGCCTTAGAAAAAGTAAGGAGAGCCTTAAAAGCAAGAAAGGTAGACTGAAAATGGGTAGTAAGACCATAGTGGGTAGAGGCATAGTCAAAGGTATGAGCTACAGGCCAAGAGACGGGGAAGTAAAACAAAGGGAAAAAATAGTCAGAATGAGATCGAGGGTAGTAAGCCCAATAGACATGAGTTTGAGTTCGATAGCTAGTATCCGGATCGGTAGTTAGAGTTTTATAGTTAGGAAAGATAGACTTCATCAGCGGAGTCAAACAATTAGATGCTGGATATAAAGCCAGAGTTTGAAGCAGAGGTCTTGTTGTAGTGTGTCGGTATCGGTTCGATCTTTGCTCCTATAAGTCCAACTCTTTTCCTACAGTGCCTAAAGCCACGGAGTGACTAGTTTCTTTCCTGGTTTCGAGTTATACCCTTCTAGTTTTAGTTGTTCCCTTGTTAAACGGAGATCTTCTTAATATGAGTATCGGCTAGCAGGAAGTGATAGAAGAATCATAGGTGAAATACAGCTTTAAGGCAATCAAGTAAGTCGTCAGGTTGAGGGCAAATACAAAGATGTGGTGTAGTAGTATCGTAGTGGATCCAGATGTCCAGCTCCCGAACACAGGACTAGAAGTTCAGAAATCAGAATGAGTTTACAGCCCAAACAAGCAGAGTGGGGTAGTAGTAGCCCAGGTAGTCCAGTAAGAGAAAAGCTACTAGTTTTGAGTGAGAGTTGTCGACCGGTCCCTTAGTTACAGGTAGTTATGTGGAATTCTTAAATGACTTATTCCTTGTTGTGAGTGAGAGTATCATCCCAGTAGTGGTAGTCTAGACTTCCCGCCGTGTATTAACCCGCGTTAGCGCAACTGACTATGTTGCTTGGTGGACTTGAAGTTCAGAAATAAGAATTAGTGAAATACCGGAGTAGCATACTAAGCTTGCCCATGAGTAATGACTTGGCCTATCTTTGCCTTTAATGAATGATTGATTTCTCTTTAGAATCAAATAAAACACTTGGCCATTTATTACTTGCTTTGCGTTTGAGTGCCATTTCTATCAAGGTCCTGTCCTGTGTTTGGGATCTGTACAAGTTATTACCTAGTCTTGTGTTCGTCCATAATTTACTTAAGGGTAGGAACAAGCAAATAAGCCTTTCTTTGATGCCCCTATGCCTCTGCCCAAGAAGGCAGGTTAGCTAGTCAATTTCAGTCATTCCACTCTGCAACTCTTTCTTGTATGAAACCTAGTCTTCCACTCGGGCATTCCTACTAATCTAATAAGAATAAGGGCCTTATAGTCATTTTCTGATTCTCTAACTCCAACAGTAACAGGGGATTCCACTCGGGATTAAACAACAAGGGATTCTACTATAGCACCGAACTCCACTTATGCTCTGTGAACTCAGGCTTAGCTCCCCACTTTATTAAGGATAACTGATTCCACTTCCCTTTCAGACCAGACCCGACCTCTTGAGTTTAGTATAGGACCAGTAAGTCAACTCTTCTCTTGCCCCTATTCCTCTCTGTATTCAATAAATAAGGATTCCACTAGAGCTGGACGAAGTAGTAAGTGCAACTAATACTGATGAAACTACTCAACTAATAGGGACACAGGGCACTCTACTCTCATAACTCCTATAAGCAGCCTGCCTAGCTACTACCTTAGTCGTACTTACTTGCTTTATTCGGCTCTCCACTCGGGAATTAATACCCAGTCCAATAGGCTAAACTCAGTACTTACAGCAATTAGTACATCTTATACTAGCAATCCTTAAAGGTAGGCTCACAAGAACTATAGCACTGAAACAAGAATTCCTACAGGAACATTACCACTCAAATTCTAGGATTCTTTTCATCAAACCCGTGAAAAAAGGCAGTGAAGTGATTTCCCTTCTTAGCTTGGTCCATTGAGATTCTATTTTGACGTTTTCTCGGGATTTTTGATAGCGAAGGTGTTTTGCCTCCTGGAAGGCATCATTGAAATCAAAAGTTCACGTTTTCCCGGGTTTTTTGGTAGCACTGACAATTTCCCTCCTAGACCAATCCAAAGTCATTCCCGGACACAGGACTTGCTCATAACTCCCTAACGTCCGTTATTCGTTGCTGCCGCGCAACGTTAGTAGTTGCTTGGCCGTTTTCCCGGGATTTTGGATAGCAAATATAGACTTTCTTTACTTATAGCTTAGCTTCCTCGCCTCTGGCTACTTAGTTCAATTCATAACTTCCGTACTTATAGCTTAGCTTCCTTCTGACTTGCTTGTCTAGTATTGGCTTGTCTGTTTCTGTATTCCTTTGCTCCTAAAGATAGGATAGAATTGAGTCTGCCACTTACCGGTTTCAGTCTTCTCTAGTACTCCAGTAGCTTGGCCTTGGACTCCTTAGTGACATTCTGACTCTGGTGCTTCCCTAGTTGCATTCCGAGTTATGGACCTAGATGCTTAGCCTTGCTCACCCTGGCTCTATTCTATCCCGACTAGCTCACCTCGCCTACCAGCTCACCTCTTAGTTGCATTCTGTGACTTACTGGTCTAATTCTTGGATTGACTGGTTTGATCCTTAGTCCCGTCACTGACAAGCTACAGTACGGTTAGAAGATACAAGCTACTATTGCTCTAAGGCTTATACTTACAAGTGAAATTCCTTTACTTACTGGCAAACTGCCGAGTTTGATTCTAAGATTGACTGGTTCAATTCTGAGTCTATCAATCCTATTTCCTTAATAAAGATAGATCAAATTATCTACTGTTTTTCTCTACTATTTCCCTACTATGTCTGTACTGAGTATGTACTGGAAAATGATGTCGACTTTTCTGCTTTATTTTCATTTTATCATTCCTGTTCGATGGTTTGATACCCGAATTCTTCCCACCGTTGACTAAGCCAGCTCCGGATCTAGCCTCTGATGCAGTTAAGTAAGCAGGACTACCCGGCTTGGCACAGCTGATATTGACTACTGAGCAGCTTTCTCATCTCCCTCAACTCTGTCCAACTAATAAAGAATTCCACTAATATTACCAATTCTTCCATATGACCCCCATCTTCTGCATCTAGTCTAAGCTTGGCCCCACTAAGAAGAAAGAATAACTTACCCCGTGAACAGTCTATCATCTATGTACCCGACCTCTTCTCTTACCTAGGGCAACTTCCAACTATTAACAGAATTAGGCTAATCTCACTTTTTCTCCTCTCTTATCACTTATATGCTACTTCTTCTCTCTGGTAACTGCTATGCAACCTCTTATGAAACAATAACTAGACTAAGGGAAGACTGCCGCTCTTTTATCTCAAACAAAACAGGATTTCTTTCCTTCCCTAGCCTTACCCTGACTTTCGAACAGGAACTGGGGCAGCGGACTTCACTCCTTCTTACTTATCTCCTTCCTTACTCTCTACTTTTAGAACTGCTTACTCACCTTGACTTTCTTCTTCCTCTCGACCTTAAACTTAATGCTTCCTCTTGCTCTACGGATCCAATACTATTCTTTGGTAGCTGACTCAATCAATACCTTTCTTGCTTCACTGGTTTCTTCAGAGCCTTATACTTACTGGTTGAATTCCACAAGAACAGAAGCAGTACTACATGACACTAGGGATTCACCAACAACTAGAGCAGCTCTGGCTCTGTCTCTGTCAACAAAAACGATACTTTCTTTCTTTCTGATGAGACCCCTCAGGACTACCACTGGATACTAGCTCTGTCAACTAACCAAGCTATAGCATCTTCTGCACCCGACCTCTCCTCTCAAGTGACTTCTGAAGTAAACAAATCATTCCACTCTAACAAGAACAGAGCTAGCAACTTACCGGCTAGAATCCCTTAGTTCCCTACTGAACACATGGGTTTTACTACTCCCTTAGCACAGAGGTTATCCAACTAACCCGGGTAAGAAAACCA
Organism: Musa acuminata subsp. malaccensis; assembly: GCF_000313855.2. NCBI lineage: Eukaryota > Viridiplantae > Streptophyta > Magnoliopsida > Zingiberales > Musaceae > Musa > Musa acuminata. The sequence continues at coordinate 240,563 of NW_008991497.1, forward strand.
ATGGACTGGGTATCCGGTAGAAAGAGAAGAAAGAGAAGAACCAGTTCAAGTTCGAGGTCATGTGATTATTTATTATTATTCGTTCCTTAGTTCGTGTTACGCGGCAAGAGTTCTCATTTGAATAAGGGCTTTTCCCACTATTTCTCTAATTACTAATTAATTAGATATTTTCTTTATAAAGGGCCAAGCAACGACTAGACAAGAAACTCAAGCACCACTCCAATAAGTGTTAACCCCGGACCCGACCTCTTCTTTACTTTCTTTCCTCTTCAACTTACTATAAGGGCCTTGAGAATAGAGGCACCCGATGTACTTTATTTATGGATTTCTTGATTTCTTTATAATCCAAATAAGATTCCTTTTATTCCCTAGCCCCACAAAGTCAGTCAACAACACTACCCCTCATAGATTGATTCGATATACCCATATCCCTAAGGTGAGTGCACCCCTACTAGGCACAACTCAGTATGAAACCACTCTCGCCCTACAGCTGATGATCTCCTTGCCAACATGGACTTCGCTATTAGGTCAAATGGCTTTGCTACTCGACTTGGCCCTCTCTTTGTCTTTGCCGGTAACTAACCTAGTGCTCTCAATTCGAAAGGCAGAATTCAAGCAAGTTAGCCAGGTCAGGTTTCTGAATCGCCAACCGTAATATAAGTAAGGCAACTCTCCCCCAAGGATGGGCTCAGGTATAAACTCAAAAAGCATTTCTTTAACAGGGAAGATCAGATTACAGGTATTTTCCCCCAAAGCCATTACAGTTATGTGATAGTGCATTTGACACCTATATATTGAGGGTTCCTTCCCCAGCGCACCCAAATCAAATATACAATACAGCCCTTGCCTACCCACACTTCTACTTAAGACTCCTGCCCTTTCCTCTAGCCGAGTAAACTACATTCTTAAATGCAATACCCAGCTTCTAATTCTTTACCAGCGAGTTACGTTCGGGCAAAATAAGGCTTCATTGCAGCTCACTTTAGACTTGATCGCTACATGAGCTATCTGAACTCTCCTTTATTCTTGGTCCCGTGAAACTTTAGGAAAGAGTTCAATCTGCCGGCACTGCAGCTGATCCTTACAAGTTTCTCACCAATACATATGGGCTCCTTATTATTACTCCATTCTGATCTTATAGTATAGATATTCCATTATACTATATTCTGATCCTATAGATTGAAAGTAACAAACAGAGATTGAAAGTCACAAAAAGGGGAGGTTAGGGGTGAACTCATGGAAGGAAGTAACAGGTATGGGTTTTCACTTGCATAGTGAGAGTACCTATTATTCTTAGGGGACTAAGTCTGCTGTTTCTATTGGAATAAGTCCGCTTTTGTTTGTTACACCTCAATTCCTTAGGCAGGTTAATTCAATTAATTCAAAGATGAGAGTAAGCTGGTGGAGCAGAGCAGAGCCATAGCCTGTAGTTTGGATGGAGTTTGGAGTTCGAGTTAGTTAATGGAAACACTGGTGTTGCGCTAAGTATCTTCATTCTGTAATTCCATTATTAAAGGAAGGAGCATTACACTAGGTTGGCGACTTACCTTCTTCTAGAATATGGAGCTAGGTAACAAGAATGATGTCAGTTGCTTCCGATCCGCCAAGCAACTAGGCAAGTAGCGCGGCAGTCAATTCCTTCTGTCACTAGCAATTCTATACTTCATTAACCTTGCTTCAAAACCAGTCAGTACTATCCAATTTTCTTCCCTTTACTTTGAACTAGCTTCTTTCTTTGCTTATATGACTTTGAACTAGCTTCTTTGCTTATATTAATTTACTTGTTTGTTCGGTGAGCTCTGTTAGCGCAACTCACTACTAAGCTTGGACCTAGCAGCCCTGGGGCCCGTTTTAGGCCAGTCGGTGGGCTTTAGGACTTGGACAGCGGGGTTTCACTCCTGTTATGCATGCCGAGCGGGCATTCTTATACTATTAAGTTCAACTCTGATTGATGCTTATGTACTATTAGAAGTCTATTACCGTATGTGGATGCGCTATCCTCTTACCGATCCCACACTTATTAGTCTTATTGTTCATATACGTAACGTGGTAGCCCTACTTGGAAGCATCGACGGGAGTTCTCAGACTCAAATAAGAGCAAAGGGCCAAGCAACGACTTATCTATTTCCTACTTGCTTAACACAAGCTCATTAGCCCATCCTCTTCTTGGACACCGAACCTATATTTAAGTTGAACTAGACTATATTCTTGGCCCCGGCAGTTCCATCCTATCAACAAGTCCCTCTTTTTCACCTTGTGCGTTAGTTGTTGCAAGTAGTGCTAAGGCTTATTCTCTTCCCCGGGTGCTTACTTAGCTCGGGGCGTTTCACCCAGATTGATAGTCCTTTATGCCAAGTTATAGGACTGGGCCTTATTGAGTTGGGACATAATCAAAGTCAGGGAAATATGGCAATCAGTTTAGTTACAAAATGCTATTTGTTGTGTAATGATATATTCTATTCTTTAATAGGGCGCGATTGGAACGGAACGACAAGGAGCTACAACAGCATCACTCTTCTCTTGTATTCTCCATTTAAAGTATTCCATTCAGTATTGACTTTCTTACACCTGATATAGAATCAAGTTACCTAACAGCTTCTTTTCCAGCAAGTGGACAAAACCAGAACGGATTCCGATTCTTACTCAAAGCAGACAAGATAGTATAAGAAGTCACTTACCAAAACTCCTATTAAGTACAGGTCTAACAACTAATACTAAGAAGCGGTCCGACTTGCTCATAACAGGAGCTGAGCCCTCGTTGTTTAAGCTATGTTCCACTCTGCTAATGGCTAATATGACATTGAAACTAAGAAACGGCCCTTATGATGCATATTTGAACCTAGAATAAGACCTGTTCCCTTTCGCAACTACGTTTACAGACCCGAAAGCGCTTGCATCCTCACATTAACGACTTGGACCACTCTACTTGTTGGGGCAAGAACAACACTGGAATAACAGACCAAATTCATAGTCAAGGGCAGTCTTCCTCTTCTTTATTGAGATCATCTTATTCTTTGTATTAATAGTGACATCAGAGTTTCAGACCGGTCCCTATTCTTAGTATCTTATTAGTAGATCCCTTTTTCTTGTTAGTAGAAGACCGGGCCAAGTAACTACATAATAAGCTAGAGCAGGTACAGGGGCAATCAATAGGCAAGAGATTCCATGACTGTTTGACTCGGCGCTTACGGTATAGCTTCATGAGCAAGTCCTGTGTTCGGGGGTGTCTGGTAAGACTTAAAGCAGTGCCATTTAACTCGCTACCGTTTAGCTCAGGCTCCTACCGCTGAAAACATCTATTGTACTAGAAAGAGTGGAGCGGCCCCAAAAACATCTATTGTAATTACTTGTAATATCTATTACTGTTGCTACCGCCCAACGTCTTGCTTAGCCTAAAACTCACTGCCGCGCCACGTTAGTAGTGTCTTGGCGGTCGTTAGTAGTTGCTTGGCCGTTATGACTATTACTTGCTGCCGCGTAACATTAGTAGTTACTTGCCCGTCTTACGCCGCCTAAAACTCACTGCCGTTTCACTCAACTCCTACCGCTTTTCAGCTCGCTGACGCGACAGCGAACACATAACTAGTAATAACTGTTTATAACTTCCTATTGTTGTTACTGCCGCACAACTACTTCCGTAGTTGCTTGGCGTCTAGTAGTTGCTTGGCAAACACATCTTAAGGCATAGCTCATCATAAATATACTTTATGTTGTTTCTTATTGTCAAAACAACTGCCGCGGAACATTAGTAGTTCCTTGGCCCGAGTGTCTTGGCGGTCATTAGTAGTTGCTTGGTGACTTAAACTAGCACCGAGCAGGTTCCAACCAGTGCATCTCAGACTTTGACTACAAATATCGATATAAGAATACCGACTATGGGCAAACTGGCGCCCCTCACTTTGATTCTCTAATCGACGATCTGGATTCTTCCACTAATGCCTTTGATTCTGACTTATGTGCCTAAGAGCCCGGGACTGCTATCAATAATACTATCAGCATGTGTGTTTTCATATGAGATTGATTAGTATTTGATTAGTAGTTTCTTAAAGTCATTAGAGCAAAAAGGCAATAGTTCTTTAACAACAAAAGGGGATCCAACTGCTAGGGCACAGGGGCTAACTACCCTACCTCTAAGACAAAAACTAGCAACGGGGAATTACACTGCTACTGGCCAAACCACCCTTCCTATCTGTCAGCCTTACGTCCTGCTCGTAAGGTCTTTATCCCCTTCCTTATATAGATCATACAGTCACTTCATCACTAAACACCGAAACTAATGCACTTTGATTGGCTTTCTTTTTCTTTGGCAAACTCACTTATTACTTGTTGAATGAAATTCAGTCTAATATAGAACATCTTAACCTAACGGAAACTGGCTATTCATTCTCGTCGACAACACCACTACTTGCAGCACTTGCAGCTTCACAGACTTCACCGCTTAACCTAGACTTGATATTTTACCTCGAGTTTCAAGTGTAGTAGTTTGAGAAGCAAGAGAAGGGCCAAGCAGCGAAAGGTAGAGTTGCATTGTCACGCGACGTATAAGAGCAAGAGGTCAAAGAGGTATACATATGAGTTAGGTGTTATATTCAATACAGTCACCTGAGTTAGATTAGTATAAAGAAACTGACTTGCTTCATTCTTATCCGCCAAGCATATACTAAGAAAAGGGAGTTTTAGTCGAAACAGAAGTCAAAGAAGAATTCGCCGGGTATGATGGATACCGGTAACCAACCATAGTCCCAAAAGCCACTATCCTTGGACCACTACTTTAACAATGATAACTTAGGTGGGTAAGGCGAGAAAGCAGATAATCAATGAATTACTCTCTTTCTCATTTGGCCTGGCAGATCTAATAAATATATCTTATTTCGAAATTCGATCTTATATAGGAAGGTCGGACTAACGCCATGAATACAGAACTCGCAATGGGCACCAGACTAACGCACAACTACATTGGTGAACCCCACTAGTTACACTTTCAAGAACCGCTGGGAGCACAACACAAGGAAAGAAGTTTTCGAGTTTATTTCATTTCATTCCTTTTAGTCCCTAGCCCGACCCTACATCTTGAGTTTGATTGATTGAAGACCCGGTCACAGCTAAGCTAAGGTTTTTTGATAGCAAATAGAGACTTCAGTACTTAGAATAGGGTGGCTTAATTCTGATCTTAGTAGTAGTAATAGGTGTACCTCGGCTTTCTGGTAATATCCCTTCCCTTACTTGCTGGTTCAATTCTGTAACTACCTTAGATCAGGCTGAGGAGCACCAGTATCAATCTTACTAGCTACCCTTCCCATACTTAATACCTAGCATCGGTAGCACTAGCATAGTAGGGGCACGTACCAGTCTGGTTAGTAGTGGTTTCAGTCTCACTTCCCTCGTTTTAAGGCTTGCTTGCACCGGTTTGATTCTTAGATGCACTGGGTTAAGTCTTAAACTACTGATTGGTAGGCTTACTCAACACTCTAGCCTCTCCCTCTTGCTACTGAGTTTGATTCTTGACTTCGAGGTTCTCTATTTGTTCTTTGCTTAACAAAAGCACTGAATCCTATTTCTTTTGTTTGAGCACCCTACCCGAGCCTTGACCTTGAAGTTAGGATTTGCACTCAGGCTAATATACCGGAGTCCACTACTATACTACTGATTCCACTGGGCTGGGCTGGGCTCGCTGACCAAATCATTCTACTATCAACTCTCACTCTCATAGGACTACTACGCCTACTTGTCCACTTCAGACTAAACTAGGGATGAAACTCATAATTCCACTCGTCAACTACAGGCTTTTAACGAGAACTCCCGGCTCCTCTCCTATACAACTCCTCTGTCCACTAATTCTTATTTATTAACTGAAAGTCCGGTGTTCGCCTTTGAAAGATGCTTGCTGTGCGAGTTCTAGTCTTCAGCTTTCTATTAAGTTGGGGGTAGTATCACCTATGTTTTAAGTACGAGGGGGTAGTATCACCTAAGTTTGAAGTACGAAAACCACTAGTTTAATTCGTTGTCGATTCTTAATCCCAAGTTTCATAAGTTTTCCTATTTCCTATATGAAGTTCTCCTATGTTTCCTATACAGTGTAAGTAGAGCGTCAAGATCTAGACTTTTCTGCTTTGTTTCTATATTCCTAAGGTGTTAAGTCTACTCTACCACTCTATTCTTTAGTTCACTACCGGTAAGTAAACTAACAACTCCTCTGTCTTCAAATAGAGATGCAAAAGGACTACTACTTGGACAACTACTAGATGTGGCAGATGGGTAATAACCTTCCAATAAGCAATTAGTATAAGCCAACTCCGCAAATAACCTTCCAATAAGCAATTAGTATAAGCCAACGCAGCAAGTATACTGGAATTCTCTCTTGCAAACCAAGTACCCGACCTCTCTACTTCTATGAAGCCTACCTATCTACCACTACTAATACAGAAGGAAGCCAGCCTACCCGACCCGGCACAAGCAAGTCAGTAAACTACCTTACCCGGAGATAAAGTAAGTGAGCAGAACTTACAATAAGCGCAACTTACTATAAGGGTTGGAATTAAGAGTTTCATCAGTATGCGTTTACAGAGCCAGAGTTCAAATACAATCAGGAGATTAGAGAGTTGATTCGGCTTGGGCTAACTAAGGTCGACTCGATGCCTATATATGTGGTTACCCTATCGATACTACACTTGTTGAAGCGCTTGGTGCTGACACTTCTTACCTATTACTCTTACTTTCACCAAAAGACACTCTCCCATCTTTCCCGCTTGCAGTTGACTTGCTTGCGCTTAATACTCAACACTTTCCAATGTACTGTTTCGATTAGGTACTTGTTTCCTTGCGCTTTAATTAATCATTTAATCTCCAGCTTCCCCAAAGCTTCTTTCTCTCATTGCTTCAAACAAGCACTATATCCTAGACTCTGGTAGCAAATCATGGCATTCATTCTTTGTCCTGAGTGAACCTGTTGAAGCTCCTCTGTCAACTCTGTATTCCACTCTTGAAGCCAAAGCAGTAGAAGAAGCTTTGCTTAAGGAAGCAGCAATCCTATTCTTCCCTATTACTTGAAAAAACCCTAATCTAGTATAGGGCTACCAATAAGCATCTAGTTAATAACCTTAGCTACATTGCTTCCAAAAGAAAGTCAAAGAAATAGTGTCTCCCCTGCGGATACTGAATAACCACCTGAGAAATAGTGTCTCCCCTGCAGATACTGAAGAACCACCTGGGATTAGGATAACACTTCACTTAGGCAATTATCCACTCCAAGCTATGACCCGCCAAGACACTTTGCAGCAACCCGAACTCTTTACCCTATTACCATTATTCAGCATTACAAGTGAAATGCATTCTTAGTCCTGTCTTTGTTGCTTCTTCTGTCTACCCGGCTCGGTCTCGGTTAAGCCTTAGCCTTTGACTCTATCTTCTTTCGGTGACTGTAAGGATGGGTGCTGGTATACACAATAAATGCACTCTAATGTAACTGATGTAGTTTTATGGCGTTCTTACCTTAGTTGCAGAAGATGGATAATGAGCTACTGAGTTATCAAAGGGATGAGTTCCAAAGAAGAATAGGGATAGATCCAATCCAGTTGATAAGCCTTATTGTCTCCCCGGAATTCAAGAATATGGTTTCCTTCCCCCACCTATGTAAACTAATACTTATTGAAACACCTAAGCAACTACTGGAGCTAGCGCAACAACACCCTAAACCAGACTTGAAACAGCCTATTATCGAGTATACTTTCCATTAGTGTAGACCCTGACCTCTGAAGTTGCCTAATCCCCTTATTCTCTTCCTTACCTTTAAGACTTAGAGCTAGCAACCTTCAAGTTTGATACCAGATGCAGAGTAGAAGACCTGAGTTGCTATCAAAAAACGAGTCTAGCTTCTTTACCTTCTCTTCTATACCCGAGATACCCGGTAGCTTGCAACAATACCTTGACTCTTGCTCTACTTTATTTTACTGCCCGGAAAGCTTATCTCTAGGCCTAGGCGCCATCCCCTTGTTGAATCGTATCTATAGGCAGTATCCAGTATGGAAGCAGTTTAGTAAAAGGATTAAGAACGGGATCAGACTCAGTTTCAAGAGCAGTTGAGGAAGAAAAGAAAGACCATAAGCCTGGGAAGACCTTCATAGCGATCAGTATTTGTAAGAGTAGGTAGAGTTAAAAGGGATGCGTCAAGTGCAAGTGGAATCCTAAGTTAAGCAGTGATAAAGTAGGGAAAACTCTCGCTTTCCAGGTAATTATAGTCATTATAGTCATTATCCACTCCCCGCGCTTACTTTATTATTCCTCTAGCAGTCTCTTTAGTGTAGCCAGTAACATCTTTGAGTCTATCAGCTTGCCCGACCTATCTCCTTGACCGTAGTGGTTGCTTGTGGTTGCTTGGACCTATAAAAGATATAATGAATAAATAAGATATATGATAGGTCAATACCAGAGTGGAGGTCTTCTAGTTGCTCACACCCCGCCGAGTCACTACTATAGGATGAAACTCAAACATACCCCCGGCTTCAGATCTCGGAGACTTATAGCTAGGGCACCGGCACTCGAGCCTGTAATTGATTCTTCCCCGTTTCATAACTTGAGTGGCTTTATGGGAAATCACATTAAAAACAGAAAAGAAGTCGTTATGGAAATGCCCCTATAGTTCTTTTAAGTCATGAAAGAGAGCCCTGAGATGAGAGTAGTTTCATCTTACTACTTACTGGATGCGCTAGCAAGTTATGTATTCTGGCCAGTAGAGAATCCCTAGTCTAGTAGTTATCGGAGTTCGAGAGTATAAGAATTCCACTCCTCCTCGCCTCATATTCCACTATACCCACTGAGCGATAAAGAACAGGAACAGGGGATTTCACTTTACCCATTTACAATAGGGCTGTCTCTTTGAACTCCCACTACTCCACCTTTTTGAACTCATAAGACCTAAGCAGCGGGCGTTTACAGAACGAAACCCTGTCGTCCCATCCCAGCCTTATTATTGTTATACATTATCCAAGCCTTATTTTACCTATTTGGATCTATTACATGCCAAACCTGACTTCATAGTTTGATGATTCACCAAGTAACGCTTACTCATATCCGGAGTTATCCTCTGTAACAGAAAGGCGCGCGAGGGCATAATTCCACTAAGTAGGCTAGGCTTGGACAACTACTTGTCAACTTACGACTTATCTACTCCCCCGATTGCTGCTAATACAGATTCCAGTGGAACAGGAGACTTATCTACTCCCCCGCTTGCTGATAATACGGATGAAACAGGACGACTACTTGTGGAAGGGTAAACTATTCCCGACTTTTCAATTCCATTCTGAAGTAGTTGCTAAGTTCACTTGTTGGGTTTACTACCTTAACCTTGTAGTGGTCGACCTTTGATCTTGTTGGTAAGGAAACAGCCGGACAAAGCAAAGGCAAAGAAAATCAGAAATAGTTTGATAGGCGCACAAAAAAGGAATTCTAAGCTCCATTAGGGATATGACATTCTGGATTGTACATCAAACATAATAAGTGATGAAATAGTCAATTTGAGCCTAACATCTTTATGGCCTAAACTAGCATATCTTACCCTCTTCTTTTCCAGAGTAGCAAACAACGAAAACAACAAGTGATCTATTTCTTCATTGCTAAACACATGGGTGATACTACTTGCTTAATTGACTACTTGCTGAACACAAGCACTTAAGCCTTGACTCTGGCAACTGACACTCTTTACTACTTACCCACGCCGTTCCATTCTTAACCCGATGATACTAATACAAATCTCGATCCTTTGGCTCCCGAGCACATAGCAAGTAATAAATACATTATAACGTGTTATTTCAGAGTCCTATATTGTACCATTTCTTTGATACCTTCATTCGGCTCATCTAGCCTAGCTCTGGCAACTAAAGAAACAGTACCCTAGATTGCTGCTTCCTTTCTTTCTAAACAAGAATATCTCTTTCCGATCTAAACTCTCCAACTCATGCTACAAATCCAGCACTGTTTCCTTTAAGAATAGAGTTTTCTACTTTCCCTTACCCTGTAAATCCTCTTCTTTTGTTTGATACCTGAATGAGGCTAATCTACCTCTGTTAACTAACTACTACTGATGAAACTAGGGACCAATCAGACAAGTAACTAAAAGCATTAAAGGGCGAGGAAAGGAGACTATACTAAAGTAAGTAAACCACCCGCCAATAAACTACTAGCTTGCCTCCGAGACTTATTATAGAGGCCCCTTTTCCAGTGTTACTTCTTTCTATTCTACTGGCAAATTCATCCGTTTCTTCCGATGGTAGGGTGGAGCAACTGTCTTACATCCTCTGTGCTAAGGGAGTTTCTAGGTTACGGTGCATTCCTATTATATATAGATAGGCGGGTTAGAGAGGTTCCGCTGTAGGTTCTGCTAGAGTTAACAACTTCTTATTTAGGCGGGGAAGAAAGGGGAGTAACACTTAACTAAAGGAGTCCACTCTAGGTACGGTATAGCGCAACCCAGCTACTTAATATTAGAATCGAACAAGTACCAAAAAGAATGGATCTTCAGCATAAGAGAAATGAATCAACGCCACTTATACTTTCACTCAAAAACGGGTACATCGGTAGGCACGTCAGAATGAACCCAGACTTACATAATCTTACTCATTATTATGAGAATAACCCTATGTAGGAGCAAAGGATGGAACTACCAATACCAAGTAGTAAATAGGGACATAAATTCGAAACAGGTAATAAGGAATGGCAGAATCCAAATCAATAGTCAAGATACCCACCCGGGGATACCGGACATAGCTCTAACATTGAAGTTGGAATATCCAGACTATAATGACTGCTAATAAGAAATGAATTAGGTAAAGAAACACCCCATAACGAATTGCACTTGAAAGTGAAAAAGTCCGTAGTTGTTCCGTAGTTGATAGGTCTACTAATGCTAATAGTGGTTCCAGAAGACTAATGGGTATGCAATTACTTATAGGGGAATGCCCCACACAGATCATATCACGACTGCTTGCTACTAATGAAAATTCCATAAATAATACATAATACTGGTCTACACTACAAGATACTGGTCTCGCTGCCTAACATCTCAATCCGACTTTCCTTGTTTTCGAGCTGGAACTAATGCCAACAATACCTCATAACTATAGGGTCGATGTAATTGAGCTACTGAGAAGACTCTCGCTACTGCCTATGGGCCCGCCCTGACTCGCTTCAACTCACACTATATCGGTTCTTATTCTTAGGCTCCTTCGCTTAACTCCTATCTTGCCTATACTATAAATAGAGTAGTGAAAATGTTACCTCGTACTACTGATTACGTGCCCGGGATGATATGCTCCTCCGTTGCAACTGACTCTTTCTTTGATTAATGAGTTGACTTCTTGGCAGGGATGTAATTACTTACTTACCTTAGAGTTGATATATGCATATACCTTCTGTTAGAATACTTACTTGTTGACATTCCCCTAAGTACGGACTATATTGCTTGCCTATATTGCGTGTATCGATAGCATAGGTAGTGCTTGTATCAATAGAGAAAAACTACCTACTCCAATATAGCGCTTGTATTCAATTAGAAGAATGAGAGAAACCACTAGTGAGTGATGACACGCTCGAAGAATGATTGATATGTCGGGGCTACACTATCATAATGCATAATGATAGATACTACTAGAGAGGCGCTACTGCTAGACTATATAATGGGTTACACTCCTATAATAATGAGATACATATTAGAGGAGCCATACTACTATTACTCGAATGAGAGTCAGGATAGATGTTAATAAAGAGAATGCGCCGCACAACTATAATAATGAGAGATGTAAGGGCGAATCAGATAAACCCCAATTGAATATGGAATCCAGCTTGACAGCCTATATTCTTTACCGGATGCCTTATCTTCTAAAGTAGCAAATACAGATGCAAATCGAACTGAAACAGACTATCCTTTATCTCAGTCCGAACTACCCTTCTCTTATTCTTCCAAAATAAGGCCTGGCATCCTTACTGCCCATTCTATCACTAATGCCCTTGAACCTTGCTCACTGTATCTTGGCCCCGCATTGCTCCACCCATCAGTGTCTGTTAAACCCTCCTTTTATTCATCAACTAACCTAACTACATCAACTAACCCAACCAGAAGATTCAATAAAAGAAGAAAGAGTTGGGGTACGATCCAGTGTATAAGTACGATCCATGCGCATCCAGAATATAAGTGTAATAATCAGAATCCTTCAGAGGTAATAGGATCCACTCCGTTATTCGAAGAGGTAATATGGATACGGTCTAGCACATCCAGAGATTAATAGTAAAACAAACAATATAGAATAGCTCGGCAGGTAGTTAATCTTACTCACTGGGGAAGCAGTCCACCAATTACTGAATTGAGTCACCAAGTCGTACTCTCTCCACTCCCTTATTAGGCTACTTACTTACATTCTTGACTTGCTTATTCCGCCTTCCGAGCAGAGATCTAACTACAACTAGCAGAGATCCGACTACTACTAATAAGGATGGAACTACTGCCGAGAAGAAGCAAACAAATAAGAACTCATTCTCCAACTACTGCTATTAGGATCGAACCCATCTTAATCAGAATTGACTGCCCCCGTATTCAATCTGACTCATTAGCAGCATCCCCACTCCTTTCCCTTAGTATGACTTTCCTTACCTTTATTCTGGAGTTTCTCTGTGATTCTTCTACAATTCACTTGTATTCCCTTAGCTTAGCTACTGAATTGGATCCTTTTGGGCCTTAACTTGTACTAATGCTAATAAAACTTATACACTATTCAAGAGAATCATAATGGAACTGAGCTACTGATAGCAAGGTTATAGCATTAGAGGCGTTATTGATAGCCTTATTTCTTAGCTAAAGTCTCGTTGTGCGGGCAGTGTAGTTCTCTCGTTAGGTAGTCAATCTGACTCGCCGGGTAGTCAATCCCTATATGCTCACTTTGCATGCCGAGCCTTACTCTTTGGTTCACTCCAGCCTTACTTGTGAACTTCAAACCGACACTCCTTTATCTTATGATTACTATCTTTGTTTTCAAACTCACTACTGAGTCGACAAATACTTTCTCTCAATCTAGTTCTCGTTAGCTCTATCCTGCCACCTAGGCTTCCTTGCCGATTCTAACCATTAGTCTGACCCCTAACCCATAACTACGAGGATTCCTTTCTAAGTATCCTGATTGCCCAACCCCCGTTCTGTTCCACGAGCCTAGCTCTTAAACTGACATCGATGGCTTTGAAGTCTATGACACCAACTTAGGATCTTTGCTTGTTTGGAACCTAACCTGTACTTCAACTAAGAAAACTGCACTATGACTAATCAGAATTCACCGTAGTAACCCAAGCCTTGCTTTTAAGCCACTAATCTCCAATATGTATTTAACTTATCGGCCTGTCCCTCTTCCCTGTCTTTGATGCTCGAACTATCGATCCTCTCTTATTAATAAGGAATTGCACCTAGGCATATGATACTGGCATTGGGACAACCAATACCTTAACTCAAAAAAGAGAATACGACTAATACCGTTGGAGCTAAGCTCGCTAGCTACGCTCTTTCGGTCCAGATCCTTACTTTGAAACCAACACCGTTGATTCGGATCCTTTAATCAATACCAACAGGACTTCAACAGGGAACTGGGAACCCGGCGACCACTTAGAATACTGACTTCGCAAAAGGCTACCTCTCCTGACTTTCTGGCTTGTCTGTTTTAGTATCCTACTGTGCGCCCCCCTCCTTGCATAAAATCTCTATTTCACTTACCTTCTTTCCCTTTGATTGAGTCTGTCCCTAATGTATCTATTTCTTTAGCTACTGCCTAGGAGACTTTACTTGATATCCAGATCCCTACGCTTGATTGTAAGCATACCACTACTACCTATCAAACTGACAATAGAAACAAGGGATCGAACACCGAGACATAGGATTTGACTTGGACCCGGAACAAGGGCTTTCACTACAGTTTCTAAGAACCAACCTCAAAACAGGGGAGCCCACTACTACTTATGGAATACTTACTTCACAAACAAAGCCCTACTCGTGCATTTCACTATGTCCTTACCAACTCAAGACCCCTCCTTTCTATAACTCTGACTCCCCTATTACCCTCAATGCCTATATTCGAGGCTAACTCTGGCATTTCTTTCTTTACTGCCTGGTGATTCGTACTTTTCTTATTATTTCTTTTCTCATTTATAGGTAGGCTTACACTCGCATGTAGGCATTGAATTCATAAGTATAGGCATTGGAGCTACAACTGGAGAATCATATACGTTGGATCAAGAATGAAAGTCAAGAGTCGCGGACCTAAGGCGGGAATGAAACACAGAAGTGAGCCCTAAACTCCTCGCTTAAGGAATCAAACTCCAAAGTGAAAATACAGCAAGTAAGTCAAAGCATATAAAAGAACCAAGGAACCCAATCCTGTAGTAACTAAATGCCTGCTCGGGCAGCCAGCAGCTACACTATATATTTATTTCACTCCCCCAACTCGAACTCTTCGACTAAGACCTAAAATCCCTACTTGTTAGTTGCAGTCCGCCTATCTTGAAACTCCATCTTAGATTCCTGCCCCTTTTGCCTTGTTTGTTAGGCTTAGTAGCCCTACCACTGCGTACTTGCATCGTGTATTAATTATTGGTGCTTTGATCCTTCAACTCATAGGTACGGTCCGATCCTAACGTATAGGGAGATAGAACCAAACGACTACTTATGATAATGAGACAGAGAGAAAGGAATGAACTAGTCAAACACAACTCGCCAAGCAACCTACAAGTATGCTTTCCTTGACTTTAAGTCTCCCTTCCCGGCTATAAGTTCTTTGATAATGACCTAAGATCTAGTACTAATAGAATCTAGTAGGTAGTATTGTGCAGTGTACGAGGCTGTCGTATCTAACAATAGACTAACAGGAGTAAGCATAATAACCAAACAGGTCAGTATAGCTTATAAAGTCAGTATACCAGGCTAACAGGCGTAAGTCAAAGGATTTCACTCATAAGTAATAGGATGCATTAGTAATAAGATGAGAAAGCAGAGATCGACAGGCTCATATTTAGTAAGCAGAACGAGAGAAAGTAATGTCACGCTAGAAGGTAGGAACGTAATACTTATAGTGATAGCGGAAGACCAAAGCTAGGCATTACAGTTGGAAAGCGAGCAAGGGAAGCTAAGGTGCGAGACCGGGGTCACAGTTGGGGGATGCGCTGGACTGGATAATATGATTTCTAATCCAGTAATGTGAGATCGAATCTCGAAAACCTATAGAACCGGGCAAAGACAATTAGTCCTAGAGCTACTGAAGCGAGTTGTATTGAATACGAGTAGAGTTGGGTTCCAGTTTAAAGAGCAGGTGAGGGATATGGATTAGGAACTGGAATTTTCGTTTACGGCGATAGGAAGTTGTTCAAGAAATGATTGTTTGACTGTTTGACTCGACTCTCTTTTCTCATGCCCATGTAAAGGTTAGGCAAAAGAAAAGTAAGCAGCAAGTGATAAGTCAGCAGCACAGAATGGTAGTCGGGAAAGCTAGGTTCTCGGGCAGTAGAGGAAGTTTCAAACAGCATAGGCATTTCGGTTGGGACAGAGTGAAAGCTAGCTTCGAGGTAGAGTTTTGAAATACATAAAAAGTCTGATATGGGCACATCGGAATTGGGTGAAGTAGTTTTGGTTTGATAGCTAGGCTAGGAGAGATATACTTTAATAGGGGAAAGGAAGCCTTAGCATTAGCAGTGAAAGCATTAGAGAAGGGGAGGGCAGCTTCGAGGGAGAAGGGGAGGGCAGCTTCGAGGTCCGTATTGGAATATGCAGTTGCCTACGCGTTGTAGTACTTGAGTTTCGTTTTCATTACAACTACTACGGCCGCAAGTCCTATAGTTCAGCATCTAAGAATGCAAGTATGCAGTGGAATACAAACACTCGCAGGAAAGAGTACGAGTTTGGAATAAGCACAGGTTTTTTCTGTATCTCTCTTGCCAGATTCCTTTTCTTATACCTGAGACTCATTCTTCCACCTACGTGTGCTAGATCGTAAACTAACTCAATGATACTAAACCTAACAAGCCAGATCCGAGGTCCTTAGTCGAAGAAGAAAAGTGAGCAGTGCTCTAATGAAATGAAGAAAAGTCATACTAGTAAGCAATAGAGCAAAGATATGGATTGGTAGTGCTAGTTTTGGAGTTAGTCAATTCCTACTTAAATGGCAGGGATTGCAGTCTGATACCTAAGTCTGATACCTAGTAGTCCAGCCCATTGGTTCAGTGTTCAAGCCTCTGTGATTCTCACTTTTTCTAGTTTCATCGTAGGAGCGCGCGGGCACTGCTTTGTTCTTCTACACCTATACGGAGCTTGATTCTTATAAGTACTAGCCCAAGTCTGGGAAGCGCTAGTCCAACTCTTCTATTTGGAGTGTCATTCCTGGTTTCCACTTCAATTCGTAGACCGATTCATTTCATTCCCTACTCTGACCTGGGCGGGGGTTCTTTTACTACTCTCATTGGCAACTCTGATGCTTACTACTATATTAGTTTATTACTAGATACGCTAGATGCACTGGATCATACCATGCCCTATTCTACTTATTGACCCTTTTCTTCAGATTTGTTATTTACGAGCTTGATCTGACCTCTAACCTTATAGTATAGACAAACATGGGCTCTATTACAGTAATTCAATTCATATTTGTGGTATCAAAACTATATCCCGAATCGCGCCCTTACTCACCCAAAGAAAAGAAAGAGACTAATTCCGTATTGGACCCCCGAATTGAAATACAGAAGAGCACTTGTTAGTAAAAGAATAGAAGCAGTAAACATGTCTCGCGTAGGTAGGTATGTTTGCTCCGGTGTTCGTTTAGTCCAATCTTTCTTTGTTTCCTATATCCACCAAGTCACTACGGGATAAGTCTGACTATTCTTTTTCTCTCATTATTGGATACCAGGGGTGAGCTCTAAGACTAATAGCATATATATAGGGTATGCGACTAATAGGAATACTCAAAGGGTCGGGTAGGGACACATAGGGAATACGACTACTACTATTTTCACTATACTCCTATTGGAATCAAACTAAGTGGTCAAAGAGTGAGGTGGACAAGCGTGAATGAGAGAAAGGAGAGGCAGACCAATCTACTAATACGGAACGAAAGGTATGATAGGCAGGCTCACAGCTAGTAAGGCAAGGTTCGACCCTAGTAGTTTCAGTTTAGGCAGACTGATGGCAGGCTAGTGAGAATCGAATCAAGTTTAGTAATACTTGTTTCAAGCAAGGAAGATAAGACTCTGTTTGTGGATAGGTAGACAATAATATAGCTAGTCAAGATTCGGATCAGTACAAAAATGAGTGATGTGTTTGCTTCTTAGAGGTATGGTGTCTGGTTTGAAAGCAAAGAAGTAAGGGCTGGGATGTGCCATTGATCTACTTATTCGTATAAAAGAACTCATTTCTGGTTTTCGGTGTTCGTATTCCCAAGTGAGTTAAGGCCTAGCCTAGTTAAGTCTTGTCGGTATTCCATGATCTATTGTAAGGTAATAGCTGGGGTTGATCAATCAATGGGTGTGTTTTGAAGAGTCAATAGTAAAGGACAATAGCAAAGGAATAGCAAGCATGTGTTACGTCTTTGGATAAGTAAGAAAGGAATAGCATGTGTTACGCAATGCGAAAGTGGAGGGTTTCTATGACAAGTAATAATTCAAAGGTAGGCAGTGAATCCATGTGTTAATACGCCTATAGAAATCTGGAGTCAATATATGGGTTTGATATAATAACATAAGAATGAGTTTTGAAACAACAAATCGGAATTCAAAGTGTGGTGTGATCGATAGAGTTAAAGACAGAAGTCATAATTCTACTAATAAGTTTCGAAATCCACTCTAATGTAATAAGTAGGAAATCAACTCTAATGTAATAAGTAGGAAATCAACTCAAAAGTAAGGATCCCTGTCTCGAACTACAAGACAACTAGGCTTATAAGCATAATCCCACTCCAAAGCCAGAATCCAACTAAGTAGTGGAAGTGGCGGTAAGTACTCCCTCTCGGCTAAGGAAAGTCAGAATGGAGCTCTCTATAGGAAATGAAACCAACAAAAGCAAGAATGAGTAGTTTAGGTACGAGGAAAGAATTGCACTTTCCAGTCTGGGTAGGCGGGCTATAATACTAAGACATCGCCCACAGAGTTCGAATTGGACTTTTTTGTTAGTTGGATTCTATTCTCTCTTCCTGTCCTGGTGTAGGCGTCTGGCCCGGTCCTTCTTCTGGTTGAACCACAGGTGAATCTCAGAATTCTGTTTGCTTGAATTAATACCCCAAAAAGCATAGAAAAGAAAAGATAATAACAATAGGTGTTTTGTCGAGCAAGGAAAGCAATACTGAAGTTTGATCCAATAGAATAGGTTGTTGGTGTACCGGGGAAGCCTATCTCGTGTTAGGGAACCTACTCAGTAAAGAATGCGGGTGGAGCATACAAAAATGCAAGACATGGGATATATCGGATAGTAAGCAAAGAAAGAGTGATGTTGTACGCCACAAGAGCTATCAAGAAAACAGAATCACTATTGTCATTGATATTACAAATAAGAATCAAAGAAAGCAATTGAAGAAGCGAACCCAACTATCAAACTCAATAAAAGAATACAGAGTTGCGCTGGTAACTAGAAGATTGTGAACTAATGCTTCTAGGGTTCCTAACACTGCCAGCAGGACTCACCCTACGGATCCGGATCTTTGCCTTATTGCCTATGAGCCCCACTTTTCCTGGGGTTAGTCTTACATTACTCGATTCAGGCTTAATCAAACTCTTATATAATTCTAACCACTTATGGAACTATTGATTCTATACCTCTTTGCTTTGGTTCTGTAGCTGCTGCCACTGATTCGTATGTTATGTTAGATTGAGTCCACCTTTATGCCAATTATGAACTGTCTAAATCTCACTTTATGCAATTATGAACGGAACTAGACTTCCCTATAGAATGAGGGATTCCACCACCCCTGTGAAAGAATGAAACAATAAAGCAAGTACCTGTTGCTGAAGACAAACTATAGTAGTGATATCTGAGTTGAAGACCTGAGCTCGAACGTAACTGACTTTCTGAACCAACAACACAAACGGAATCGCCAACTAAGAGATCCACTTCGTTGCTGACTCTTGCTGCTGATGGACTTTACCCTATGGATGGAATCTTGATCCTATCCGCTTCTACTGCTTAACCTTATCTGAGAATGAGTCATATGTTTCTTATACCTTGTTGCTAAGTAGACTGAGTTAAGGTTATTACCAATAAGTAAGTCGCCGAGAAGAAAGAGTGGAACTGGCCTTTCTTATAAGTTGGAAACCCTATTCTTCTTTTGAACTCCCCCTCGCTACTTTATCTATCTTACATTGAATTGGAAGACAGAGAGGCACCGCGTAAACCCACCGAGGACAGAGAGGCACTGCTAAAAACACTATTGACTTGATTTTCTTAGAAAAGAGAAGATGGGAAGCCCTACCGCCCTAAAGTATGTATCTAAACTAGTAGCCACCAAGCACCATTACTTTCTTCCTAGTGCCAAAAGAGAAGTAAGCGCTGACAAGCTAGTAGATTCAATTGGAATAGGCCACTATCCCCTTCACCCAGCTTCCGTGAGTTACCTGACCTGATTCTATCATACCTAGGCGGGGGACAAGCAGAGATGCAAGCGAGTGCAATTCCTTATTAGTTGCTATATAGGTGTAATAGAGTCAAATCATAGAATTTAGCTAACTTCTTTTCCTTTCGCGGCTAAGTGAGCTTTGAAGGAGTAAGCAGAACAAGCGCTTATGGAACAAAGTAGGAAGTACACACCGAAGAAGGACAGAAACAGAGACCAGGATCCGGGTTCGTGTGTTGGTGCCGAGAAGCATAAGCCATATCAGGTCTTTGTCTTTTACGTAGTTACTTGGCAGGATGTTTAAACGGTTTTTTGGAGCTAAAACGAGTGCTTTTGAAACTAATCTCTTTAGGAAAGATAGTGTTACGCGTCAGTAAGGATCAGAGGGATCAATACAAAGAAAGGGAATGAATCTAGTACTGGCAAGGCAGCAGCTAACAATAAGGAACTCAACTAGCAAAGGCAGGACTGAACCCACTGACTAAGCATAGGTACGGGATAGCGCATACTGAAATGAGTCCATTAGTACAAGAATAGCAGTCAGCTGTAACAGTATCCGGATCAGCAGTTAGAGAGCTTTGAAGTCGACGGTGCAAGCCTTGGCTCCGAGTGGATTTCTCGCTTTTGCCCGTTTGTTAGTGAATCTGCTTGTCGAGAGAGACTCTGATGCTTATGTACTATTATGAGTCTGTTACCGCGTGTTGATGCGCTATCCTCTTATTGCTACGAAAGATATAGATTGGATATTACAAATAAGAATAAGGTATGATGTAATAAAGGATATACTAAAAAACAATAGGTATGGGAAGTTGGAGTCAATAGCCTATAGGATGTTATTGATCCAGTGCATATAGTATAGAAATTGATAATATGGGTATGATCTAGCACATAGTAGGGAGATAGAAACAAACCGCTCATAACAAGAATCAAACAAGTACTTAGGAGAATCAGATACTGCCTAACGAACTAAGCTACCGGGACCCTAACACTCGAAATAGGGAATAAAGCCATATTACTTATTAGAATGAATCCAAAGGAAACAGGCCTTCGCTACTGCCACCCGTCAATTACCCATCGTCAATTCCCCATCTTCGTAAATTACCCATCGCTGCTGACGCTGCCCTTGCTTGCTGGGTTCAGTCTACTACTTATTTTCTTTGTCTACTTTCCCTTATATACAAGCAGCTTGTCTGTTTTCTTACTAGGTTCTACTACTGGTCCGGATCTTAAAGCAAGATAAAGAAATGGAACTCTATGTACACAGAGCTAGAGCAGAACAATCAATTGCAGTTTACGACTTGGACTGGACCACTACACTACTCGGTAAAGCCAAGCACATAAGGTAAAGCAAGCCACTCTACGACGAAAAGAAAGAGACCCCCGTCGACAAGAAAGGTAAACCATCTATCCCGTCCTCGGCAAGTGCAGGTGCTTTTCTTTTTGCTATCCAATATCTCTTTCTCTCGTGCGCATATCTAATAGGTAGGAATGGAACTCTTAGGTTGGAATTGCACTCTCTTGCGCGGAGCTCTTCTCCGTAAGCCGAGAAAACTGTCCTGTATTAAGTGAAGTCAACAACGGATTTCGTCTCTTCTAAGCCAACTCATTAACTTAGGGCTTCAAAGCAAGTAGAAAAGTATGAGGGGTCCTAAAAGGGATCCACCAATGGGATAAGCCAAACCTAATACTTGTTGGTGTAGCAGTGAAATTAGGGGCATCATATCTTATTGTTGAAGCGCGTCGTGAATCAGTATCCGATCAGGGTTTTGGCTCTAGTACTGTCCTGTTTTCACTGGCTTAAGTCACTAACTACGGAACAGGCTTTTGTCGCACCCCACTTCTGGCTTTTGTAGTATACGCTTGGCTTACTTGGTTATAACGCTGACTTAACCTATACGCGGACTTTCACCTATGATTCTATAAGTCAAATAAGGATCGAGTCAAAATAGCCCACGGAGCTCCTCGTTGCTTGTTCATTAGACATTGCTTGTTAGGTAAAGTACCCGCACAGATGCAGATGCATACGAAGAGGAAGGAGGTGTCCATTGCTTTAAGACGTAGGTTGAGAACACTAATTGATCCATGGTTAAAGGAAGTGCGTGCTAGAGTAGAGAGCTTGCTTGCTTTACGAGACATAGATTACCCATACATATATGAACTATCAAATCTGTATATCATAGCTATTCTATATATGAATAAATCAGTATCATAGGTGACCCATTCTATATGAACTATCAAATCTGTATAACCCAAGTCTATGTATTGGCTAATAATACCACTTGAAGACTTATATTTCGGTTCTCATGAACTGTTGTAAGTAGATAGAGATCGCTATTCAATAGAAGGATCTCCTGATGTAAAGAATAGGGGCATTCATAACTAGTTGTTTGTTATGCTAACGGGAATTACTTATAAGGGAATGGGGTCGAAGGGATTGAGAGCCCTATAGAAAGCCTAGAGCTGTTAATGCTAGCAGTAGCCTAATCAGCCAGCCCTCACTGGACTTAGACGAGCATGCCTAATTCCGTATTCATAGTCATGACCCCTAAAGAGTGAGTGGAGTGTCCAGCCCTTTAAGAGTGAGTGGAGTGTCCAGTTGGATTGACAGAACTAGACCCACCTGTATTTAGAAAGCAAAAGGACCGACCCCCTTTCAAAGGTTCTCCTTTTTTGTTTATTACTGCATCGCTCCCGCCGTCGATTAATCTCTCCAATTGCTTTCTCTGTGCCTTATAATAACACTTCTAAAGTAATGGGAATTGTACAACTTTCTAAAGTCATGGGAATTGGAACTCAAATAAGAAATTCATGCTAGTCAGGCTTAGCTTTTGTTCTAGCGCCCCTATTTGGAATTAGGTCAAACGCAAAGCTTCTTTGTTGGCGGTTGGATCCGGGTCCCCTAGGGCAGACTTGAGATTCGATCTAGATATGGAATGAAAAGCTGCTTCTTCAAAGAAAGAGTATATCCAAACTAATGGAATGAAAAGCTGCTTCCTCAAAGAAAGAGGTCTATATCAAACGAATGGAATGATCTTACTCCCACGGGGAAGCAACATCGAGCGATCGCTCAAGTTGGATAGAAATCTAGAAGTATCCGGGAGACACCGGCAACGAATCATTTTCTTTATTGACTTTCTTTTAAAGATTAGTGAAAGTTCCTCTTGAATCCAATTCGTGAGAAGAGGCCCAGCGAGAGACAAGCATAAGTAAGTAATTGCCTGCTTCCCAATCGAAAACATCCTTCTGTACATATCGTAAGTGACTGTTGCCGGGCCATATGAACTGTAAAGGCAGGCTAGTTCTTCCTTCTTTCTAGTTGATTGCGCTAATAGTTGATCTTGAGGCAGTCGGAGCCTATAAATTGGATCAAAAAAGGGTGGATTACAGCTCTTATCTAGAGTGGAATAATGTTGGTTCAGAAAGAGAGAAAAGAAGAACTTAGCAAATAAATACTTGTGAGCATCTTGGACTGTGTGAGGAAAGGAAACTGTCTGGAACGATACTGGAATATGGAACTATACTAGTAGACTAAACAAGAACTGCGGATTCTGATGCTACTGTTCTGAAATAC
This sequence comes from Musa acuminata subsp. malaccensis, assembly GCF_000313855.2. NCBI lineage: Eukaryota > Viridiplantae > Streptophyta > Magnoliopsida > Zingiberales > Musaceae > Musa > Musa acuminata. The sequence goes on from NW_008991497.1 coordinate 263,741, forward strand.
CCATATCTTTATTGAACGATTGGCGAATGAGAAGAACTCGTGTAAGCTTTAAACTCTGTCAGCTCGGAAGATTGGTGAATAAGTAAAGTAGACTTTGCTCATATTTCCTTATTCCGTTTCAGGGATGCTGGATGCTGTGTCTTTAATAGATTAAGTAATCTTAAGGAGCTCTCTCTTTCAAAACTCCAATTTGCTAGGTTTTGCCATAAGGGGAGCTCACAAAATCATCAATTTCTAGTGAAAAAACTTGCATTTCCCTCGTAAGTGCATTTTGCTAGGTTTTGCCATAAGGGGAGCTCACAAAAGTCATATTTTGAGGCCTTCCAACTGTCATTTCCCTCGTAACAATCATTTTGCTACTTTTTGCATATATATGGAGCTGTAACTTCCAATCATATGTACTATCTTATTACCTTTCCCTCTTATTCCCTTAACCCCGACTCTTTTCCTTCGCTTATGGGGCTTATAGGCTTGAGTTGACCCGACAAGCAACTATGACTTATTAGAATCCGATGATCGGTACCCTAATTAGAATTCCATACCGGCACCAGAGTAAGCTAGATACTGGACCTCCAATCGGCTCTGGCTACTTAGTTCCATATTCTTTACATTTTCCAGTGAATTGGATTTGGAAGTTCTATTTAAATGAATGAGTTGCGCGTAGGGAGTTATGTGAGTTCATGTCTTCGTCAGCTAATGCGAGTGACTATAGCGTTAGGAGCTGCCGCTACGTGGGCTTCCATCTACAATAACTGCACTGCTTCCATATAGGACTAGACTGATTGCTATAGGGCATAAGCCGCCTGTCCGTACTTTTCTTCTTCTCCTCATACAACTACCCAGTGGTTTTTTCATCGTCTCCTCATACAACTACCCAGTGGTTTTCAAATAAGATGTAGCCTTTTTTTGATCTTCATATGCCTCAGTAATACATTGACTACATCCGTCCCAATGTGAACTCACTTTTACCTAGTACTTTGTCTATTAGTCTTATTAAGAAGAATTGCCATATGTCCTGTCAATTCCATAGTTTCTGGCTTCCCGGCTTTACTTCTTTGACGGAAGGAACACATTCTGACTTTCAGTTTCAAGATGCAAAGTACAGAATATCATAAGTCAAGCAGTTTCTAAAGAAAAGATCGATGCCAGCTCCGCTTCCTTCTCACATTTTATGGGTAGGGCACTTCGGGAGCACGTTCTTCAAATTGAAAGCAAGAAAGACCAATGTCATTCGCGCGCTTACTTGACTTCCTATTCTGGTCGAGTGTAGCCGGAAAGGTCATATTAGTATACTCTTTCTTTCTTTTTTCTTTGCTATCTACGAACGTCAAAAGATGTGAATGTGATGTGGTATCTTACTTATCAACGTCTTAGAGATTAGGGATCTTATTCCAATTCCAATTCAAAGCCAGCCTACCCGCTATGAAATCAGTAGAAGGAACACAGCCGATTCGGAAACATTCTCTGATTCCTATACAACATATGGTGGAGCAAAAGAAACCGACTCAGCAACAAAGACAAGTAGTAGCATACTATGTATCTTTCTTCATAGGATTAGGAGATATAATATGATCGAGCAACAAAAACGGGTTCCGCGGTTATAGTGTTACTATCTTATTGTTCAAGAAGAGATTACTGATTGGAGACATCAACCGATGAGGAGACAACCTGGAGAGTAGGGAGCAGGTCAGACACTAACTCGTCTTTGAAGTCCGCCCCGTTGGCACTGGCTTTTAGTTCCGGAAGTAAGGAAGGCTTTACCCGCGTATCATTCCTTCTCTCTTGCGAGCCAGTCCGTCCTTCTCTATTTGATTCTTTGGGGGCTACGAATTTCTTGTTCTTTTCTAAGTTATAAGGCCTGAAGTCAGCCATAGGTAATCTCTCAGTAAGTCAAAAAGGAAAGATTTCCCCCCCTAGCTCAAAACAGAGTTTCAGGAAAGCCTTAACCTTGATATTGAAATTCCATTCCCTACCAGTCCTAAGAAAATGACTTATACCTGTCTGCAAACGGAAATGAAGGTTTCGTCTAGCCTTGCAATAAGATCGAATCCTGTAGTTGACTTCTTTCCTTGCCAGTGTAAGTCGCAGGCCTCTAAACATCCGGTTGCATACGAGGTTTTCGTGTGGGTAAGGTAATCTCATAGTTTAAAGGGAGTTAGCCCTTAGGCTAAAAGCAATCAGTCCAGAGTAATAGTTCATAGGCGGATCGAAGGATAAAGATGGAAAGTAATGGATTGGATGCCCAGCTTGATTAGAATCATAAACTCTAACTCTCTGGTTTGGAATTAAGCTTTATAGAAGAGTTGTCTTATCTCCTCTCCCGACTAACTAAGCGCTTTCAGTCAATTCAGTCAAGTCTGGAGGCATTGGCAGAGTTCAAGTTGACTTGCTTTATTCAGTCAGTCTTAAGATCAGATCATTGGGGATAGCAGGAATCTTTCTTTCTATTTGGAAGGAAGAAGTTTACATTCTTTTATATCTTAGAAGAGTCAGCATTCCCTCCATTTTATATCTTAGAAGAGTCAGCATTCCCTCTATAACTATCAGTTGGTCCGATAGGAGCTATAGACTATAGTTAGTGCCTTTACCTCCATAAACCCTAACACTATAGTAAGGTCTAGAAGGCCAAATGAGGGTTCTTTTCTGTATATATATTCTATTACATAAGCTTTATATATATTCTATTACATAAGCCCTAAAGTAGGTAGCCCCGAAAGGCGAAGTCAGCAACTTGTCAAGATGCTCTCCCGCATATAGGAGTGAACCATTTCGTTTTTCTAGATGCGAAGACAGACTAGCTATCTTTCCCCACGGGGCGGTTCGGTATGAAGGTTAGTAGGGAAGAACTCCGTCATTGTCTGTAATAGAATATGGGGATAGAGAATGGATGAATAAGTCCCCAAGGGAATTCGATTATCATTATCTTTATACAATATCTTTCCTTTGCTTACTCTCTTTCCTTCTTTCCTTCTTTCTAGCTTTACTTGGATAACTTTCCTTCTTTCTAGCTTTACTTGGATAATGAGATTACGGTTGTTGGCTTACTCTTATAGGACAGGTAGTTTACTTACTCTTATAGGACAGGTAGTTTACTACTGGATCTTCGGACTCTTCTTAGTCATCAGAGGATGCAACATAAATAGCTATGAGACTCGTAGAAATAAGAAGGATATAAAGAGGTTTTCTTCTAGTCCTTCTTGAGAGGTAATAGTGCTTACTTTCACTTTCCTGGGAGCTTATTAAGGCAAGGAAAAGGAAGGAGCTGAGCTGCTCGAGTATTCAAGGTATCCCAATAGGAAGGGCTGGTGCACGTGAATAAGAACTAGCCATTTCTTAGTCACCGGAAGTGCAATCCTATATATCGTAATCGGCTGGGCTACTTTACCAAGGAATCCGAATTGGATTCATGCATCGAAGCGGGTCGGGTATTTTCTAACTAATGCCACATCTTATCTGCTAATGGAATCTTCTATTATCCCATTTTCCTCGTTAAGGTGAATCAGCCATTTTTTCTCCATGTCAAGGATGGCATCGAATCAGCCAGCAGTTAGCCTTACTTCATCCACCTAAAGAAGACAGAGTTAAGGAACCGAGATCACTGCCTCACACCACTGGCATTGAAGAGGAGATGTGCCAAGAATACAATAGCAACAGACAGAGCAGATATTCTTTCTTGCGCTAAGATCCGAATCATACCGTAGCTGGCATTGGAGTAAGCCTATTTTCTAGTAGCTCGATTCTTACAGTTATCGGGTAATGGGTTTCATTCCTTATGTCGAGGTTTAGTCCGAGATGCTTGTTCTTAGTTCCGAGTTGCTTGTTTCATTATTATAAGCATTAGTAACATTCTAATATAGTCGCCCGGGTTCCGAGTAGTTTGTTTCATTGTTATATGTGCTAGATCTATGCCTGATTATATTATTACAAGTTATGCTTTTGGGACTGAAAGCAAGGAGCGAGAGGCTTGCTTTAAGAACTAACCAAGGCTTGGACAATCACATTCCATTATGTATTTGTTGACTCCGCCTTGTAACAATGAGGGACATTATGAATTAATGGATTGGATTCCGTAACAGACAAGCAAGATATAGGCCCGGCAGAGGGAGACTTATAGGCATGGAAGGCATACGCGAAGTGAGCCTAGGAGCGAGGTCGAGATACTTTTTCTCAAGAACGGAAACCCCAGCAAACAATAACCTAGCTCGAAACTCATTCTTTACCTAATGATCCATATCTTGACTCTATTGCCTATGAACCCTGCCTTACCTACTACTATAGAAAGGATTGAACTTGAAATACATAAGTGAACTAACTAGTGTGAGTACTACTTTCCTGACTATTAGGCTGACTTTCCTTGTTTGAGGCCTGGCGCTACTGTTTCCAATACTTTCACCCATAATAGAGAATTGCACAAGTGCTTCTAATATATATGAAAACTGTAAACCGGGAATAGAACCTACGCTTTCAAACTAGCACCGCTACTAACCAATACCTGTTCTCATAACTATAGAGAGCCGGATCACTACTGCTTCTCGGAAGGAACCTAGGAATACGGGATATGCGTAGTGAGTATCACTTACTATATGCCCTAATGGACTAACTAGGAATCAGGCGACTATCTCTAACTCTAAGACGATAACTCGAAACTAGTTCCCATCAGGTAAGAATGCGGCTACTCCTTATAATCATTAAGCTGGGAATACAGAATACAGGTATTTGCCTACAAGACCTTAACTATTTACCCCGAAGCTGTCCCCTTTGACTCCAACTCACACTATCTTGTCTCCAACTCTTCTGCTCCTTTATCTAATCCGAGCTTGTTAGCTTTAGTATGCCATGTCCTTAATGAGACTAATTCCTATTCCATTGTTTTAGTCCACCTCTACTGCCTTAATTCCCTTAGTTTGTTATTTCATTTCCTATGTTTGAGTGTGATTCTACTTCTCCTCGGGTTCAGCATGACTTTCTCGGCTATTAGGCTTATACCGTAATAATAAGAATCAAGATGACCAATAAGGATTGAACCAATGTAAACAAGAGAACAACCACTAATGCAAGGATTTTGACTCAAAAGAGAGAATCGAACCCTGGCTTTTCACTATTAACTAAAAGAATGGAACTTGTGCTTTTAAGCCGGGATCTCGTTCCCAGTATTACAGAATGAAAAGTAAGGTAGTAAGAGGGTAGCCAGACTATAGGCAATGGAAGTGAGCTTTGAAGTAAGTAAAGCAAAGACCCGGGGATCAGTAGTTAAGGTATTCGAAAGGCTAGTTGGGTTCTCGCCAGCAGTGATTTCCGTCTTGGAAGCATTAGTGAAAGAGTAGACGTAAGGGTTGTAATTCCTTACCGTAAGATTCAGTATGAAAAGCACGCCGGTTGAGTTTAAAGTAAAGCAAGTAAGCAGCATGGACAGGAAAGTAAGAATGCTATAGGGGCAGTTCAGTTTGCACCACAGAGATAAGGAATAAGAGAGAGGGAACTGAGCCTTTGAGAAAGTAGTTACAGATCGAAAGCAAGGATAGCTTACCCGTTTTTGTCTTCTAGTTATGTGTTCAATTCTGCTAGGAGTAGTTCGATTCCTCGTTTTTAGGAGAGGTCTTAGAAGCACCAGTTTCTTTCTTTATTAGAAGAGAAGGTCTCAGAAGCACTAGTCGTAGCCTGTTACACTTGGAAGTAGTTATGTATTTACTACTTGATAGAAAGGAAAGACAGATTGAGTCAAAAGGAGTCAAAGAATGATAGGACTGAGTGGCAACCTAATATATAGGAAAGGTAACTCACAAGCAAGAATGCACGAAACAAATCAATCAAGTACTTAGAGTGAGGGCAGTGTTTCAAGCTAACCTCTAGGAATCGTATCAATGAGCTTGAAGAATGAGAGAAGATATAGGCAGACGGAGGCTTTTCTTCTGACTATGTGTTGTGGATTAGCTTAGTCTTCTAGTTCGTCATCCAAGAATGAGATTTAGATAAGTTACTACTAGAGTGAAAGAAGGGTTGGCGGGAAGTAAAGTGAGACTTATCGTGTATGCTGCGTGTACAGACTAGTTCCCTAGGCGGTTAGATTCATAGACTTCTTATAAAGGGGAGTCGTGTGCTAATCTACCATAAGTGAAGGGTGAATTCAGATTTAGATGTCCAGGTATCCGCTTTAAGGTCACAAGTAAGGGCTTGGACTACTTAGTGTGATTCTATGGGCGCTTTAACTATTCGATTCTATGTTCTACTACTTTTTCTTAATCTATGTGCGCTGGAATTATGTATTAGGGCCTATGAGTTTACGACCTGTGTTCGACTACCGACAATACTTGAGCCTAGCTTTATCTACTACCTATGAAGCCTGCCACGCCTGCACTCCTATTATAACTAACCTATCAATCAATCCGCATAAAACCTGGCTTTGAAACTGATACTTATACTAGTCAGAGTGGAACAGGTACTTCTCATACTCGAACTAAGAACTAGGGCTCACTTTACGCCTATTAGTCTAGCTATCCTTTCTTGCATTCCGACCCCCTGGGAACTCAATCTGTTTCCTTTACTAAAAAGAATGGAGCTGGTGCTTCTCATCATGACGCTAGGAACTAAGACTTTCTCTCTATATATTATATATGAAACTGCTGCTCGCACTACTCTAGCTCTAGGTTAATAATGAAATAAATAATACCAGGATACAGGTTCTGCGCTACAAGACCTATAATACTGATCAGAACCAACCTATAAACTAGGGCAGCGAACGATGGCTACGGATAAAGAGAATAGAACCAATAAGTCAAAGAATAGGTACCCGGATCGGAGGAACTAAACGAAAAACCAGTCATAAAACAAGTGCTACCAATGCTTTAACCGGAAACACAGGATCATACCAATAACCAATAAGAATGTAATTGCTGACAACAATACTTACCTAACTAACGGGGGATCCACTACTCAATACAACGATTGAAACCAATGAGAAAAACACTGGCGCTCCCGGGGCGTCTCTTGGCCTGTAACTCGTGCCTGCACTTGAACCCTCCGCCCTAAGTCTTAGAGGATGCACCATCAGACTCATAATAGCAGTGAAATGTTCTAGTAGTAGACTAATCGTAGTAAGCATCATAATGGAACTTACCACCCCTACCACCAATAAACACATAAACTATACCTCTATCCTTACCTCTTGCTCTAGTTCTGTTGCAGCAATCGGGTCTGTAGCCTAGTAACTGACTTCGGGCAATCAGTGGGCTAGTTTCAAGAAGTCTTAGTTGCCCGAGTTGGATGAGCCGGAGGTGTAGTATTATAGTAGTATAGTTTCATTCAAGTAGTCCTGTTCCATAGGTACTAGAAATATGAGAACAGGCCATTCTTCTCTAGTCAACTAGCAACAGCAAACTAACATGAAAGAAGTCAAAGAGCAAGCAAGAGAACAAGTAAGGTCAAATAGACTAAGTGCGTTAGCGAGCTACACTGAACTCAACCCGCAAGTCATAATTCGACTCTCCAAGTTCTAATTGAATATCTCTCTGTCAATAATAAGAATTTAGATAAGAGTGCCTATTGCACGGTTCAATAATGGATTGAGTAGTCAGGGGCGTTTCAATAATGGATTGAGTAGTCAGGGGTGCCCCATCTGATATCATTGTAGTGGTGCTTGAGCCGAGTACGTACTATTGGAAAGGAAAGGTGCTTGTGTGAAAAGAGCTATTGATTCTGTAAAGTTATAGGTTTGAAATCACTAAGCTCGATAAAGAGCAGGAGTTAGAACACCCACCTTTAAAGAGCTCCAATTCCTTTTCTTTTACTGCTTTATGCTAGAGGTCAATAACTCAGTTGGACCTTATCACCTTTAAAGAGCTCCAATTCCTTTTCTTTTACTGCTTTATGCTAGAGGTCGATAACTCTTCTTTTTGGACCTTATTTCATCATTCATACAGAGTCTAGTCTGACTGATTCTCTTGTACTAGCTAAACTACTGTGTTCTTTCTTTTCTCAGGATTTGAGAGTGTTTCCATGTATATAAGCGCAGCTAAGCACAATGTTGCCTTTCAAGTTGCCTTAATGCTTATAGATATTGTTTGTTTCTTAATGGATGATTTCTTGAGATATATGTTGTTTGATGCCTTAAATGTTATGAATTTGAGTATGGGGTAGTGACATGAAAAAGTGTAATGCTAGGCTCAGGCTTGCTTACAGAAAAAGAACTATGAAAAAAGCTTGGTTATACGTGACTTGGCGGATCGGAAGCATCAGCTAGATCGGTTGAGTAAGCCTGAGAAACAAGCATAGTAAGAATGAGCACGAGGAGAGTAGTCCAGAGCCATAACAGTATTAGTTGCTATAGGTATGGTTTCAATAGGTATAGGTGTTTCTGAAGTTTCTTTGCCCGGTGTGATTCTAATAAATATGGGCCATATGGAGTCGTAGGTGAAGATGGGACATATTTAGGTGCGGGCTTTTTCTTGCTTGAAAACAGTTTCCGGATCGTATATATCAAATAGGGTATGGAGTTCAGCTCCCAAAGCCCATGCATGCGGAAATATATCCTATTTAACACAATATCTTTCTTTTGGATAATGATTGGTCTCAACTCGGGAATTCGGAATTCTTAATTGCTATTACGATTGCTCAACTAGTGCTCAAAAGGAAAGGAAACTTCTTTTGTTTATTTTGGCTTATGAAACTGCCGTTGAAAAGAAAAAGAGGAGCTCAAACACAAGGCGGAAACAATCGATCGAAAATCCAATCCCCGTGAATGGAGTCTGAAGCTGCTGTGACCCTCGTAGGCGTCCCTAAGGCGATTAGAATGACCCATATCCTGTGGCCTCCTACGACCCTCTTCTGCTCTCCTGCGAAGTAAACCCAGCTTGACTTTCATTTCATTTGAAATATGAGTAAACCCGAACCTCAGATCTCACTTTGTTATCTCCTACTCCTAGTAAGCTGCCTTAGCCCTATCCTTCCCGCATCTTGTGTTACCCTTCCGCCCTACCTCTTCCTAAGTCGGCTCACCCCTCGTCCATACTATCCCAGTAACAGGTTCCCCCATCTTACTCGACAGTTTCATCTCTGCAACCACACAAAGTCAGTTCCCTTTCCCATCCCCAACAGGCGTACGGATTCTTTCCCTCCTTCCTCAGGTTCTCCCATCTCATTGGGTTGTGTTTCGAGGTGCTCACGGCGTCGGTGCATGGAAGCCCGATGCTACAACAATAGGCTGATGAAGATCCAACAACAATCAATCCACCCTCTTTTATGAACTTGACCCGATTGAAGTCGGCACTGCCCGCGACTCCAGGAGACAGTGTTGTCTTTATGGAAAATGTCTAGGTCCTGCTTTTAGACTTCCTTCGATCCTTCCTCTCCAAACGTTGCGGCTTACCCTCTCTCTGACTTAGACCTAGCGACCGGTTTTCTTCTGCTTAAACTCGGAACCTGAGATGCTTCATGTCCTAATGGAGGGCCCTGGTTCATCCGAAAGCCCTATAACCCTTATAGGAAGCCGAACTTGAAACGCCTCCTTTATCGAGTTTACAAGGTTCTGATTTAGGCCCAATTCCCCGGTCTCCCTTTCTTTTAATACACCCCGGTATACTCTGCCAAATAGCCTCCTGCATAGGTAAGTTCCTCAATCAAGATTCAGTTACCTTGTCTCGCACTCGCGGCAAGTTCGCGCGTGTTTGTATCTTCTTGGCCATTTCTTCTCCTCTTCCCCAGGACCTATGGATCAAGGATGGTTCTTCCCCATTTGATCAATTCTAAGGTCGCCGACTAAACCAACTGGAAGCCAAGCCCTTTTTCCAATTGAAGCCGAGAATGATTTGAAGAAGCATCCGCTGAAACGGAGTAAGGATCTAAACAATCCGTAGCCTCCCCTTCCAAGGGCTCTATAAGGATAATATGCATGCAATAGATTGATTCCAGTTCCAATTTGTATCTAATTGGTTATATTTGCTTCATCAAGAATCTTCCCGCTGTCTCCTTAAGTTGTTTAGGAGCACATTCAATCCCGCCTCCTCCTCTTTCTGCCTTTCTGTTCCCTTAATTCATTCATTTCTTTATTCTTATGTGGCCTAGGCGCGTAGGTATCTTACAAGCATTTGCTGCGGCTGCATTCTATTCTATATTTGTGCTAAACACTTTATCCCTCTGAATTATTAGCTGCTATTCCAATGCACTCTTTCTTTTGTCTTACCCTTCCTGCAATGGTTTTCAGTCCGTGATCTATGCATTCTTTCTGTAAACTCCAGTGGATAGAGTTCCCCTATCTCTCCTTAAGTTGAATCAGTGGCTTCTTCCTCCATACAATTCTCGGTATTAACAAGGCATGTGTGAGTTGGCACACTCAGTAATATGTAGTAATCTCCTCATCGTCTGACTCTTTGTACTATATCTCTTTTCTTTTGATAGGGACTTTTCTCTGTTTAAGGGTATTTGGATTTACGGCTCTCATCCCGGCACTCTCTCTATTGGGGAATTTCTGGAACAAGAGCTCTCATTACGCAAGCAATCTATGCTTCACCTTATGTTCTGGCTCCCCTGCTCCTTTCTTCTTATGATTGACTTCCTTTCCTTGGCCTGGCCCCCGGGGATATCTTTTTCCACTCGTTTTTCTGCAGTCTTTTCCGAGGGGATTTCGTTTGGCTTTGCTTTGGGCATTCTTCTTTTCTTCTTTATATGTGAATATCTTCTTTTGCATCTCCATCCAATTATGGAACTTTGTGTTGCTGTTAAAGGGTTAGCCCGTTGTAATCCAGCTCCTCTCAACCCGTTACTTGGCTCTAAGAAAGGTGAAGTTCCTCTATGGGTAAAGCCGCACTCGTCTCTGGTGTATAGATATGGGAAGTCGTTGGCCTCACATACATCTTTCGGATTAGTGAAAAGAGAACTATAAGGTGGTATATTTAAGAACGGTTCATTTCAAAGAACAAACAAAGGGGGTAAGACTAAAGGTTCATTTCAAAGAACAAAGGGTAAGGCTAAAGGTTCATTTGGTCGAATCGAAAGGAAAAGATGATTATGTGTGTGATATTTCTCGATGGAACCGGGTCCCGACCGTCTTTCTATTCTTCAAGGAAAGTAGCACTCACTCGAGAATCCAAAAGGAAATCTCCGTGTCAAGTTGCCAACATAGAGAATCTCTCTGAATCCTATTATAGAACTATAAGAGTGATGACTCCCTAACGGGCAAGAGATTCATTATCGGATCATTCCTTTCCCTAACGGGCAAGAGATTCATTATCGGATCATTCCTTTCCCTAACGGGCAAGAGATTCATTATCGGATCATTCCTTCCAGTTCGTTCAAAAGCCGGCACGGCACCCCGAAATAAAGGCTTCGGCTGCTGCTCAGAACGAATGAATCATTATATGTGGTGGGCGTATATGTGATTAAAGCCAGCATCACAATGGCAAATGCAATCTTTTAGCTTATGTATGTGAATCGCACGAGGCTTCCGCTCCTCAGAACGATAGAAATTCCAGGTGGGGCAACTCGTTCAGCCGCCTTCAACAGAGACTCTTCCTCTCCTTTAGGATCCTCTAACGGGGGAAGCTGACAATTCTGGATCTTTGGGTAAAGCCGGGCTGATCCAAGTTTTGCATCCTGCTGAATGGTTTTTCCTTATTACTGGCGGGAAAGAATGTGTGTGCCCCAACAGAAGATAGGCTGATTGAATCAACGGAACCCAGAATCAGAGTATAGCCCGAGCTTAAACTCACTCGGTCAAGGAGATACAGCAAAAACAAAGCAATACCTTCACTATTCCTTATCATCATCGATTTACGGGAATCTTCATGATTGCAAAGCTCTTCCGAGACCCTATACCTTCCGATGCAGGGAAACAAAGGCTCTAGCTTCTGGCCCAATAGGGGGGCGTCGGGTCTAACAACAGAAGCGGATTCAAGTATTCTTAAAGAGTAGCAAAGAGAAAAACAGAGAGAAAGAGTAGGGAATCACGACTGGTATCGAATCCAGAAAGAGATGAGCAGGAGGCTAGAAATGGCAGCATTAGCGTCAGGGTCACATTCAACGCGCAATGACTAACGCTAAAGTCAGTAAAGTAAGCGTAAGCGTCCCGGAACATTGATTACTTGTTCATTGATTACTTGTTCATTGCTTGCTTGTTCATTGCTTGCTTGTTCATTGCTTGTTTGTTTGCTTATTTACTTGTTTGCTTGTTCCGTTGTGCGTTGAGCCAGCCGTAAACAGCCCTTTCAATACTTTCTCCGCTGGCTTTGTCTCTGCTCTACGAAACTTATTTGTTATTTCAAAGTCGGGTGCTCTGAGACAGTATTCTTTGTTCTTTGTGGAACTTCAACTCGAGGAACTCCCCCCTTTATTTAGCCAGTCGAGAATCAATCCAGAATGGAATTAGCCGTATGGATTGCCCAGACTTCTTAATGGTTGCTCAAGCAGTAGATGAAGAGCAGAGCAGGGTCAATGGACTGGTTAACTTAGTGTTCTTCGAAAAAGGAGGCCGGGGTCAACGAGAAAAGTGGCTTTTGTCCCATGATATAAGACAAGGATTCTGTTTCCTGGTACGGTCGGGTTGCTCAAAACAAGGATTCTGTTTCCTGGTACGGCCCGTTAAGCTCTAAAGGATAGAGTGTGTGCTACCCCAAGCGAGTGAGTGAAAGGCGTGGTAACTGAACTGCTTATATACACCACCCATAGATGATGATGATATAATATTGTATGGGGTAGGTTCATAACTTTGCTGAGAGTAGGAAGGTGCATATCTTTGCTGAGAGTAGGAAGGTGCATATCTTTGCTGTGCTTGCTGAGAAAGGGATTCATTGGATCATCAGAAATGCAAAGGAAGTCAAAGTATTGCTGCTGCTCTGTTCTCTGAGAGTTGAACACTTACCGCCCCATTCCGAAAGGTAACGGGACCGGGACCGGCCATTAGGGGGCTAGGGCAGCCTTTTCATTAATATAGTGCAATGATTCTCTCAAAAGATAGAAATACTCGTTTAGCCGAGGACTTCCAAACACGTCGTCGTCGTAAGCTAAACCCGTACTGAAGGGCACATAAGTGGTCGGGAAAATCAGGGAAGTCATTCGCGGAGCCTCTGTCCGGCCGATCATTCCGCTGGCATCTTGCATTCACGCCTCCGTTTGACTTTTGAGCATCCTTTACTTTGGGAGAACTTAGTAAACAGGGAACTACTGCTCTCATCTCTTTCTCTTGGACCACGCCCTTATGTCTCCACGTGTGGCAGCTGTTCAAACATACATATCATTGCTCTCCTCCTTTTGAGAACTCTCCTACTTTTATTGCTCCTCTCTGCTAACTTCATTCGTATTTCTGACTCTGACTCTAAGGGATCTTTCTGACGAACTACTTTACTTACAACTAAGCTTGCCGGGGGAACTCGCAGCCGCTTGAACAAAGGACTTGCGCTAACAGAACCAGTAAGTGAACCAGCAAGTAGGAAGGAAAGGAAGTGTCAAATCTGCAATTCTATACAATTACTAAGCGGTCTGAAACTCCTACTATTACTTAGAATAAGGGATAACTAGTCCTACTGTTGCTCACAAGAACGAAACTTTCCACTGAACCTCGAACTACACTTTAATAACTTACCTCGAATGAAACTAGAGCATCAACACAGGAAACGACTCACTTTTCACAGTCATATTAATATTAAGCCTAATGCGGGTTTCAAGTAATAGGGAAGGTTGCTAAGGTGAAGAAGCCTAGTAGCAGCAGTAGGAGCAGAGAGTAAAGTGAAGTTAAGGAAAGGATCTGAACTCATTAAGTCTAGGAATTCAATAAGTGGGCGAGATCTTACTAAACAAGCTCCTATATTTAGATAAGATATAATTTCTATGGGTTGGTTTGGGTAGCGGAACACCAACAGCATCAGAAGGAAATCGGGCGAAAGTGTGCAGCAGCAGTGAATTGGTCTGTTCTCAAGTAAGGAAAGGCTGTTTCATTATTTGTTTAACTTGACTCTAAGCTCCAAAGAAAGAATACGGGTTGACTGAAGGAAGCTATAAGTATTCCCAGGCCAAATCAATCGTTCCAGTTTATTTAGTAGAAAATAGGTACATTAGATGGAGATTCCATTGCAAAGGGAGTTGTTGAAGTTTACAGTTCCAGTTTCATCGTATATAGAAGCCGAAGATCGTCTAGTATGGGGCGCCGAGAGAATCATAAGTTGTTAGAGTTTTGTCCACGAGATCAGATGCTGTTCGAGTTAAGTCTACAAGATCTGATGCCACTGTCTAATAGAAAAAGTAATAAAGAAGAGAGGTAGGGCGCAGGTCAAAGGTAGAGGTCAGCTGCACTTCCTGTCCTGTTTTCGCCTATAGCAAGTCACGTTTTTGGTATCTGTATCTAAATCTATACGCTGTTGTTTGGAGATGAGTATTTGAAGTCTGTATCGGTACATTACATTAGTATAGTATAAGAGTACAAAATTCCAACCCTACGTTCTATCCGTACGAGTACAAAGTAATCAAAATCAGAAGAGAGTAAGAGAGAGTGAGATAAGAAGCGAGGGTATATATAACAACCTAGTAATCAATAAAAGCCAGAGGCGAGAAGCAGTTCTTGTTAAGTCAACTCGAGAAGAAGAGCCACAAGAATCAGACTCCGTGTAGAAAGATCAGAATACGGAGCAGTTCGAAGAGAATCAGCAAGTGAAGAAGCTGTTTCAACAAGATCAGAAGCATCTGCAGGGTTCAGGGCAGGTTAAGGGGCCCCGAATCAATGAATTCTTCAGACAGGACAGGGACAGGTCAAGTATCAAGTGTAGTTCCAGCGGAATCTTAAGCCATTCAGTATAAGGGTCTTCATCGGTGTCAGTGGATGATTGGAATGATTAGTTTCAAGTAAACAGTGACTTCTCGGCGCCAAGACAAGACCGGAACCATCCTTTCTGAATTGACAACACTAGAGCAAGAAAGAAGAGAAGGTATAAAATCAATTGAGTTAGATTAGCCTCATTCAGTTAGCAGAGAGGAGTTGAATCCCCAGTTTCTTAAGGGTGGGGGAGAAGGATCACTCGCACTAACGAGCAGAAAAAGAACTCCAGTATTGGAGCCTATACAAAGGGGAAGGGCAGATCCAGATGTTCTTGTTATTAAGGTAGAATACCACTCCGACAAGACACTAATAATGTGGCGCTAAAGTTGTTATTCTTTGCTATCAGGCAAGCATATACAAATTTGGTACTTCGCTTTTCTCAAATACATACTTATTACTTGGAGTTATAAATGACAGTTTGACCGTTATATAAGTTTTGGCAAGACGTCGTGTATCAGCTAAAACGTCAGTTCAATTTCAATGATCTTCTGATTCTGTGCTAGACTAGAAAGAATGAATTCAGGGGTATTTATTGACTGAAGCATTAAGTATTACCAGTCCCAACATAAGTAAGCATCAGGAACAATAACAAGATCTTGAGTACGAAAGATCTGGAGTACGATCAAGCCCGCCAAGTCACTTGTCTGCTTGTCTGCTTGGAGGAAAGGAGACGAGATCAGATGCTAGAGAAGGATCCACTGAATTAGCAGAAGAAAAGAAGTAAGCTAAGTAAAGTAAGTACCATATTCCTTAAGTAAAGTCAGTAAATACCTTAAGTCCTTGTAAGTACATATTCATTAAATAATGAAGTGGGTGGAGTCACTAACTGTGCCGATATTTTGGATTCAAGCTTCAAGTCAGAGCAGAGCAAGAGGTCTTATATAGGAGAGGAGCAAGAGTTCAACCAAAACAGCCCTTTTTCCTTTACTTGCTCATGCATAAGCGCGTGGTGGAGTACTCTATTCGATATTGCCTTACAAACAAATAAGAAAGAGCCCGGTAATAGGTCCTGTCCGTGTTCTGTCCCATCAGCTTGCTTCTTGCGAGATGAATAGCTTTACCATGCTTGGTTGGATATGAGTAGTTATCTTCAATCGATTGTTTAAGGCTAAAGCTGGAATGACTTCGGCCGTGGCACGATAATAAGAGCGTAGTCTATTTGATACTTAAATAATGTCATAATCAAGGAGATGTGCAAATATAATGAAGGGAGATTATAAGTAAGAGAGTCCTAGCCCGAATGAAGGGAGATTATAAGTAAGAGAGTCCTAGCCCGAATCCTGTCATTAGTTATTCATTAGTAGAGTAAGCTATCGCACCGGATATAGATATCAAGTCCAAAGCATAGGGATTAACCCAGTGGATTCTCTCGCCTCTTGCTTGCTCTTATTGATGACTATGTTTGTTCTTTTATTTAATGATTATTTGATTGTATTCAGTTATTGATTACTTACTTCCATTAGGCCTCGCCTCTATGTTTTATTACTTGCTTATCCTCTCCTGTTACTAAAATATATATACAAGGCTTGAGTAACTATAATCATTCCATTCATTAATGAAACTCTACGTTAGCACAGAGGAAAACAAAGAAAAATCATATCTATCTACCGCCAACAAAGAAAAGGAATATCTATCTACCACCAATAACTTATCATTAAGAAATTCTATATAGTATAGCCTCTCCCTTGTTCTTCTTCTCGAGTCGATAGTATAGCCTCTCCCTTGTTCTTCTTCTCGCGTCGATGTCGACTTGACTTCTTCTGCAACAGATCTTTATTCCACTCCTGATCAAGCATCTAATCTGGAAATTGCTTCATCTGGTCATTCGGCATCCATAAAGGATTATCTTGGCAAAGCTACCGTAACAGAACTCCACGACAACACTGTCATGTAAACCATACTCAAACCTACGAGCTACTTCGGGACAATGACTTCATAGACTTCGAGCTAAAGCAGGACTCTCCGTTTCTTCTGGTCGACAACACGGATCAAAGTAAACTTGAAGTTCAGCTGACCCTAACACCTTAGCAGTATGGATTCGGCTTGCCTCCTTTCTTTACTTAACTGGAACACAAAGAGATGATACACAAGGAGCGTAAGCCTTAGACACAAGCATAAGAATCACCTACTTCAGATTCCACTAAAGATAGACGACCTGTTCCTAGGTGCACCATCCTCTATTCAACAAGCAGTGAGATTAGCTAGAACAGGATTAGAAACACAGGATTCAATTATCAAAGCGAGTGAAGAAACAAACTAACAAACAAGTCCAACAAGAACTAACGAACAAGCAAAGAGAAAAGTCAATAAAAGAAGGGATAGCTACCTATCATTACCTAAACTTCTATATAATGTAAGTGAAACAAGAACTGGAATTGCTTAGGATGAAACAAGAACAGAGCTTGCAGATGCAGACTAAGTGATAACTCCCCTTGAACACAAAACAGAATTCACCCTCAAACACTTGCTCACTCTCTGACTCCTGTCCTGACTCGTTGCTATAACACTGCTTCCTCTCTCTAAGACTTTCACTCTACTATCTGAAACAGCTTTGCACTTAACCGCCGATACTTGATTCTTTTCTAAAGCTAAAGTGATTGGCACCGGGCAAGAATCTCTATAGTATGTATAAGTGGAATACTAGGTATGGTTGCTGGCTGCGGGTAACTAACCTACCCGAGTGCTTCTAAAGCCCATTATTATATGTAGTAATTCCATTCTATTCAATGGAGTCCTAATTTCTAGCGTCAGTAAGAAGTCTTTGTCTCCTATAACGCTAGGCTTGAGTTAGCGCAACGGCCGAGCTCAACTCTACTTCAATACTTAGTGAGGTTCGAAGCTATGCTCTGTGTTTTTCATATTCCTCACTATCAGAGGCGGACTAAGCACTTGCAGAAGCATCAGATCAGATAATATAAGATTGCCTAAGTCGTAATGAAGATTGCTTGTTCTCTCCATCTCGAAGTTCAACATTCCAATCAGCAGGAGCAGGAAAAGATGGATGTGTCCTGTTTTCGGGAGCAAGAGAAGCAACCAGGCTAACGTAGGTATAGATATGTGAAGAGCAAGTATCGTTTTCTCCCGTTAGTGAGTTCTGGGGAGTAAGGAGTGTTTTTTTAAGCAAAAGGTCAGCAATGCGGTTTACTATTTTCTATATAATGCAGCAAGAGAAGATTCTATGAGTGGAACAAGTAAGGGTGAACTACCGTAGTTCTGTTAGTTGGGGGCGCTAGTCGGTTTAGAGTTTGTTGCGCATGTAGGTTAGGAAGAAATAGAAACTTATCTCACCGGTCAAAGAAGTCTCAGCCAAGTAACTTAGCAACTACATTTCCGACTCCTGTTACTGTTCCTGTTTGTAGTGACTTGGCGCCTGCTTGGCGGAGTTGGAGCGGAGGGCTTACGTGAGTCTGCATTAAGTAAATAGGGTCTGCTCGACGAAAACTATCCTTAGAATGAATTGATTCCTAACATCTTTCTGGCTCACTTGCGGGTTCCGTTGCTTATACCGCTGATGCTTATTATCCCGATACTGCTTCTTTGACCTTCGTTTTTGCAACAATAAATGATGTGATGGTTGGTTACCTTTTCCTATCATACAGAGCGGGGAACAACAAGAATTCTTTATCTTACTGAATTTAGATAGTGGGGCGTTAGCATAGAATGTTTGTAACCTGACTGTTCACCTTTTGCACTTAGTGAATTAAAGCCAGCTAAGGCGGGAAAGAAAGAGGGGCTCTGGTAAGAATAAAGTATCTAGTAGCTCATAGTAGGTTAAGGTAAAAGAAAAGGTATGGTGTAAGGTCTATGTTAGGGAAGGGAGTATATATTTCCATTAATGTTTGAGTGGAAAGGAAAACTCTGAATGAAAGAAAGGAACTCACCTGCCCATAAATAAGGAATGAAAGAGCTAACTAACGTTGACGCTGACCCTGACCCTTTACCACTGAGTCCTGTGTTCGTCCACTAGAACAGGAATTCGACTTGAAGAACCCGCTTGCTTAGACTTCGACTCATGAACTGCTCCTGTTTCTTCTGTTGAAACAGCTCCCGCTTCCGATTCCTCTTCTAATCTATCTGAGGCTGATGATCCAACAAGCACGTTCGAGGGGGACTTCCACTCTCACTCCAAGAACTACTTACAGCTGACTCACAGCTAACCGTTACGTCGGCCAACACTTATTCTTCTCCCGCTTCGGCTGAGGCTTCTTCTGTGTCAAAGACTTCGACTCTTCCTACTACACCAGGTGCTTTTCCATCAGCCTCTCGCTTTTGCTCGAGCTCGAGTTGGGATCTCCCTTTTGACTTAACTACAGAAAAGGGTGGCTGGCAGCATAATACACCCAATGGAAAGACTCCCGCTAATAGAAAAAGGATCTGCGGATGAGAACGAGAGCAGTACCGATAGCACCCTTCCTGTTCCCTTGACTAGTGAGGGTAGCCATCACCAGGGCCGATGATCCAACCCTATACGGAGATGCCCTGATGATGATGGGCGTGATCCATAGCCGATGTTGGCTGGAAGCAGTATCCGTTGAAGCTATTCCGCACCCCTTCGAGTATCAGATCGATATGTTATTCGATATCTTCCAGCTTCTTGTTCATCAAGTACCAGTACGGAATCAGATCAAGCATCCGGGGCTTAATCGGGCTCATAATGGGAAGAGGACCAGTTATATCAGCTTCGACGTCCCTGACGTCAGTACCAAAGATGAGTAACATCCTAACAAAGTAGCTAGTAGTTCCAGAATCCACCCTTTGGGAAGAATCATCAACTCGGGGACGAATCTCAAGAATCAGATCAAGTCGATAGTCCAGTAATGGAATGAGTCTATAGTAAGGGTTGTGCTTTCGACTAGTTTACGTCAAATGCCTAGAAGAATTCTGCTCTTATATAGTAAAGACTCAGAGAATGCATCGGAAGAAGAAGTTCAAGCATAAAGTAAGGATACGGAATATCAAATAGAGAGTAATCCCACAAAAGGGGCGGACTCAACAGACTCAGGGGTGCTACTAGAGAAATAAATGAATGAATTTTCCGGAATCGTCTTGTCTTCTTTCAAAGCAGCAAAGGAAGTGCAATAACCCATTCTTATGCAAAGAAAGGCTAAGTCAAAGAAGAGTTGGTTCGGTATCGAACCGAAATCCATGGTAAAACCCATCACTGGCCGAGTGCCTCTAAAACCTTGAACTTAGCCAACCCGGAAGGCAAGACATCTCGCATCTCTCTCTATTAAGGCAAGTGGTTCCTCAAACGTTAGTTCTTTTTAGTAGTTAGGACACAGTCAAAAGCAAGTCGACATGATCCTCCTTTGACTTCCTATACGACGGTAGAGGGCCATTGAGGAATAATGTCTCAGAATATTACCTGGTGGCGAGAGTCGTCAAAGCATCATGAGAAGACTCTATTCCTTTCCTTTCCCTACGACCCGGAGTGAGCAGTGAAGATCGATCAGTTACCCGAGCCTCTATTTATGCCGGGCCACAGGAGGACTTATGTCTTTGACTCCAATGTAAGCTCAGAGGAACTAGGGAATAAAAGAATATAAGAAAGAATAGAACTCGCATTCATTCATTTAGATATAAGAAAGAAAAGTCACCTAACTCAACAATACCTCTCGGGGGGCGAGAATGATTCGAGCCGTATGAGGAGAAAGGCCTCCTATAGTTTATGGGGGAGGATTGATTCTTTACATCTATACCAGTTTCTGGGGGAGCATTGTTTCTTTACATCTATACCAATGAGCCATCTATGGAATGGTTTCAATTGATGTTCGATCCCGAGGATAAGGGGGAGATCTTTGAAAAGTGGGTTTTGATGATCCGATAAAGAAGAAAACGGATTCAAACGTTCCCGCTATTCTATATTTCCTTGAAAAGGGCGCTCAACCTACAGGAACAGTTTCTTACATTTGTCAAAGTCAGTATTAATTTGATTTCAAGAAAAACCATTCATAAAATATAGGGATCTAATAATAATCTCAATAAATCTTTGTATTCTTCTTGACTAACTCTGAAGAAAGTCAATTCACACCTTACTGAACTTATAATGTACACAAATAGAATGGAATGGAAAATGGAATGGAATAAGAACAGCTGCTCGAGTCGACATCGAGACGTTACTAGCCCTAAAAGAGATGATAGTTGACACCTTGCCTTACTTAGTCCTTGCCTTACTTCTAATTACATTTTATAGAATTCTGTAACCTCACACCTTACTCTCTGAAATTGATTCGAGACTTGATCCCATCAGAATCTAGTAACCACAGGATGATCCCAATCTCCTTCTTTTAGTACAATAATTGGAGAAAGAATGAAAACGAACCCTTGCCCGCTTTTAGATAGATTCATAGTACTGTGACTTATGGGCTAACATTCAATGGATTGGAAAGAGGAGCACGCGATGTTACTATAATGTAGTGTTTCAGGTGTGCCATGAATTCTGATTTGGGAGTGAATCTTCCCTTTCTTTATTAGATGCTATTTCGACTTCTTCTTCCAGTGCATCAAATTGAGGGTCGACAGGTTACGCTGCTAGTCTACAACCGCCAGTGGTTCTACCTAAGGGAATTGTTCAATCTAAATGCTACAGAGCGAGTGCTCTTCGTGTAGTGATGGAGATGGGATGTCCTCCTTAAGAAGTTCTTCGACATTAAGGTACTGTACTCTATAGGGAGGCTGTCTATCGCAAATCCAAGGGTGGCGACCTTCGCACGCGCAATTACTTAAATAAGAGCTTGGAGTCATCGCAACAAAAAGAGTGATGACACTCGAAAATGAGAATACCATTTGCATTCTGGATAAGGAGTGGAGGGCCTATTGGGCGGAAATCCAAAATAACCTCGAGCAGGCTCTGTCTCAAGACGAGTATAAATGATGACTCTAGTTCTGGAATCGGTATCTCCTGATCAGAGCGCAATTCATGCTCTTTTTCGAAAGACGCTTGATGAGCATCTGTACTTGTTGTAAATGCCCCACCTGATGATGCCGTTCTTTGACGAGACGCGTGCTCGATGAGGAACTCCCGCTCCGCCGCTAGGACAGGGAGGAAATCCGTCTATTGACTCAAATGTTCGCGATCAACTTATTACTCAGCTCTTTGGATCTAAATCCAATTCTAGGGCATATTGATCATAAGGATTACGGTTTCTTAGGAATTATGCCGTCGATTTCTATTATCTCCGTGATAGACTAAACTCCGCCCTGCCCTGTTACACATTTTCCATTCTTTTGGTTACTTTACTCATTCTTGTACTAACTCCTCCATATGCGGGGTTTTCTTACTGGGGTGTATTGGTAAGCCAGCAACCAGTAATGTAGGCGCCACAACTCCAAGTTCTTATCTAGTAAGAAAGAGTGTTCTGACTGATGAGCGAGTGAGTCTGACAACAGCCCGTAATTTGGAATATCTCTGCGGAAACTCTACTCTACATTTGGAATATCTCCGCTTTGTAAACCCTTTAGGAGAATTCCAGTGGATTATGCTATGCTATGGAAAGCATGCGAAACGAAATCCTTTGATTGCTTATTATGGATAGTCAGTCTTTCTTGTTCCACTAGCAAGGCAAGGACTAAATGATCACATGTCAGTTTCGTTATTACAACCTTCTTTTTGTATGGCAAAGACAAAAAGCTACGCGCAAATTCTCATTGGATCTCGCTTGTTCTTAACTGCGATGGCTATTCATTTAAGTCTTCGGGTAGCACCACCAGATCTTCAACAAGGTGGAAATTCTCGTATTCTGTATGTACATGTTCCTGTGGCTCGGATGAGTATAGTGACTTATATCGCTACGGCTATAAACAGTTCCTTATTTCTATTAACAAAACATCCCTTTTTTCTTCGCTCTTCCGGAATCGGTACTGAAATTGGTGCTTTTTACACTTTTTTGACCTTAGTGACTGGGGGGTTTCGGGGAAGGCCTATGTGGGGCACCTTTCGGGTATGGGATGCTCGTTTCACTTCTGTATTCATCTTGTTCCTTATTTACCTGGGTGCACTGCGTTTTCAAAAGCTTCCTGTCGAACCGGCTCCTATTTCAATCCGTGCTGGACCGATCGATATACCAATAATCAAGTCTCCTGTAAACTGGTGGAATACATTGCATCAACCTGGGAGCATTAGCCTATCTGGTACATCAATACATGCTCCTATGCCCATTCCAATCTTGTCTAACTTTGCTAACTTCCCCTTCTCCACCCGTATACTATTCGTTCTGGAAACACGTCTTCCTATTCCATCTTTTCCCGAATCCCCTTTCACAGAAGAAATAGAAGCTCGAGAAGTAATACAAACTAACAAAAACCTAGTTCACTCGCTGTTGCATCCATGGCTCTGAATGGTAAAAGCGCCCAACAAGGAGAAATGGGCTAATTCGTAGGTTCGATTCCTACTGGATGCGCCGCCTCTGAAAGAAATAAGTACGTCCATCCCTTATACGTAAAGCAGTAAAGCAGGATACATTTCCAGGAAGTAAGTACGTCCATCCCTTATACGTAAAGCAGTAAAGCAGGATACATTTCATCGTCGTTTAACATAGGGTTAACTCATCAAATGAGAAATCCATGACTCTTCAAGATTCAATCCATTCTGAAGCGTTAACGTATTGCCTGTTTTCGTATCGGCTAATGTAAGCTGTGAAGCAAAGCGACTCTATCTCCGTTATTTGTTGATGTGCCTATTGCTCTGAAGTCTATCGTCCTGGGCTGGGCGCAGGGAAATCATCTCTCTTCTAGAACTGTGTTACCATAAGAGGTATTAAAGCAAACAAGCAACGCAAGTGGTAGAGAACAAGCAAAGGAACACGTACCAAAAGAGTAGGAGTAGAAGAGAGCCCTTAGGGGGGTTATTTGCCATCAAATGAGTTGAACAGAGGAGACGAGAAAGCTTGGTTCGTGCTCTTGTTTCGGAGTATCGTTCAGTTCGAGTTAAGTCGACAACACAATAAGGATTCTAATATGGAGTCGGATCAGATATACCCGTTGCGCTAACAGAGTCATTTGTTTCAAGGGGAGGAATTCCTGCAGTGTCGAGTGTTGGTATTGCGGTTCAGTCAGAATACGAGTATCCCTCTGGTTTGAGTTTTGTAAGGAAAGGAAGCCGAATCCCTAGCAAGTCCTGTGTTCGTCGGCCTTTCTAGCCGCTGCTTGTCTGTTCTTTCCTCTTCTTGCGTCTGTAGTAGTTGTTCGTCGGATCAGAAGCGGATGCCGAAGAATGATCCGTTGCTGGTAATATTACTGGGGTTCTATACTATAAGGTTAGCGGGTAAGCTCGGTGAAGCTGTTAACCCAACAAGTCATTACTTATGTATAAGTGTTTGTATGGTCCTCGGCTTCTCCACCTGCCTCTTCTCTTTCCACTCAAAAGTCAGTAATTTAAGAGCACAGAGCACTAGGGTAGTCACTTAGATTTCCCCATCCAATAAAATCAAGGAGACTTCGGGCCAACTTTTCGGCTTAAGGAGCTTCGAAGGCTTAACCGAAGAGGTGGGCAAGGTGTTGCGCGTCAGCGAGGACTTATTCAGAGCACTAGTAGTTGCTTTGCCTGGTCTTATGGTTAGCAGTTCAACAGCCAGCCTTTCCTAATCAGTGAGAAGGTCACTCCCCAAAATGCCTGCTCTGTGGTGCTTAAGATGACTCGGAGGCGCATATCTGATGACAATGCGGAGACTCTTTAACAAAGTGCAAGGTGGATATCATGGAATTTACAACTATTTATATGGAACCTATATTTCTGGTTGAAATGAGAGGACTTGACATATAATAAAAGTCAACGTCAGTAACAACTCAATCGGCTAACTCCCAATTCTCATATAATATAACAGATCAACTAGAGCTATCGGACATTTTGGATTCGGTAAACTATTCACAAGAATGAATTATACCCTTTGATCTGTCTGTATATAGCTAATCAATCCTATTACTTCTGTTCTGGCCCCGGGGGCTTTCCACACTTTCGGAAAAACAAACTAACCCCACCTAGTTAGCGGTCCAATGAAGAAGACTCTGTAAACCTATTTGTAGATCTACGAATTGCTTTCTTGCTCTGATTAGGCTTACACAAATAAAGAATGATTTGAGAGTTCCACCATCCTATTATAATAAGATTCTCCCATCTCTGCCTTACTTAGTGATAATTCTCCTAAAGCTTATAGGACAAATAGATTTTCTCTTATTTTGTGACTCCTCGATATAAAGTATAGATAAGTAGAGTGGCATAAGTGGGGCGACTCCTCGATCTCAAGTATATATAGGTAGGGTGGCGGGGCAGGGTCTATGTTGAACTCCCTGGTGGTGCTGATGTCGAAAAGAGGTATTCCATCTACAAAACAAACAAGCTTCCGCTTTACCTACTTACTGGATTTTAGTACTTACTTGATTTGAGGTCTAAGGGCGAACATCTGTCTATGAAAGCGACTGGTCGAAGAGGGCGGTCTCTCTAGCGTTGACAGCAACTCTTTCGGCTAAGGTAACTATACTATGTACAAAAAGAATTGCCAGTAAGCCTATTGATCGTGCCGTATCTTTTTCTATTGATTTCAATGGTAAGGAAGATCTCGTCGGCATCAATCGGACCAATGATCAAGCATCGGATGTGGAAAGTTGCCTATGCGCCTTTCTCCTTAATCCAATTCACACTTAACTTTACATAGATGTCGTGCGAAGCCTAGAAAGACCATCTCAGATAAGACGGGTTGAAGCCATTATTCAGTATGAAAGAGCATATGCAATGATACAATTCAGTATGAAAGAAGCATATGCAATGATACAAAATGGTTCCGCGGCTATCGATCTGGAAAGTGCAAAGGGCAATATCATGAAGACAGCGTTTTTCTTTCATCAGCATCGACTATATAGGATCGGTACTTAGACCCGTTAGTAGGCTTTGGCGCACACCTATTAACTTCCAATAGAAAAAAGGCTATGACATCAGTACAACAAGAACGCTATGACATCAGTACAAGACCTTCAAGGCTTATGTATGTGGCTATTTTACGAATTCCAAATAGATTCCATTTTGGCCTTTCATCACGGATGTCGCAACAGGAGCGGTGAGAGTCTTTCTTTTGCCTGATTCCTTGTTGAACTTAGCACGTAGACCTGCTATGCTCCTTGAACTTGGAACTACTTACTTTACTTCACACTGGACCTACTTAAGGGCTAAAGCAGTAGAAAGTCTCGTCTAAAGTAGCCAGTAAGATATCAACAACAAGCACTCCTTGACCGAGTCATAAGTCTGGAACCGTTGAGGGCGAGAACTGAACGTCTTGTTATCTTTGCGTATAAGTAGGGTAGCCAGTAGTCGGCATTAACCGCATAGTGGGCATGAGAAAAGAGCTTATATATACGATTCTAGTGATTGACTTAATGATTCTAGTGATTGACTTAGTGCTGAAGAAGAACCTCTATCTCCCACAAGACTTTAAGAACCGAGTGCAGCTGATATTCCTTTAGCTTTAAGCGCGTAGTGGGCATTCTCTTCGACTTCTGGAAAAGACCCAGACCCGCTGTAGCTCCTTCATAGTCCTTATAGCTATTCAACATAACCGTACCTTTCCTTTCCTTAATTCAACAAGCAAGAGTTTTCAAGCAAGAATCCGCAACGGGAATTCATTGAAATACCTGAGTCTAGCCTTCAATGGTGCCATATGAATGATTAGGGAAAGCCATAAGTTCATCAGCAGAACAAGCAAGTCGTATAGTAAAGATAATAAGTAAAGAAAAATACCAACGAGTTTTGTTTTGTATTGGGAGAGTTAGTAGCAAGTCCTGGTTGCCTTACTCGGAACTATACTATATATAATATATCGGGTTGGTTTCCTCCTTACTATATATAATATATCGGGTGGGTTTCCCTACTTACAAAGAAAGTCCAAATACTGCTATAGAAAGAAAGTCCAAATAAGGTTTCCTCACAGCTGACAATCAAGTCACCTCATTGCCCGTTGAAACCTCATAGCTTACTGCTGGCTCAAGTCATCTCTTTCATTCTAGGAGTGCTTTCCCTTGTTTCAAGAGCTTGTTCGTTCATAGGAAACACATTGCATTTCAGTACGGTACCAACATAAAGCCTTTCCCTTTGGACTTATTATTCTATTCCCGTTATGCCTAGCACCGCTAAAGCTCCTGCACCAGCTTCCACTCAAATTATTGACAACCCGTGTAGTGGGCTCTAGCACTCCATAGGGACGGACCGTGATACACAAGATTCAGTACATAGTGGCGCTCCGGAAGTCAAGTGACCAACAACAAAGATACTTAAGAAGATGAGTTTCCCGTTTTCTACTTGATTCTTTTTCCCTGAACGCTTACCTGAGCACATTGCCCCATACTACTTTGGATTAGAAATGGCCTCTTTTATCGCTTATTTCCTCTTTCATGCAGATCTATGCACCTGAACAAGCAAAACGTAAGGAGCAAATCCGCGCTATTCATTCACTTCTGTCTATGTTCCATAATTATGTGCTTCTCCTAGGAAAGTGACTGTATTCCACGAAATGAATTCTCTTCTCTTTCTCATGGGAGGATCAAATAAGGGAACTCCTTTTCTTGGATGAAGGGCCTAGACGGAAAGACAGGATAGATAGAGATTGGATTCTTGCTTCCACATGCCACCCGCGAAAAGTCAAGTAATAAGTCCCTAATAATGTAGCATCAGGAAATTATGGTAAGCCAAGACAAGGATAGATCCAGGGAAAGGCAAAGCACATCAGGAACTCAGAAATGGGAGAATTCTTTCTTCTGTTCCCCGTTGTGGAAGGCTGCAAAGATCAAAGGCAAGGTGCAGTGCCGACCACCTCTTTCTATCTCTATTTCCTTGTCTATATCTCTATTGCCTACTACCCCTTTTGAGATTTCCGACCACCTCTTTCTATCTCTATTTCCTTGTCTATATCTCTATATCCTTTGTCGTCTCTATCTCCGACCACCTCTTTCTATCTCTATCTCTATTTCCTTAGTTGTTGACCCGCTTTATTCCCTTCGTGAGACAGACCAGACCATATCGGATGAACTGACTATTAGTGTGGGTTAATATGCCAGACAAGTTATCCGCTCATAGCTATTTTGCCTTAGGCCACTATTTATTGATACATATAATATATAGAAAGAGGAATCCAGCCAATAAGAGATATAGGAACACACTGTTATAGAAGAGAGATTCTGTGCTTATAAATTGCTGTAGGTAGAGCTGAACCTAGTCTCCCTAACTATTAGATTATTGACTGAACAAGTGATTTCTGTAGGTAGAGCTGAACCTAGTCCCCGCTCCGCTCTCGCTTCGCTCTCCCCTTCCCTTACGTCCTTGCCTGCACCGACCGGATTGCTTTACTGAGGAATTGAGTTAGTTCACAGACCATTGCCCCAAACCTTTCCCCACCAAGCTCGAGAAGCAAGTTTTAGGCTATCTCATGATTGTGAAAGAATGCCTAGTCCGGAATGGAAAAAGAATAGGCTAGACACACATGAATCAAAACCAGAGAATATAGGCTGGACACACATGAATCAAAACTAGAGAATGTAGGCTGGACACACATGAATCAAAACCAGAGAATGCACTGTAGTCTATAAGAGGAAGAGAGAGAAAATGCACTGTAGTCTATAAGAGGAAGAGAGAAAATATAGAAGGAGAAGGAGAGCCTGTTAACCTAAGAATTGAGTCGAGTGAGTTCGCGGGGTGGAGGTTCTTTCTTACTTACTCTAAATTGGAAGGTAATGAATTTATGACTCTTCTTAGTTTGGGAGTAATGGATTGATTTAGTCTTAATAGGGCTGACGTACTTCCTCTGGTCTAGTCAGGATGGTTTTCGCTTTGGATCTCCTTGGTTGTCGTGGGCATGCCAAATTCTTTCTCAATGATTGGTGCGAGCGTGCCAGGAAATTGTTATACAAAAGGAAGATGACTTCTATCAGACAATTGTCAAGAAATTCTTTCATAAAACCGAGGCTAGGTCCCCTCAATGTGTAAGCGAAGCGGATGGTATTCAGACGACTTTGTATGACTACTTGACTCCTAAGTGGAATGAAAGAAATTAAGGATTTTATGAATCTAAGAATCAAAGACGTAAATAAGACATTCTCAATCTTATGAGAGGCGCGAACTAAAGAAAGAGTTGTATTAGAATATTGTATGATTCAGACAAGGAAAGAGCCTAGTTAACTGCTTATAAAATCTTGGAAGAGGGGGCCTCGTGTAAAAAAGAGATAAGTCTACCTAACATACTTTAGAGTAAGAGACTTCTGGGTGAGCGCCCCCCTTAACCTTGCTTCTGAATCTCTTCGGACCGCTCTACGTGACTCCAAGCTCCAACCGCAAAGTAAGCATCATAGCTCTGACTACGCGAAGAGTCATCTGCTGCACACCCACCACTTCCTTCTCTACTAACCTAAGACTCAGAATATGCACCTTCCATCTCTTTACCTAAGACTTCCAAAGAGAATATTACCTTCCGGCTCTCCAAACCTAAGACTCAGAAGAGAATATTACCTTTCCTTTCCTTTACCTAAGACTAAGAAGAGAATATTACCCTCCCTTTCTTTACCTAAGAAAGACTCAGAATAGAGTATTACCCCCCAAGAAAGACTCAGAATAGAGTATTACCCCCCAAGAAAGACTCAGAATAGAGCCAGAAAGACTCAGAATAGAGTATTACCCTCCCTTTCTTTGGAACCTGGGCCCTCTAGTCTCTCTCTCTCCAAAAGTATGTTTTGAATTGGACTGTTTTTTTGATGTACATATGAGATATACAGAGAATAGATATAAATACACATATGAGATATACAGAGAATAGATATAAATACACATACACATATGAGATTATGTGGATTCTATATTGACCTAGCTATAGGCTCTCTTAACTATTAGGGCTCTCACTATTAGTTATAGAGTAGTTCATATAAGTAGTTCATATAAGTAGTTATAGAGTAGTTGAATATAAGATTCTTTGATGAAGTTAAGTAGAGTATAAACAAGCAAGCAATGTAGTGTTTTACTTCATTATATAATCTATCTGTTACTTATTACTTGAAACGAGATACTTGCAATCAATATAGTAGGGGAGCGCATTAACAAGAGAAGATCACTCCTACCGCCTCGAAGACAGGACTTGCTTATAACTCATTAAACCATATTCTATTAGCTCTTTACTTGAGCACAGTTAAGCTCCAAAAAACATCTATTGTAATGAAAAAAGTGGAGCGGCCCTGCCGCGCAACGTTAGTAGTTGCTTGGCTGTTGCTACCGCCCAACGTCTTGCTTAGTTGCTTGGTCATTAGTAGTTGCTTGGCGGCTTTGATACCGAAGCCAGAGAAGGAGAAGAGCCAGACTTCATCTTAGTAGCTGATGTCACCCGTATTCTAATCACTAAGGTAACTAAGGCCAGAAGATGAAAAGATATGATCTATTTTATTGAAATATGAAGCTCAATTGTTGTAGACACTCGAAAGCCTGTTACATCATTAGAGAAGAGAGTCCGAGAGTCAGCGTTTAAGTGGAAAGGAACTGTTAAAGCTTATTATGCTTATCTTATGCAATTCGATTCAATCGATCAAGAGAAAGATACAATGCACTCAAAGCCTAAGTCAGAAATCACCTCTCCGGCAGTTTCGCTCATCTATCGCCTTTATCGGTCGAGCTCTCATCCAGAATATTTCCCCCACTTATTAGTCTAGGTCAACAAGCAAATAAACAAGCAACGAAAGCCTGACTCGAGGCTGGCCCAACCCTATGATCGAATACCGGACGGTACATAGACCTGAAGAGTGCCTTTTCACTGAATTCCTGTGTGGAGTGAACCTAATCAAAATGAATTGAATGCTACTAGCTACTACTACTAAGAAGAATAATCTAAGTGTGGAACCGGACTCCTTACTCCTGAGAACTCTGCTAGGCACAAAACAAGTTGCACTCAGCTATGCAACGCTATCTCTAGGCAAAGAGTACAGAATTATTGACTTTCGCACCACTCACTACAGCTTCAAGAACTCCGTTAGCCCCGTTGCTTCTTCCGTTGCTTGTTTCATTGCTCTTTATAACAATAATGAAGATAGCGTTCATTGTATAGAATAAATGAACTTTACGGAGCATTGCTTCAAAACAGCTTCTGCTTACTGCTGGCTTCTCCAAAGAACAGCTTCCTGCGCATCAACAACACTTTAAGAACCAACAACTAAGATCAAGCCAAGAACTGAATCCAGAGATGCTTCACACACCGATCCGTTGTTACATGAGTATTAGATTCGATCAGATCTCGTCGACTTAATTCACACGGAAGATTCAGTTGCTTCGGCTTCGACTCCTTACTTCAGAGCCAATAACTTCTCTAGTATATAAATTATTCCTCACTACAGCAAAGGAGAACACATTAGGTGGTTTGCCCGGAACAAGGGCGTGAACTCAACTCTCACAGGCAAATAATAGAATGGATTTCACTCCTGAATTGGTACACTTATGGTCCTTACGCGAGCCCATTAATCACCGATGTCGGCATATGAACAAACCCTGCCCCCTTACTTTATTATACTATAGCTAATGTTAGATGCTGGTATAGAATCAAAGTCGAGTGGAACAGTAACCGCTTTTTCTCCTGTTTTGCATTCTGCTTTTGGATACTGGATTTCTTCCAATCCATCTTATATGCCTCTGATCCCGATCTTTTCAACTGCTTTTGCTGAAGATCTTCGCTTTTTTTGTGATTTCTAATTTATTGTCTTCCCCGACCCTACCTCCCCTAAGGCTACTAATCATGTATTCTTTCTTGCTATAGTACTAGAACCAAGTCCTATTTAAAGGATAACTGATTGTATGCCGCAGCTTGCCCGTTGTAAGTGACACTTGTATACTTGTCTACTTATCTGCTTGGCCCGGTATTCTGACTTTCCTAGTTATGAGTTATATCTGTGGCAGCGGGTGCCCATTCTGACTGTTATAGGTGGAACTCCCCTATGTTTACATACTTCTCAGTAATTCCTCTGAGCCTTCTTAACTACTCTATTAGTTTGGACTACTCTCCTATTAGGTTGTATACCGCTATGGGGCAATATATTGATTATCTTATTTTATGGTTCGCTAGTCTCGGTAGTATCATGAAGAGCCGGAGCTGGGGTTTTAAGAGTCATCGTTGGGGGAGTTAGTTTCAGTGCGGGTATCTAGTTTTCAAGTAAGTTCAGTCAGCATAGTCGTTTGGCAGGGCAGCTTTTAGGCTAGTAGTTGCCGGTTTGCATTGAAGAAAGAAAGTAATGAGTTAATAGGAGAAGTAATAGGTAACGCTTGTATCGATAGAACATAGAATAGTCTCAATACGAATAGTCTCAATACAATAAAAGAACAAAAGATAGTTTACTCTGTGCCAACTCCATTCTTAAGATAGTGTCTTCAGTGCCAATGCTATTATGACTTTTGAGTTGAGGTAGCGGGAATGAGATAAAGCAGTGTCAGCCCCAGAGACAGTAGAGCAAGGTTCGAAGTCAATAGTAAGAGCCTGCTAGTTACGGAGTGAAGTACGAGAAGCACTGTTTGTAGTCTAGTTAGCAGAAAAGTAAGCCTGTTTGTATGTTAAGCTCTATTATGAAAACCTGTTGGGTCTCTGTGGCCTGTTTGTCAGTAGATCGATTCTTATTATCTGTTAGTTAAGCGAGCTATAGCCCGTTTGCCCGTCGTTCTATTCTAGTGGAGTAGCATAGTTCCGCCTTGTTTTCCGTAGGCTAGGCTTTCAGCACCTTGTTGTTATTATTTCGATTTGGTATTGATAGCTCCCTTCTTATTTGCAGAGGAATAAGATTTGGATATCGCGGGTTTTGCAGTTTTATAGTAAGGAGCACGGTAGAGCGAACCCCGGGAGTGCGAGTTCAACTGGGGAATCATGGGAATAAATAATGGTTGGTGTCTTTAGTTTCATTCGTTAGGACATGCTCTTATACCTACTACTCAATGTCTTATAGCTCATAGCCCAAGACAAGACAGATAGCCCCTTGAACTTATTAGTTTGATTCCCTTCTTCAGGGTCGAAGCCTTGGTAGTCACAGTGTAATTCCTGGTCCGGGTGTCAAGTCTTAATGATGAGTTTGCTTCCTTCCTGTAGTAGTAAGAGTTGGGTTTGGTCAAGAAGTAGTGCAATGTCAGTAAAGTAAGTCCAGGTTCAGTCCTGTGTTTGGTGCATACATTCTCTATTCCTGTATTACTAGCCTCAATGCTATATTAGAAGATCCAATATTGGAAGCTGCCCCCCAAATATTCCCTTGTTCAACTCCATCTTTTGAGCTCAATTACATCGACCCTTGTATCGTTGGAATTGTATAAAGTAATGGCAGAGCAGACTAATAGGCAGTAGAGCAATAACGCATTCCAAAGAATTCTCATAAATTGTTTGTTCGTTTTTGAGGCCCATAGGCAATAGAGTCAGTATCCGAATCCGCAGTTCCAGTTTGGAGTAGCGAGGGAGTCACTCGAGTCTATTAATAAGTAAAGTCAGCCTAAAAGGCAAGGAGCACCCGGGCAGTAAGTTAAGACTAACAGAAAGGAATGCCATGTCAGACCAACGGATTTGAGGGCGGAGGCAGCTATAAGGCAGGTGTGGAATACTCAAACTAGACAAGCAAGCCTTAAAGAAAAGAGCGTAAAACAAAAGCTAGCAAGCAAGAGTGAAAGACAGGAGCGGTAGCCTCACCTGTAAGGCAAGATGTGAGAGGATTGCCCCTTTGTTGAGTTAAGTCTGACTAAGTCTTGAGTTGAATCCACCAGACAAGCTACAACTATACAAGCGACTCCTAACTCGAACTCAGTAGTTGTCCCACCAATACACTCAAAGAAAACTGGGAGAATCCAAAAGCAAATGACGCATTTTGTTGTTGTTATTACTTGTTATGTGTTCGGTGCGGTGGCGCGGTAGCGAGTGAAACACTCCTTTATCTAATTCTTATTATCCCTTAGATCAGTCTGACACTCTGCTCTCTCGTTCCTTAGCTCAACTATGGGTGTTGGCATCCTTAGCTCGGGTACTCTTATCCGTAAATAGATAAAGAGCTAGGTTTGACAAGGAAGGGTCAACTTATATGCGAGGGTGATAGCATAGGTAGTTTGAAGGCGGGCAGTAGAAGGATCATGGGTGAACTAAAGAATCAAAGTGCAGAAAGTAAGCCTGCTTTCCTGTAGCCCTATTCTCATAAGGCAAACTTCAATTCCCGGTCCTCAAATCAATGTATGTTAGGCGGAG
Source organism: Musa acuminata subsp. malaccensis (assembly GCF_000313855.2). Taxonomy (NCBI): domain Eukaryota; kingdom Viridiplantae; phylum Streptophyta; class Magnoliopsida; order Zingiberales; family Musaceae; genus Musa; species Musa acuminata. The sequence goes on from NW_008991497.1 coordinate 297,740, forward strand.
ACGGTTCCATTCTTGGTCTTACTTCTTTGGTTCTATGTCCTACAGCTTATTAGTAGTCATGATATTCTTATACCAGTGGGTGCCCGACCACTCAATGAAATGGTTATGTTACCATAGAATGCGCTTAACCTCTTCAAGAATGAGCTCCCTAACACTGCTTTATTGTTACCTGAGTGACCCAACATTATATAAGAGAATGATATCACTGCTTTGAATACAGAAAGAAACAAGGAAAATTCGACATCAAACTCGGAATCCACTCAATACTCAGAAGAGTCTGGCTAAACCCATAGGAATCAAGAAAGAAATCCAGTATAAATAAAGAACTCAATCTACTAGCTCATTGGGAGAAGAACTCAATGCTGTAATAGAAGAATCGAAGCGGAGCTGGCTGGATCAGTAAAGTATTGTTCGGAAAGAGAAAAGTCAGGGATGCTGTGCTAAAGGTCAGGTCAACAGCAAGCGGTTTCAGTATAGTTCCTTATTAAGTATAGTTCCTTCTTGTGTTGGTTAAATTACGGGTTTGACTGGTTTACTCTCTCAATCTAGTATTCAAGCAGGATCTGGATTTTCAGAAGGATAATCATCTGTTAGGTAACCTCTTTCTACACTATGTGCTCTAAAGTTCTAATGGAATTGAAGAAGGGAATTTGAATGATCAACTGCTGGAGCTAGTACGGTGGAAAGTGCTGCCGATTCATTGCACTGCTTACGATGAAACTCATTGTCCTGTCTCGCTTACCGCTTACTTATCTTTTGTGACGGGCAATACCTTTTTGACTATGCTTATACTCGCTGGAGTTAAGTTCGTTTTTACCTCCACAGCTTAATGAAGGAGAGTAAGGAGTGAGTCTCGGTAAGCTAAGGCTTATTGTAGCGGGGAACAAGAATGATTCAGTTGCTTCCTATCCTGCTTATTCAATGGGCATGCATAGCTTAACCCCCGGCTTCAGATGTGGAAACGGATCTATATTCTTTACAAGTTTCTACTTATAGTAGATCTCGCAACAAATCATTTCATCCTTCTTGCACCAAGTATCTATATCTAAGGTAGGAATATTACAATGATTTATACCTTAATAGCATTTACATCTTTTACTTGCACATTAGGAGTGACTAAGTAAACCGACTTGCACATTAGGAGTGACTAAGTAAACCCTTCTTTCTGCGCTCGGTGGTGAAACCCGGATTTTCTACCCTTAACTACAAGGAAGCTGTGTAAACCAACCCCTATCATAGACAAGGAAAGGAGCGTAAGCCTACTTAACTCAGTCATTTCTAACTGCCACCCTGTAGCGAAGAATTGAATGAAACTAATAACTCCACTCGCCCCGTCTTTTCAACAAGTAATGGTGCAACAAGAAGTAAGTAACTCGTATTTCAAATAAGCAATGGCTTTCGCACACTAACAAGCTACGGAACAAGTCAAGTTAACAGGAAGGAGGAGTTCTCGTACAGAAATGGGTCATTCTATAAGAAAAGAAGTGTTTGTGCCGTGCCGCCTTCCCTTGTCGTAGAAATAGGTGCCTTCTTCAGCGCTTGAAAGATCTGTATTTGTTTCCTCGGCACAAGAAAGATGACTGTTTGACTTTACTGAAGACAGTTGAGTGAGAGTTGAGTCGACCAGAGAGGAAGAATCCGCAAGACCGGAAAGTTTAGTAAGAAAGTAAGCAGTAAGTGATTCAGTGTCAAAGTAGATAGAAACAGATGAATTTGCTCTGTATTATAGATGAGGGTCACCAACCATAGGCATAATAGTAGAAATGACTCATATAGGCACCCCGAAACTAGACACTTAGATGGGCACCCCAAGATAGGAGTAAGAGCACCTTTGGCGTCGGGAAACAAGCTACCTATCCCGGAACTGTCTTAAGAATTCATTGAATCTTTAGAGCGCAGCGCCGATATCATATATATAAGTGCACCATATGTATGTCACCCTATGCATACAAAGCTATTTACTATGGTACACAAAGAAAGTAGATCACCTGCATAACAAAAGCAGTAGCTATAGCAAAGGAAAAGTGGTTTACAGAGATAAAGCAAAAGCAGTAGCTATAGCAAAGGAAAAGTGGTTTACAGAATCTATGCCCTTCCGTTGGAGCGTGCTGTGAGAATGGACTAAGCCAACCGAACTCGGTTCTTATGTGTTTGTTTGGATTTCTACAGGTTGATAGTATCGTTTCGGTATTATATTACCCACCTGAGTACTAAGAAGAACCTTTAGGCGGTGCCGCTCCGTGGGCATTCAAAAGGGATTCGGCTGGCTTACCGGAAATAGTCAATGGTGTAACCCTTCTTTTGCTTGAAAACCTGCCCCAGGTATGATCGTCGAAAGGATGGATTCTATCTTTGCCATTGTCCTAACGTGAGAGAGTTGTGGAGGAAGCAACAGCGCTAGTTCATAGCTTCGAAACTAACTAAGGGACTTTAGGGAACTCAACTCAACAACTTATTTGATTTATTGCACCAACCCGCCAAGCGTATACTTTCGGGAGGTTAGGAGTTCAATAGGAGTTTCTAGTGTTGAGTTTTGAGTTGGAAGCACTTGTTTCAGTCTCGGTTTTGCTAGGCTTTCAGCACCTTACTACAAGATCAAGTATTAGAATAGGGCAGTGAATCCTCAGTTTCAAGCTATAGCCTTATTAACACCAGTTCAATGCTTTGTATTAGTAGTTCGACCCTTATCGTTAGTAGATTGATTCTCATGGGGAGTATGGGCAGAGTTCAAAGAAGTATTACAAGAATAAGGGTGGCATAATTGTATAGGGGCAGTTCCGCTTTCAAGCGAGGAGCGGGAGAATTCGATAGAGCAGTGTCAAGCTCAGAGGGATTAATAAGTGGCAAAAGGCATACAAAAACATGGGAGAGGCGGACCCGAGCTCGATCATAGGACTTTATAGCAGTAGCGATAGGATCCTAATAAGGAGTCAAAGAGTAATGGAAAGGGTAGTCAGCCTTGGGAACACTTATTCTATATTAGAATAATAAGATCAAGTATTAAGGCCCAGGGAGCTTAGCCTGTTTATCAGCTGTTCCATTCTCATATGCCCAGGTTCCATTCTACAGTCCCCGGTTCAATTCCATAGTTATAGGAGTGAAGCCTTTTTGCCGTTAGGTGTTTTCTTTATAACTAGCTGAGTTCTCGCTCTGGGTTGTTCTTGTTAATGGAGTCGAATACTAAAACAAACAAGCAAGCTGGCGAGCAACTACTTTAAAGGCAAAGAGCCAAGCTATTACTAATAGAGTCAAGTTATTACGAGTCCTGTTTTGGGGATCTGAGGCAATCGGTTCGGCGGTAGAGAAGCAAGATCGAGATCATAAGATTGAGCAGAATATGGATCTTAGGCTAAAGCAGAAGATAGATACGGATCCACTTTAGAAAGGTGCGTTGCGCAAATGATTCTGTAAGTGGAGAGTCCGGAGCAGCTTTCTTACATTCCTTTGGTATGGGCGGGTCATCTTCTCTTATCCGATCTGATCTTCTAGACTCAAACCTTTCTTTTGCTGCTCTGCTCCATTCAAACTTGATATAAGATATAAGGATGGGCTCGAGATAGATTCAATTACAGTTTCAGGAGAGTTGAGATAATCTGCTATTCTGGTTTCATCTGTATCTGTTGGTGAGGAGAGAGGTGAAGGTGATACTGACTATTTTTGTGGTTTGGGCTCTGCAAGTGGAGAAGGATATGGTGCAGGAGAATCAACAGTTGGAGCTGTAGGATTGGAATAAGAAGCCATACGGGTATATATGTCCGGAGTAGCAGATATAATTAGGAGTTGTTGTTCGAGTGAAGTATATTGGTGTTGTCGCAAGTTCCGTTTTCGCCCGTGTTACGCGTTAGTAAGGGAGGCTTAGGATACAGATCCCTCTTTTTCCGACCTAACCTATCCCTTCCTTTCAAATAATTCATTGAATCTTTCTTGTGCCGAGGAAACTCTATTCTTAACATCAAACTTCAACCTAGAAACTCTATTATGAAAGGAGCAAACAATTCGTCCATTCTTGAAAGAGGGGATTCGGCCTTCCCGCTTGCTACGGTTCGGTTTAGTTCCTTGAGCTTTCTTATACTGATGGATTTCCCGCTTGCTTTGCTTCCTTTCTACCTACATTAGCTTCCTTTCTACCTACATTAACTGCTTCCTTCATAAGGCTGGCTTCCATTGTGCTAAGTTCAGTCTTTGAAGTGTAGACCTGAGCCCAACAAGCAAGGTAAAGAAACGGCACTCTATGACAAGGAGCTACTACAGCATCAACACACTCACCTCTCTCTACTTTCACTGAGTAAACTCAAAGATGCATTTCTGACACGGATGATGTTCCATATGATGATGGGAATGTCAACACCCCTTCCTCAGCAATTGCCCCTTTTTCTATATGAGACCCAGAAACGAAACCTTTCCCCCGGGTAGCAGACTTTATAACAGCTGCGGATTCTTCTGACATAGTAATAGCCAGTACTATCTTATTATTCAAGGCTTCAGATACCGCTTTTTCACCTTGTTTCTCTACGAGACTCCACTCATTAACTTAATAGGGCATCAAAGGCTTTATTCTCATTCTTTTCTTCCCAGAACAAAACTTGAAGAACTGCCTGACAAGCGAGACTTATGCATTCAAAAAGAGAATCAATTCGGCTCTTTCTTATGTAACTCTACGACACCACGCCTAAAAAGGACGACCACAACTCGGTGAAAGAAGCCCATAATAAGAAAAAGGCAATAAGTCACGTTTGAGCAAGGGTAGAAAGTCAGTCCTGTTTTCTGCGCGAGTAAGTAAGGAATACTATTTCTAGTTTGAGTCTAATCCTAATGCGAGTTGGGGCGCTCAGCTTCAAGATGCTCACCAAGCAAGATAAACAAGCACCCAACCAACCCGTGTCTTTTAAAGGGAACAAACAACCAACCCCGTCTTTTCAAGAGAACAAGCACCCAACCAACCCGTCTTTTCAATAAGCAACGGAGTACTAAGAACTGACTAATGCCACCCGCTCAAGCAAGCAAGGGAATCCAAAAGCAAACGAGCTGTTAGGTTCCGCACTTATATCTTTTGTCAGTGAAATGATTTCTGTCTTTCCTGTTGAGTTAGCCGTTCTTTACTTAAGGACTGTGTGTAGAGTTTCTCTTCAATTAACTACTGAGTTTTCAAGCTGCAAACAAGTGTGTCTTATACTCCAATTATATCTAATATGTTACTTCCATTCTTTCTTTATAGGGTTTAAAGGGTCACTTAGTTTGTGCTAACGGGGTGCCTAGTGTTATGATTTGGAGCAAGCAAGCTAGTGTTTGATTTCGGGGTGCGCTAACGGTTCCAGAAGCCAACACTATATTGCGCTAACTCATTGGAGCGGATGCTAACGTGATTCAATAAGTCAGTTTAGAATAAGGAGTTATAGGTGACCATCTGACAGAAGAAGTACAAAAAGAAGTTGAAGCAAGCAATAGAACAATAAGAAAAGACATGCACGCCCCGACCCCGAGAGTCATATGTGAATTTATGTAAGCAGGTAGAGCAGAGCCAGCACTGCTGTAATAAGTGTTTAGTTGAGTTACTGTGCTCATAGAGGGGAAGTTCATTTATATGATTGGATTTCGCACCCCCAAACTAACAAACATGTCCAACAAGAACTAACGAACAAGCAAGCAATAAGGGCAGACGAAATGTTGACTCTTTAGTCTAGGGTTCACTGATATGAGTGATTAAAGAACAAGCAAGGGAACAGCGAAAACCGGTAGTGGAGTTCAAGCAACTGACACAAGCTATAGAATAGGAGTAAGCTGTTAGAGAATAGAGTAAGCATAAGAAGGAAGCAGTAAGAGAATAAAGCCAGCAGTAAACAGTTAGAGAATAGAGTGAGCAGTCAGCAGTTACTAAATAAGATAATAGATAGGTGCCCCCGAGAGTAAGCAGTCAGGTTACTATGCTTATAGAGTATGTGAGTTATATTTTCCTCTTTGAGAACTCCTAAGCGAGCTACTTAAGCTAACAGAGTGTGAAAGATGATACCTTGCCCACCTTTCTGCTTGTCTGGGCGTAGACTTGCCTGCGTGTCTTTGAGTTTCATTCTGACTATCGAGAAGGAGCACTAGGGTTGTTGGTCCCTATTCTATCTCTTAATGCGCTATTGCAGTAAGTAGTTAATTATATAACAGTAGAAGCTTCATTCTGTATTGAGAGTTGAGAGCGCCAATAGAAAATCATGGAATCTCTATTGGTATAGCCGCAGTGTATCATCTTTATTGGTAGCGCAGTTTCGGGTACTTACTTGTCCCTACAATTTCTACTACTATCGACAACAGAAGCATAATTGGAATTAGGATCATAAGTTTGAGATGCAGGATCCGGAGTTGGGCGCAGGTGAATAAGCAGTTTCGGATCTTTCTTCCCTGGCTTTATGATACTCGTATTACAACCAACTTATGAGATACTCTTTTTCTCTTATTGCTCTCACTCCTTTGTTAAGAATCTTTCACTTTAATAAAAAACACTATGATTACCACTTTGCACTTCACTTTCTGCCTCAATCCCTTATTTCGATTAACTAGTCAAATGTCAGTTAACAGTCTAGTTTGCTCAGTTTGAATCTGTTTCTCGGCACATGGATGGAGGAGTTTTTGAAATCCAAGTGAAATAACATTCTCATTTTGTCCTTTACTTGAAAAGGAATTAGGGATTAGAAGGCGTTCCCTCGTGTGTCCGGGTAACCTAAACTAGGTTTGTGTTGTTGACCTGGTGAGTATGACAAAGTTGGATTTCATCTTATTTGAAACTAGTGAACTCTTCTCTTCAAGTAAAGTAAAGTAGCCGGATGAAACTGTACTTGCCAACGCAGAAGAGGGAAGGAATAGCAGAAGATGGAAAGGCTAGAGGGCAGATGAACCGATGAAAGAAGCCAGGCCACATAAGACTCTAGGAATAGACATAAGAGGCTACTGGATTCGCACACTATCGGAGTTGGACTCAACAAACAAGGAATTTCCTGAATAGGACACAAACAGTTCAAGCCTATGTTACCAATGCGCTTATGCTGCCTTCACTCAAAAGAAACAAATCAAATAAGCAAAGAATTCAGGAGAAGACCTTAACTTCCGCCCTATAACAGTATAATAACTTCCCCCCAAGCCCATTTGTCTATTGACTACGGTGAATCAAGTACAACATCTATATCTATAGCATTAAAGCGTCAAGCATAAATCTTTGTCGGTTCAGAGCATAAATTGGACTTCTTCCGATTCCACTTGATGAACAACAGCAACCTGTCCATGGCCGTAGTGCCTTTGAAAGCCAAGTGCTCTCCTCCGTTCACTAACTTTCTCTACTCTTTGGAAATAGGAACAGCAGCTGGTTATGGAACAAAGTAATGCTAATTGAGCGAGCCCAGCGCTTAATCATAGACGGGTGGTAGTTTCTCGCCACTGAAGAAACCCTGAAATGGAACTTGAGTTCGTACTCTCCTTAAGTCAAAAACGATGTTCATCTTAGGACTGTTGCTAAAGGATTCCTTTCTGGCAGGAAGCCCAAGCGGAACGGGTTCAAGTAGTCGTCAAAGTGTTTTTCCCCAGATTCTAAGATAAGTGATATAGTCCATTACTCTATCTTTTCCCTCCCTATAGTCTATTACTCTATCTTTTCCTTCCCTCTAATAATAGTTTATTGCTTCCTTATTCTGGCTTTCTTCTTTAGAATAGGATATCGCCCGAAGAAAGAGGTTTTTTCAATTAAGAGTTTCAAGGGGGGGAGCCGCTAAAGAGTGAGAACTCGAGGGGAGACGAATGCTAAGATAAAGGCAAGTCTCGGGAAGAATAGGTCTTCGAGCCTTGGCCCCATCACAGAAGAGGAAATATTACTAGCCAGAAGCTTCAGTATAAGAGCAAAAACCAGAGGGGAAGAAGAGTTCAAACTATAAGAGTCAGCTCTTTCGCCCAGATAAGAGATTCTACGGAGAGTGACTGGCTTTGAGTGCGTGCTCTGTTCCCAGAATGAGAATGTTAATATAGAGGAAGATTCACAAAAAGTCGGATGTAACCACCGATTTCTCACAAGGCGTTCAGATCGGTTGCCCTTTGTCGGCTCAGGTTGAGTTGAGACCAGGAATTCCGTTCTTTTCAGACTGGACCAGCGGGATAAGTTAGTCAGTGGAAGCCCTTAGAAAGAAAATCAGATGATTTCAATAGGAGTCAACGGGAACGGCACATGCCTTTTATGTTCTAGTGGAAAACTGTTAGGTCCAAACTGGTTAGAAATAGAAGACTAAGAGACCGAAACTAGGTCTTTACCAGGGCCGCTCCAGTAATTAGTAAGAAACAACACATAATATGTTATTGGTAGTTATTACCAACTGTGCTCATGGCGGTAGCGAGTTCCAAGCGGCAGGAGCGGTTCCACGCCAGCAGTGAATGGACTAAAGCAAGCACCTAGAGCTTGGAATGCTAATCCCATCTGGGCGACACATTAAACACACTGAAAGATGCTAAATCATTCATTTTTGAGTATCCGTTTTGTTGTTTCGCTTCTAAAACCAACCTTCCGAATCATCTTTCATTCAGAATGTGCCATTAAGAACTGGATTCCAGCAGACTAGGAAGTGAAGAAGAGAAGAATGAGGCGAACGCTAGACTCAAATACTATATTATTGCCTAAAGCGCTTCCTCTGCTAACTCACTGTGTACTCTTACTTCCTCTGTTGTTTTAAGAAGATTGATTTGTGCATCGGAGCCCTCTACATTAACATTAGGACACAGAGACAGAGGCATCCCTGAAACGAATAGTCTGGAAGCGTAAGCACAAGGGAAAAGGAGACTCTAAAACGAATAGTCTGGAAGCTAACAAAGGAATAAGAAACTCGAAAGCATATAGGCCGGAATAAGAAACTCAAAAGCCCTAGGCGCACCCACCCTGTAAGCACAAGGGAGAAATCCACTCCAAGACTCACGTTCGAACAATAAAGCCTTACTCTGGGCTGACCCAATCCTAGAGATCACCGGACTGCCCACCGCCTAACTTCTTATTGAAACCTAACTGCTTGCGGCTCACTCCTTACTTTAAGCACTCAGCTAGGCACTTGACTTTGATAACTAAACAAGGCATCGCTATCCCTATTATACTGGACAGGAATACAGGATTCTTGCCTTTCCTTTTGCACCCCGACCCGAAACAATAACTTACTACCCCGCTTGACTAACTCGCCCAAAACGATTCAAATAGGAATTCACATAACTCATACTAAAGCCTTTCATAGTTGGCTTTCAGCACCTTGCTTCCTCACTACTTACTGCAGGCTCATTACCTATTACTGCGGACTCTAAATCATTTCATTAAGTGTACCACCTATTAACATAATAGTAACAACACTAGAAAACACTCTCCAGGAAACCCTCTCTCTTGCTAAGAGGCATAATCTTAGTTGAAAACAAAAAGACCCTCATTCTTATAGGGAAAAGAATACTATAGATAAAGGGAGGAGTCATATGAAACATCTTATATACTAGTACTAGGTCAATAAAGTGAGAATGGAATTGAACTAACTGCACTTCAAGGAGAGTACGGATGGATCGATAACATCTCTAGTTGGTAACTCCACTTCTTGTCCCGAGGAAGGAAGAGAATCTAGCTCTTTCCAAATGTAATCGTATATATGAGCTCATCTCTTTTCTCGTGCGAATCTAAACAGCCCACGTAGCGCTTAAGTAAGAAATCCCCTGCCCTGCAAGCGTTTCTTCACTTGAAAGATACTCGTATGAAGCGGATAAGCCCTTTGTTTATTCTGTTGCTGGCACTGTCAATTTATCAACTCCACTCGCCCTTGAAATGATTAAGTCGTACCGAACCCACACCAACACAATACTTGAGAACGGAAACAGCTCTTGATTCTTTTAAAAAGAATAACCTTCCTTCCTATTGGTCAGTATCCATTGATCCGGATCCTTGCTTCCGAGCTGGGACTATTGCTTCTAGAGATGCGGCTACTGCCTCTTAGACTGAAATAGCAACTTCTAAGAATTGACGACTTCCACCACCTCTAATACTTGAACGGGAGAATGGGACCTGCCCCACGCTATTGGAATTGAACTAGACATAAAGATCCGCTGCTTTGGTGTTAGCCCGCCCTACCTCTAAGACAACCTAATTGGATTTCTCACCAACCATACTTTCGTTTTTGAACTTCTATTTCTCATATGTTAATTTAGACTCTATTTATTAGTTTGATATTTCTCATATTGAAACTAAGCAGCGCGGGAATGAGACAGATCTGTTTCCGTTTTCGCTAAAGTAGCGGTAGACCAAGATAAAGGAAAGGCATACTCTTAATCGAACTATACATAACATAGGATGGTGTACAGGAGAGGGTAACTACGAGAATAGTGGGCAGGGTCCTAAGAGTGAAAGGCTTGAGTGTCAGCAGCGAAGGAAGGTGAAATACAAGTTTGTGAAAGCGGCTTGACATTGGATAGAAACAATAAGGCTTGGCACGTAACGGGGACACTAAGGCGGGCTTCCCTAGCTCCAAGGCCCATACTATTGATTAGCATTCTAAGACTCTGGATTCGGATCCTGCTCTACTACAACTTAGCCTCTATCCAAGTATCTCACAGCTTACTCGTATTCTTTAGCCCCTTTTGCTGGCTTCAGTATTTGACTTGTTCCTCGCATCCAGCCCACAAGAAGTTGAGACGATATCTCCTGCCAATAAGTGTGCTTTGAACCCTTTATTTCTTCCACAACTCCAAATCTGAATTGAATCAGTGCTTCTAAGCCCAATCCCCCAAAGAGTAATCCAATAGCACCCAACAACAGATGAACTATGGGCAAACAGTACTGACAAATAGACGACTTGTCCTAGCGCTTCTCATAACCAACCTCGCAACAAGGGGATCGAACTCATCGGTATCAGAACAAGGCGCGAACAGCAGCTAACAGGGTTTAAATCACAGCTACCAAGGTAATAGCTCTAAACCGGGGCCTATAACAACTACACCCCATAACATATTAGTACTTTTTTGGACGGAGAATAGGCTTAGATGAAGTAGTGGCAGAGCGAAAGCAGAGATACAGTTTACTGTAGGGTAAGCGAGACTAAAACACCCACAACATAGGAAAGTCAGCCCGAGCTAAGGTGATATCGGCCCTAGTTTTGAGTTCAAGCTATTAGGGTAGTGTTTCAGTGAAAGCAATACTTGATATAGGGTGCGGGAGCCTTAAATGCTATTAGGTTTGGTAGCCTTAAAGGCAAGAGTGCCAGTTCGGAGCTACTAATATAAGTTCATAGAATAGGGAATAGTAGTCGACTAATCACTGACCCGGATCCTTGCTATCAAACAGCCATTCCCGAGCGGAACTACACCTTTCACTCTGGATTGACTACTTGCCCAGTTGCTTGGCCCCGATAGAATGGAATCCGGGCAAGCAATACCTTAACTAATAACAGGTAATTCAACTCAACAGTAAGAGAATCGAACAAATCAAGTAAAAGCATCAAACAAGGCAAAGCAAGGCCCAAAGCAATTAGTTGAAGAATTCAAACACGGCGTAGTAAGGCTTATAATTGAGCTACAGAATTCTAAGTAGAGCATACAAGAAGGAAAGGTGAAATACTTGACTAAAGCAAAGGGAACGAGCCCTACACTCGAGCTAAGACTTTCGGACAAGGGTTTTCAGTGTGATAGCACGGATAGCCAGAGTAGGAGTTATGGGCGGCAGGCTTACTCATTGGATTTGAATTCTTGTGGTTACTTATCGCATCTCCTCATTTTCTCTTACCTGTTAAAGGTTACGATTCCATTCTCTTATGTAAAGGATCCAGTTTGATCGGTATTAGTCGTATTCTAAGTTCCCAGTTCGGGCATCGGAGACACTAGCGAAATTCTTTGTACTACAGAGTGGTTTTCTTATTAATATGGTTTTGATTCTCTTTTTGCTACTTACTAACTCTTATTGTTTATTCTACGTTTTATGATTTGTATGATTAGTAAAGTCAGTATACTGGATGCGCTGTGGATCAGTAATAGCAGGTTTGTTAGCACCAGCTCAATTCTTTCCTCTCGGGACCATTCCTAGAAGCACCGGTTTTCTTCTTTCCAGTAGTGGGTTCAGTCCTGTTAGCACTGGTTGTTGCCTTAGACTTATGAGTAGCATTCCCTGTTGAGAGTTTAGTTAACTATATTGATTGTTTGATTCCCCAAGTAAGGAGCCTAAGAGTGAGTAGTAAGGCTTAAAGCAAGGACAGTAAGACCTATAGCCAGGCAGGACAGCTTTGAGTAAGCAGTTACTGTATTAAAGTCAGAAGCGGGAGACCTAGATACGGTAGAGCAAGGTTCTAGGCCAACAGCTAAAGAATGCGATAAGTGCAGCGAGGTTTGAATCAATAGATGGGTCGTTTTGAGTGGAAGTCTCATTTGTGAGCTTCGTGCCTATTGCCTTCACCTATAAGTTTCCCGCTCCTGTCCACCGCCCTCCGTAGTTCGTTGGTCTTCCGATCCGCGCTTTAATGCTAGTAGGGACTTGGCGCTTAGCGGGTTGTACCGTTGCTTGCCTTGTGCACACTACACTGGTTCAATTCCTTTATGCCTTGCTTTCATCCTGTGTTTCAACGGCCATTTCTATAATATTAGAGAGTTCTTTATTAGCGAAAAGCAGTCCTAAAAGCAGAGTGGTTTTTCTATTTGAACGACGGAGCTCTTGTTTGGGTGTGAAGTAACATCTTTCTTTCTGAGTTTCCGGTTAGAGTATGCCATTCCACTAATGTTCCCCAGCTACGTATTCCTGTAGTCACTACCCCAACCTAGTTCTATTTCTCTGTTTATTAAGTTTGAATTGAGCACTGCAACGGGACTTTCACTATACCAATAACAAGAGTCGAACCTGGGCATACGAGAATAACCCTAGCGCTTCATGGAATAAGTCAGTCAAGAATGATAGGCAGGAGTTTTCGTTTGATAGCTAGGATGCCAGGAACAAGTCTGGGCTTAATCGTTTTTACGAGGAATAAGAATCTAGTAGTTATTAAATAAAGAACGGAAGGCGCGAGCCTAAGCCAGTAAAGCATGGGAACAGATTGGATATCGGGAGTAATAGTTTGGAACCTAGAACATGGGAATGAAAGAAGGGATAGTCATTCCACTGGGGAATGAAAGAAGGGATAGTCATTCCACTGGTGCCTATGAGCCCTACTATCCTTGGTCAGCTCTGTTACTCCCCTATCTAACTCTGAAACTGCTTTCCCCACATCCTTACTTGTTAGTTAAAGAATACTACTACAGTAACTAACTCTTGCTTACTTTCTAACACTATAAGCCTGTGCTTACTTGCCTTTAAGCGCTAAGTCAATCAGTTGCACCCGGTTAGTTCCTGTATTCCGCTAAGGCTAAAGGTAAAGTTGTGGAATTATTAGTTGACTCATTCTGTTTTCGTGTTAGTATATAGGCTAAAGAGAAAGTTGTGGAAATGTCGGTTATTCAAGTGGAGTCTTGTTGAGAGTGCTAGTACCGTTGACTGTGCTGTCGGTTTCACAATTCCTGTATTTTGGAGCTATAAACTAGGAATTGAGCTCATACTTAGCACTTCCGATCCAGTAGAATACGAATGCAGCTTTTTTTCTTTTCTTTGCTGATTTCTCTATCAATGAAATTGACCATGTTGCACTAAGTTACCTACGGATGTATGCATGCAGTCCGGGAACACTTTGGGGTGAACACCCATCCGAACAAGTAGAGTCAATAGTGAAGCAATTAGGCCTACCATTTAGCAAAAACCGAATCCCAAACTAGTGCTCTCCGAACCAAGCTAGATAGTCTCCTATCACTAGGCTCACCAATCAATCTGAACTGAGATTATGATTTATTATTCTTACATATTAATAGATCTTAAAAGAGCCAAGCAACGACTAGACAAGTCACTACTACAAACTGCCAAGCAACGTAGTAAGTTGCGCGGCAGCTGTTTTGGCAAATAAATATGTTATACCCAGTTATTCCGAAGTCATAATCTCGAGCTAAAGCGAGCTGAAAAGCGGCAGCAACCAATAGATAGTTATAACAAGTTAGAAACAAGTTATGTGTTCGGGTGCTGAAAGCCATGAGTTCCCATATTCCATATTAGCGGTGGGCTTACACCTCGCCCAACCGAATCTAAGCCCTTTGAAGCGCCAGTAGTTGTTGCTGTGGCCACACCAACCCTTTAGTTCCACTCGCTCCTTACTTATTTATATAGAACCTCCGGGCAAAGTAAACCTATTCTGTAGAGGCAGAGTAAGCTAACCTTAAGGAGTCGGGGGAGCCCTCAACTTGAGAAATCTCTGTGCGTGACGTGAGTAGGAATCCTAGAGAAGATAGATCGATTGAGACTAACTACCGTTCTAAGATATCTGCAGCGAGCAGCTGAAACTAAGGTAAGCTCTGAATGAAGGCCCGAAACTAAGGTAAGCTCTGAATGAAGGCCCTAAGAGTTGATCGTGTCATGTGCAATGTCCATCAATGCTGGTTCATTAATGTCCATTGAATTAGACTCCTTCTCCCTTCCCTAATACGAAAAAGAACTGAAAGAGAAAACTAGAAACTCACTCTCGTATGGCTAGAGCCCTGGGCGGGTTATTTTCCCTGTTGTTCTGTTCCCGCCACGATAAAGACGCACGGAAGAGGTATGCCCTGTAGAGGATCCGTTGAGAGTGTGAGTTGAAGACCTGATTGATAGATATAACAGCGCTACCGCCATGAAGACAGTTTCACGCCTGCCGCTCTTTTAGCTCGCTGACGTTTCACTCAGGCTCCTACCGCCCAGAACACATCTATTGTAATAACACAAAAACAAGAATTGTTATAACTGGTCATAACATATCTATGCTGCTACTGCCGCGCAGTTTTTAGCTCGCTGCCGCCTCGAAGACAGGACTTGCTAACAGCCAATTAATATATATTATATGAGTTCTGTACTTGCTATGCGTTTGTAGTAGTAGCTTGGCGCGCCGTTGCTTGCCCTATTACTATTGCTACCGCCGAGAGCATCTACGAAGACAGAACTTAGCTATAGCTCCTGCCGTACAACGTCTTGCGCCGTTGCTTGGCCGTTATGACTGTCACTTGCTGCCGCTATTATAGCTCGCTGACGCGACACATTAGCAGCAAAACAGTACTGCCGCTCTTTTCACTCGCTACCGCGCAACATTAGTAGTTGCTTGGTCGAACACATAGCTTGTTTATAACTTGTTATGACATATCTATGCTGTTGCTGCCGCGCAGCGGCTTGCTTAGTTGCTTTGCCCTTGGCGTCTAGTAGTTACTTGGCGCGCCGTTGTTTGGTTAGTAGTGGCTTGGTCATTAGTAGTTACTTGTCTAGTAGTTGCTTGGCGGTCGTTAGTAGTTGCTTGGCTGTTTGTAGTAGTTGCTTGGTGGCTTGAAATACAGGTAAGTGTTAGAGTTTGCTCCTAGCGCCTAACTCAATTTGGTCTTTCGCTTTTGCAGGATCTATAGAGATATTATGAGTCCTCCGTCCCGGATTCCCTCGCCTAGGACATCTGGGTTCACCGGTACTACCAAAGAGTCTCATGCTGACGTTACTGTGACTGATATATCTCCGACCACGAAGACCCCAGTCGTGCTTCTGGTTTCCATTCCATAGAAATATAGAGGACAACTTCTCGTGCTCTGCCATAAGAACTTGGAGTCCATATCAAGGTTAAGGTAAGGTAACGCTGTGATTCTTGCTCAAAAACGGACCGAACGCGTTCGAGTTATTGGCTCGTCCAAACCTGCTGCATTAATGAGTCGCTCATTCAACTGTGCCTCGGAGACAGGGTCGAGAAAGTGCCATGCATGGTTGCCCCCTGTGCTTTCTTCCCTTTATCTCGGTCCCACCCGGGCTCTTCTGTGGTAAGGAGAAAAAAGTAGACTTCTGCAACGGGCTATGCCACCCATTACTTATGAGGGAAGTCGCATCCGTCCCATCGCAAGCACCTACAATGTAATGATCACATTTGTTAACCCTATTCATTTTGGTAGTTCAACGTACGGTCGCCCCTCCAACAAGAAAAGGTAGAAAAAAGGAAACTTCTCTTCCATTGGGATCGGAGAATTTATGTAGGAAATCCGGTTTGCAATTTCCAGAAACCACACGATTATATAGAAATAGGGAATACGCTGCGCCTAATATCATCCCAAGCGCTGCTAATGTGGCAACTAAGCTATTTCTTTGGAAAGCTCCTACTGAGATTGAGAATTCCCCGATAAAGCTGCTAGTGCCAGGTGAACTCATATTAGCCAAAGTGGAAGAGAGGGAAATGGTAGGGAGATTCGGCATGGTGCTCACTAAACCTCCATAATATCTAGCAAGTCGAGTCTTATGTCGGTCATATAGAACACCAACACATAGAAAAAGGGCTGGAGGAACCAGTCCATGACTTGACATCGGTAGAATGCTACCTCCAATTCCCTGTATGTTCGATAGAGCCAATTATTCCCCTTGAGTACTAAGATTACCCCCCGAACCGTACAAGAAAGTGAAAACCTATCATACGGCTTTCTAACTAAACGGATTTCGCTGGTCGTTCCGCTCTGTGGGATCGAGAGTTGTATAAGAGATCTCGTGTTGCGCGGCAGGGCCGCTAGTTTGACTGTTAGAACTTGTTAGAACCGCCAAGCTACTAATTTCTTCCAATGAGAAATGAGTCCTTTCCCAGCCAATTAGAAAAGAGTACTTCACCTGGGGAGCAAAGTGTTGAGTGAAGCATCTTTATCCCCGTGTGGCGGTTATAGAGTATAACATTGACGACCCATACCCAAACTCTATCTTCCTTATCAGTGAACCGGAACACTGTGCATAGGTACTATTCGGCGAGGACGAGACGACATGACATACTATGAGAACGTAAAGAAGTTCTGCCCTTATTCGGATCTACTATGGAAAGTGCCTGAAATCCAAGGTGACACACGAGCTCCCGTTCTGCGGCGTGGTGGCAGGACCACTAGTGGATTGGCTCTGGGTTTAGGTAGTGTGAAATCTTTAGGGTTCATTAAAAGAAATAGGCCCCTTCCCTTCTGCCAAGTTGATTAGAAGGCGCTTTCCGTTCGGAGGTACCTCGGAGCAAAGGGTTAGGAAGGTAGTATGGGCCCTCTGACTTCCAGCACAGTGTTGTGTGCGACTCCCGTGAAGCAAATGAAGGGAAGCTCGAAGGAAGAGCTTTCTCCGCTAGCGGCTTATGTAGTGGTCGGCATTCCTACGTGCTCCAACGGCCACTCACTTGAGATGAGATTAAGGGGTCACCCTAGGAAAGAGTCGTTACGAAGGTAACTGGTGGTTTATTGATGGATTCCGTGGTAGTCTCTGCCTCCCGTAAACGAAATCAATATCAACAACATGTCGTGACGGCCGACAACTAACCTAAATATAATGAACTGGAATTATACCTACTATAGGCTCTAGTACTTGGTTGACTTCTAGCTTCTATGGTTAGTTGCCCTGTTGCTTTGGTTGAGTTTGAGTTTGTATTGTACGGAATTTCACACACGCCGCCGAGCAAGCCCTTCTTCCTTTGGCCTGGGAAAAGCTGCGAACTCTAGAAGCAAGGAAAGGAGCTTTTAAAGAAAAGAGGAAAGCAAGGAAAGGAGCTTTTAAAGAAAAGAGGAATTATTGAGGTATTTATCTGTCCCCCCGCCACGAAACTGACCCACGGCACACTTTAGCCCATTCGCTTCGCCCGTGGGAAGGCAAGTGAAGTGAAAGAGACCGCTGCGGAGTGGAGAAGCCGCGACACGAAGTACCTAACTGCTCTGTGGGCTGGATCTCGCTGGTGCCACCTAAATTGTAGGTAGGTTACGGATGTGTTACATTTGGAGTTGTCGTTCGTGCACCTGTCCCCAATAGAATCATGAGTTATTCCTTCCACTGCTGATCATGGCCTTACCACTTGGTCCCCGCTGGCTATCGTGGGATTCGAGGAGCTAACGTTTGCGCTGCGCGTTCCCGCAGGACACATGTTAGCTGTAGGAAGTATGGTTACGAAAGTGACTTCGGTTTAGCCAGTTCAGGCTCAACTCCTCGCTTTATGTTAGCGGACCTACTGGTCGGGTCGTGGCAGAGCGATCTTTCTTTCAGTGTGGGACGATGCCGGGGAATGCTTAGAGGCGGCAGAGCAACACTCAGAAATTGGCCCTCCATGAGATGAGCCCAGTGCATTGGACCGATGGATAAGAGAAATGAGCTGGCCTGCGGCACTATACATACGATGTGGACTCCAGAAGTTAAGATACATATCGAATTATTGAAGATGGATCCATAATAGATAGATAGATTGTCTCATCAATGGATAGAAATGTGGGAAGAACCTTAGGATTGCCCTCTTTCTTCTCTATCGCAGCTGACTTAAGTGCAGAACCTTAGGATTGCCCTCTTTCTTCTCTATCGATTCCTACTCTTTCGATCTATCAGAACGGATCAGGCCATCTATCTATTAAGAGATTGAAAAATGAAGTGAATCTCGCTAGATTGAAAAATGAAGTGAATCTCTTCGTTCATTTCCGCCACAATAAGAAGGAAGCGAAGCTTGTTAATGAGCTAGAAGCGCTCGCTTCGCCGTGCCCAACTATTATTATTCCCTTGCCTTGCTTGTGGGAAAAAGGAAAGTCAACTGAAAGATGAGATTAATTAGGACTTAGTATAGCCGGTGCTGTTGCTGTATGCGCGTAGGGCCGTCCCCTCTTCCCGTCCTTTTTGGCACAGCCGGCTGTGTTATGCTGATGCCTCGAATCGACGCTTTAGTTGCGACATGCTATGTTTTCTCCCCTATTGCTAGTAGGTTGATGGGTCGCAAGCCCGGCACACATGTTTTGGTCTTGCTTGTGTGTCTATAAAAGAAAATAGGTGACCTAACGGCCGCCGCCCGACTAGACATACCAATAGTAACCAGATTCATATGGGCAACCGGGGAGTAGGCAATGATCTTCTTAAGATCGATCTGTCTTGAAGTGGTCGAGGGAGTATATATTATAGCAATAGCACTAGGAGTATAAATGAAAGGAGTGGAATAAAGTGTAGCTTCGGGAAACATGGGTATTGAAAATCTTAGAAATCCGTGGGTTCCCAATTTTAAAGGAATTCCTGCCAAGATTACGGATCCAGCCGTAGGTGCCTCTACATGGGCTTCGGGTAACCAAATATGAACTGGTACCATAGGAACTTTGACGGCGAAAGACGCGAAAGAAGCAATCCATAGAAGAATTTGGCGCCGCTCACTAAATGATGTGGTTAATAAGATAAGTAAATCTGTAGTTCCTGTTTGGAGAAGAATCAACGGAATAGCTAATAGCATAAAAACGGATCCAAGTAAAGTATATAGGAAAAAAAGATATGCTGCCTTGATCTTTCTTTGTCTCGAACCCCAGACACCTATAATAATAGTAGAGTAAGGGGTGGCCCCAAAGCGGAATTGACCTTACCGGGTTGGTCGAAGCTCCTGTGGGTAGCCAATCCCTTCTCAGAGAACCGTACGTGAGACTTCCGCATCATACGGCTCCGTCCCGAGCTTCCGTCTGAGGCCCTTGTCATTAGACCAAACTCTGTTATGCTTGTCTTTTCTGCCTTGACTCTAGAATCTTTTGCTTCTTTGGGTGATGGCGAACAATGCAGCTTGCAGAGTAGGAGATGCCTGCGCCCGAAAGAACCGCTCACTAGCTTGCCGGACTAGTTTTAGTGGGCCCGACCAGAAACCTAGCCTTTCGAAACCGCCAGTCTTCCAAATAAAGAAGATAAATTGGCTTATGGGAAGACTTATTAAGTGCTGCTGCTTGTAGAGCACATGTAACGCACAGTAGAGTTGCTCACGCTGCGGATCTAGAAATCTATGGAGAGTTCCAACCAAGAAAGTGTGTACTGATTTAGAACCAAGAAAGTGTGTACTGATTTAGGTTAAAGTAATTGCCTTATGGTTCCGACTGACAGCCTTTACGCAACAACTACTACTGTGATGTGAGCTGAGCGGTTCAATTGGTTGGATCTTTCTGGCCTCCACTTGTATAGAGATGCATGCACGCTCTTTAGTAGGATCTTCATCATGAGTTTTGTACAGCACCTTAGATTCTCGAACCCTCTGCCGAGCTCTACCCTGCCAGCATTATCTCTTTTTTTTGATGAAGTGGGCCAAAGAAATGTCTCCACCTGCTCTGCTGCCAACTGTATTTATTCGGAATTATACGGAACGGCTCCCCTCTGTATGTTTTAGCAACTTATCCTAAGGTATCCTCGCCAAGAGCTCCACGGACAGAGGAAGCAACCTGCCTGCTGTGGCGGGCGTGTTTCATAAGCAATAAGACCTGAACGATTATCCCTATCCTCGGTAGCTTACGAGTTTACGTCCATCCCTGGTCGGATACTGTTTCCTATCAAGATTGATTCTCCCTTGTAGCCGTTACCCGAATTCGCGCAAGTGTGTTTACACCCCCCTGACTTGACGAGGAATCCATTCTCGCGAACAAACACATCCCCTAAACACACCTAGGAGCACCCCTTCCTGCATATCCATACAAGACCCGAGTAGGCGGGTCGAGGTCCTACGAGTTACCAACTAAGTACCCGGAAATCCAAAAAGATGTGTGGTTCGGTGGTTCGACCAGAAATGCTATGCTTACGCACAAGACTACCCCTCTTCCCGAAAGCTTCGCGGGGACCTTTACCACTTTACGACGACGGAGGACCGCCCATAGAGGGTTTACTGCACAAGGCCCCTGCAGAGGAAAAGCTTTCTCCCAGCGAATAGAAGATGCTTAGCTCCGCACAACATAGGGATTAGCACACTTTCGGAAAGAACATAGAATAGTAGAGGATCCAGCATGCAGGACACGGCGATCATTAGAAATTCACGAATTAGAAATGATATAATATATTCTTTACCAAAATGTCTTATACTAGACCAACCCACTGAAATGCAAATAGGGATAAGTAATGTCGTCAATATCACGAAGAATAATGAAAGACCGTCTATACCAATATAATAATGGATGTTTTCATAAGGAAGCCATCGAAGCCTTTCCACAAATTGAGATTTGGCCGTAGAAGGATCGAATTGTATCCGAAGAACAGGGGGATACAAAAAAGTAATAAGAGAAGCGCACAGACCAATCAAGCGTATCGGTCGTATTCTTGAATTGGGAATCAAAAGAGGAGTTATGCTTCCTAGCACAGGACACAGAATAAGACCACTTAGATTTAGATCGGAATAACTGATATGTTCTAACATAGAGGAGAATCAAACATGAAAAAGAGTTGTTGACAACAGTAGAAAGATATAGCAGCTTAGAATGAAAAAACACACGAGAGGGGTTTTTTGGATGGGAAAGTCAGCTGAAACTAAACACCGTTATGCTGAAATTGCTAAGAGGGTTAGGTTAACCTCTCGCCTAGTTAGATGTAAAGTAATCAGGCTACACTGCCCAGAATGAAGAAGTAGTGGGGCCCTGCCAAAGTATGCACGCACCTTCTTACTTGGAATATAGAATATCTTATTTGACTCTATAATAACTCTATTAATATCTATAATAACTCTATTAATATCTATAATAACTCTATTAATATCTTTCTATAATAACTCTATTAATATCTATAATAACTCTATTAATATCTTTCTATAATAACTCTATTAATATCTTATTTGACTCTATAATAACTCTATAAGATTTATCGACTCTATAATAACTCTATTCTATAAGATTTCTCTATTAGATTAGTAGAACTCTATAATATTTATATAATATATTAAGCAATGTCCTGTTTTGTTGTTGAGCACCCATCTTAAGGCCCAATCGGCATCAGTAGTATCACGGAACCCTAAAGAGGACGATGACGGAAAAACTAAGGCTCGAGAAAAGCTTACTATATATCTAAGAATCCGATGAACAGCTTTAACTAAGAATCCTATAAACAGCGGAAAGGTGAACTAACCGAGGGCGCTGCTATGAAAGGCTTACTATCTATCTTTATGAAAGGCTTACTATCTATCTTTATTAGGAAGAGCCAAGGCAATATATGGGCGAGAGATCTAAAGAGAAACTCAACAGCGTCGGATCAGATAATGGTGAGCCATCAGTAATTAGGAGTTTAACGTTAAGCTCAAAGGGAGTGTCAACAGTCTTCTCATCCTGGAGTTTCGCTCTTTTGAGAAAGTCATTACCTTATTAGATCTGAGATACCAAATATCCACGAGGAGAATGTGCTACCTCCCAGACTAACTAACAAGAAAACACGCCGGCTTCATCCTTAAGAGCAAACGCATTCGTGGGAGAAGGAAGGTTTCTTTCGAAAGGAAAGGAAGCAGAACAAAGAGAAACTAATGCTCTCGTTAGCGCAACAAACACTACTACTGAATAGAATATAGTACACAACTTAGAATAGCATAACATTACACATAGTATACTCCACTCAAACTCACGCACAACGTTTGACGAACTCCACTCGCTTTGTTTCCAATAATTTCGCTAGAGCATGGCTTGTTTCAAATCATTTAGCTATAGCATGGTATAGAATAGATTAACCTCCCAGCTTCCTCAACGAATTTCTTACTCCGGTTTGATTACCCCTAGGCCGAGTATCCTTACTTCAGAGCGGAATTCTTGTGTTTGACTTCACTCATCTATTAAAGCAAACTAGTGGAAAAGGAAAAGACACAAACGTAACAAGGCAAGATGAACAAATAACGGATCGAACACTGCCTAACAGACCAGACTATATAGAACCACCACTAATAGGATTTACCTCACCAACGGGGAATGCAATCAACGATAGCAGGAACCCAACTAGTAACGACAGGGCTCCAACTAATGCCAAAAACACTTTCATTTCAAATACAGAATGGAATTAATAGAGATGGTCCTAGCGCATACAGGAATATAGTCAACGTATAAGATATAATAAATGGATAAGGACATTTAGGAAAGAAAGGTCAAACTTAACTATAAGGAAAGTAATACTGTTTGTCAGCAGCTCTATTATGAAAAGCACTAGGTCGGTTCTTTGGATTGGGACTTGAGTAGCCCACTTAGTTGCATGATACCCTTAACAACACATTCTGATGCTCACTAATAGAAGTCTATTACTGGATTGGGTAAGCTATCCTCTTATCTATATTGTACGTAAGGTAATAAGGCTTGGGCTACTAGTGAATAAGGCTTGGCACATGGCGTGGATAGTAAGGGCCCGTAGGAAGATCAATAATACTCAACCTAGAACATAGGCATGGAGGTGATAGAAGTAAGAGTGAGAGAAGGGCCAAGCAACTGCTACAAACAGCCAAGCAACGGGGCAAGGATCTGGATCGGTAGTGCTAGTTTAAAAGCAAGCAATGGAAGCTAACAGGTCAGAAGAAAAGTCAGGGTTGCAAGGATGCCAGGGACAAATATAAGAATAAGAGAAAAGAGCTGCCCGTAAGCCCTAAACATATGTATAGGTGTTACTTAGATAAAGATGGGTTTATGGCAACACCTAGTATAACAGATGGATTAATAGCTTTCTTAGACTCTCAATCAGGCGATAAAGCTGGGTCAAGTGCCTTACTCAATGCGCTAGGTTAAGGTTGAATAAAAGTAGTCCACCAAGTGGGTTCAGTGAGGGTGTCGCTCTAGCTCAAAGGCTTTAGCTCAAAGCTTATTATAGTGTTCAGGCGGGGAACCATCAAGCTCAGCGGGAATCTAATCATCTAGTACTGGTTCTTGTGAAGTGGAAAGTGTAGGTTCGAGGAAGAATCAAATATCTCAAGTAAGGGTATAAAGCAAGTGATTCTGCTCTAGTTTCATCATATTAAGAAGCCGAAACCGAATCGACTCTCTTTTCTCCTGCGCAAGGAAAAGGAACTGTAGCAGAAGAATGAGCAGTGCTTGTTTAGTCTCCGAGATCTGTAGATGAAACATAAGCTAGTAGGAACAATAGAAGATGCTTTTGCTGTATTAAAGCAAAGTAAGATTAACAAAATCAAAAGATTCTTTACAATCATGGATTATATACTGGGCTGAGGGTGATATTCAAATGAATGAGTAGCACTACTAGGCTAACTGTAAGTTGTAACAATAAGATATAGTGCGCTAACTGAGATTAGACAGGTTTCGGCTCGTGTTAGCTCCTCCTTTTCTATTATAGACAGGTTTCGGCTCGTGTTAGCTCCCCCTTTTCTATTAAGCTTGTTTATTGCGCTTCCGGAGCGGCCTTACTCGGAACAGAACAATAATCAATAGGATGTCCTACTTATCTAAACAATAATCAATAGGATGTCCTACTTATCCACTTATAAAGATCAAGAAATCAAGTCAAAAGAGGGTTTCCTCGCTGCTGACAATCAATGAAACGAATTTGCCTGTTGAAACCTCATTGCTTACTGCGAGAACTACGGACGCAGACTCTTTACTTAATGCTTACTTAAGATTCCTTACTTGAAGAACTCATATCTTAAGCCGACCCCTAGACGACTAAAGTATTATCTTAGCGCGTTGCTTATTTTGTCTCTTCCTTTGCTTTGCTTGTTTCAAGAGGAGAAGTATTTCTTCCCCAAGTCCTGAAAAAGAATCATTAGAGTTCCCCTCCACGCCTAGGTTTATAATAGAATCCGGTAACCAACCTTTCCGCAGTTATGAGTAAGTCCTTTTTAGTGGGGTTTGTTTCATTTCCCAGGGCTCTCACTTATACTTCAACCAACGAGAGGGCTTCTGACTCTTTACCCCGCCTGCTCTACTTACTGCTTAGAGCCATTCATTAGCTTCATTATGTCGATCCACCTTACTATCTTTGTTTTCAAGCTATAACAGTTGCTTCTAATAACAACCTTACTCTATCGGGCTTTCACTGCTGATACTAAGATTGGAACTGCGCCCTAACTGACCAAACTCGGGGACAAGCAAGCACTACTAACAGGATAGAACTAAGAACTAGCAGGTCGAACAACCCCAAGAGATTGAACTGCCATTACTCGATCTCATTCTCACTATCCAGGCTTTTTGCCTGTACCTAGGGCTTTTCATTCTCCCGCTACTGAATTTCGTTCTTTATCTAATGACCCTTAGAACTTAACTTCACTACTAATAGGAGTGGAACTGGGAATACACCTTACGACTGATGAGACTGCAGCTGCTGAACCCTACTCTTACTTGTTTATTTGAGTATGCCATTGCAACATAGCACACTGCCGCTACACTCTTTTAGCTTAGCTTCACTCTTTTGGGTACGCTCCAACGTATCTAACAGTGGAATAAGAAGCTGGGAATGCTAACAATGACTATAATCCTTTAACTAGATATAGAGTACTCCACTAATACTGGCAAGACTTCAACTAGTGCTAACAGGGCCTTTACTTACAATAGAGAAGTTAACTCACTTGCTTTAGTCTCGTCTCACGCTCCCTTCTTTCACTCTGACTAGATGGGAATTTCATTATGCTATTATGACTGAAATCCCTTCCCTACTTGCATTATGGCTTCTGTGCTTGTAGGCTTCTACTCCTTGATCCCATTCTGACTCCTCTATTGAACACCACTCTATTCTTATTCTTTGAACTTATATTGATATGTATTGATGTGCACTTGTATTGATATGTATTATCATGTGTTTTATCATATTAGATGGATATTCTATTTCTGAGTTTCTTCCTTTGACTCCAATGCTACTGAGTTTATTACTAGATCACTAGATTGTGGTCTACCCTAGTTCTGTTTAAGGATGAGAGCTCGGAGCGGGGAACAAGTCTAAGCCTATGGGTTGGTTGGAAGCATCGAACTTCTTACGATAATGCATTATGGCATTGGGGATTAACAATAAGTAGATGGAATAGCGAATTGAGGAATTAATAAGTCAACTCATAATTCAAATAAAGAGTAAGTGCCCTAACAGTAAGTACACGAATGAAAGTAATCCAGGACAGGCTAACAGCAAAGAGGGAAGCTCATAGGCATTGTAATAAGTTCAGTTTCATTGTCGTAGGCCTAGGATCTATTTGTCGTATTAGAAGCACTAGTCCAAGTCGGATCTGAGAAGCACTAGTATTGGGGAAGTCCCAAGGTAATTAGAATGATGTAAGTAAATGGGTATAGTAAGCCCGAGTAGCAGTGGTAGCAGAACGAGAAAGGGGTATTTAGAGTACAACACAGGCAAGGCAGCCTTAGATTAGCTAGCAGAAGTTACCCCCGAAGTGCAAATCTTGATGTTCCTATTGTTATTCTTGTTAGCAGGACAGTGGGCTTAGCCTATCAGGTAGTAGGTGGATCCCATAGTTGTTAGTGACTTTCTTATAGAGTAGGTTGCTTCTTGTTAGCGCTAAGTCAAATCCTAGTAGCTATTAGTTAGAGAATTAGAGAAAAACAGTGAAGTTTTAGAGCAGTGTAAGGAATATGGGGCTAACAATCGAGCATAGGGGGTTGAGGCACCAGTTCAATTAAGCGTATGATGCAGCGCATACAATATAAGAAAGAAACATAATGTCAAATCAGAATCCAGCTCTAAACGAGGAATTTCAGTAAGTAAGCGAGTCTTATTAGAAGTAGTTAAGGTCTCCTAAGCACTAGTTCTGTGCCCTATTCCCTTCTTAGAGACAGTAGTAACAGCCTGTATTCCCGGCTCCATTCTTCTAGTTCTTAGTTGAATTAACAGTTTTGAGTTTCATCCCATCCCACTCCCACGTCTCTTGTTTCAGGTCTGATCGGTACGGGTTGGATTCCGACTTTTACATTATACGTTGTTTGGTCCGCTGCTTGCCTGTGTTCATAGAAGAACTTGTTCAATTCTGTCCTAGCGTCGTAGGATACACTAGAATAAATGACTCTATACAAAACACATATCCGGTATGGAGTTTCAGAACTGGAAAAAGGAGTTGGTGAGCGAAAGACGGGAAGGAAAGCTTTGACGTCA